>CM062089.1:16771490-17113896 GCA_031163375.1 Conogethes punctiferalis | reverse complement strand
ATACAACTACTTATGAAGTTACTCATTATGGTGTATCGGAACGCCTCGCTTAGTATGATACAGTCTTACCTTTAGGAAAGAATCCAAAAAATTAATGTTAACGTAGTCACTCCTCTGGCTGCCCCCTTGCTTATGGGTGTGCCAGGGCTCATATATTGGGACCTTTGCTCTTTTAGTATATATTAATGATCTCCATGTTTTGCAAAAGACTTATTGTGAGATTGGTGCTATTTGCCGATTGACACATCTTTATATTTTAAGGATGATAGACAAAGAGAAAAATTTTGACGAAGTATATGATGCTGTCTTAATGTACTACATTGGTTTACCAGTACAATCTGATACTAAATGCTAAGAAACTAAATGTATAAAGTTTTCTTTGCCCAATGTCCAGGACAAGTCAAAACTGTCATTTAACATATCTAGATCCCATTGATATGTTAACTCAACAGGGGTTCTTAGGTATCATCTTAGGACTCATGATTGCAGTGGGCTCCACATGTTGCTGCCCTGGCAGGAGGACGATGTACAGCTGCAATATGCTGTTAGGAAGATTAGACATTTAAACTAGATGTCGACACTGCTAGATTGGTTTATTTATAGCTACTTCCCATAGTGTTATGACCTATAGGCCATCTACTGGTGGGGCTCAGCGCAGACATCCAGACCTATATTTGTTTTACCTAAGAGAGCATATCAGGAGCCATATACTAACTTGGCCCACGTGATTCATCTTAGAGACCTTTTTAAAGTAATAAATATCTTAACTGTTGCTTCCCAATATATCATGGACTGTTTAATCCATGTGTTTAAAGAACAAGCACAAGCATCCAAAAAATTCCGATAGTCATAAATTCAATACCAGAAACAGGCACAAGCTAGCTATTCCTACTCTGAGGTTGAATAAATGGGAAAGTCATTTATAGGGCTTAGCATAAAATTGTTAATACATTGCCCTCAATGTATATTGGATCTACCCATACAAAAATTTTAAATAATATATAAAAGGCTGTCATATAAAGAAAGGTTATACCTGAATTGAAGACTATTAAGTGATAAGACTGTATGGTCTACTGCCAAATATGCGGGATGCTGCTCGCCTGCACATTATCATAAAAATAAAACCATTTCATTGGTCGTGTTATATGAGTCATATGTAACTTAGTATCTATGTAAGCTACGTCCTTCAGTAAATAATTCATTATTAGTTTTATTGATTTTGCCAAATATTTTTATTGGGGTAACAGGACTAGTCAATGCTCACTAATATGTTTCCTGGGGTGGTGGCGGCTGTGTGGCGGTCTTACACTCCCTCAAAATATGGTTGATGAGCGATGGCTGGTACACACGGCAGACTTGTGTACAGGATGCTGCCATTGGAGACTGGTTACTCCTGATTGCCCTATATAGAGTATGTTAGGTAATTTTTTATATTTATCTAATATAAAATAAATTATATAAGGCCCCAGTCTGTATGAGCTGGTCGTAGTCTAAAGTATAAATGTGATAATATTTGTAAACACCATTTTGTAAAGTGACTAACTACAGACAGTTTCCATGCCGGTATCATCTCGGTAGATTGCTGCTTTCCGAACCGGTTGTAGCTTCAGACGATTTGTAAGTGTTTTTCATAAAAACCTATACAAAAAATGATTATTTGACTTTTGGGACTTTTGACTTTTGATTCCACGCGGACGTAGTCACGGCTACATATCTGTCTCTCGAAGTATAGAAAAACGAAGTATCTTATTATGTCAACCCAGGGACATTATTGGTCCTTAGGCGACTTTTACTACCATGAAACTAACGACGCAGCAATCCACAAACTTAGGGACGTCTCAGATACGGCACTTCTTCTCATCAGGCCCCCATCCTTATCACGTTGAGTGCTAGATAGGAAAAAAAATGACGTGCAATAGTTTTCGAGTAATAGTGAATCTATTTGCAGAAATAAATTATTTTATTTTATTTTAACACAACAAGGACACCGACTACCGAAGCAAATGGAAAAATTCCTCCCATATCGCCTAACACATTATATATATGAGCCACCTACAAATGGGAGTCCTTCTGCTGACTTGCGAAATGAAATTCCCTAAGGAGACTCGACAACACATACCGGTCATAGCTGCTCGGTGTCTCGGGGGTCTGCAGCGGTATTTGCTCATAAAAGCATTTTGCATACCTTTCTATCTAACCAATCGATCCAATCGATTTTGAAACAGTAAATACAAAACAGGAAAAATTTCCCGATTTAAAATATAATTCACTACAGTATTGACTGATAGGAAAAGGATGTTAACATAGTCAAGTCAAAATAATCTTTATTTTGTATAGGTTTTAAAAAAATCACTTACAAATCGTCGAAGCTACCACACCGCGCCGGGTTCGGAATAGCAGCTTTATACCGAGAAGATACGGCAAGTATACTCGTAGTAAGTTATGTAGTTGCATAAATGGAGGTATGGGTGGCTTGGCAATTCTTTGGTTATTATCATATTAATCATTCTACATGGGATTAGGATGAGAGTAGTTTAAGCAATTGTATGGTGTGCTATAAAGAAATTAAGATTAGATATTCTTTCATTCAGCAATAGACCAGATCTATTGCAATAGATAGGAAAACTATCCATGAGTGCCCCCCAATGTATGTAGGGATATTAAGAGCAGTAACAGCAAGCTAACTGAGCAAAAAGGTATTAAAAGAAAATTATATGGGCCAGACAATTCGCATAAACAAAACAAGTTACCTTAGGCATAGCTAAATACCACCACAGACCGATGAGGGCAGCAGCGGTCACCACTAGCGAGATGCTGCGCCTGCGATCGCCAACCCGTCCTGCCCCCAGTATTGGCGATTACGGATATATCCTACCGTGATGTTTGCCCTAAGTGGCCGGAACATCTGGAGAGGGCCATGACCAGCAGTGGACTGCAATGCCCTGGTGATATAAATTTCCTGATCTTACCTAGGGTTATGCTTACTACCATAAACTACCAGAACATTCCCAGAAAAGCAGGGAATACTCTTTGTGTCATCAAGTGCCGAAAGTAGCAAAATAATGTGTCCAAAAATAGCGCCCTAATTCCATACAAGATCAGAATCAAATATTTGATAATCAACGGCTATCCATGATCCCGCTAACGGTAACCTCTCGCCATACACAAGTCGTCAACGGGTATCGTGCTCATAGGTTGCCAAACTTTTGAGGTACCATCATCAGTGAGATAGTCAATGATGGCGGAACCATGCCTTGTTTTCGAATATATATGTTCAGGATTTACGTAAAGGATGCGTCTATCATCTATTTGCTCCCAGCCAACCTCCCTGCCCGTGGAGCATCCTGCCGAATAGCAAAAAGATTACGCTGGCAACCGACTGGTGGGGTATAAACCATCACAATTGAAAGCGTAACTAAATACCACAGATCGATGACGGGCAGCAGCGAACCGGAGCGAGAAAGTACGCCCTGCGATCCGCCCACCCCGCCTGCCCCGGGTGGCGACTATGGGTATACCTCCTGATGTTTGCCCTAAGTGGCCTAACAAGGGGAAAGCTTATGTCTAGCAGGGGGCTGCATTGAGGCTGATGTGATCATTTGATATCAATATTACTACGATTTCATAGCTTTTCATAAAAAAATTGTACTACACTCAAAAATTCCAAAATTTTCTTACGTACAAAAAGTGGCCCCAACCCACTTGAAGTCAAAAAGGCGGTAGGCGCTCGATACGGAACTATACGAATCAAGATTCTTTGTAATTTGATTTACTATGCGTAGGATCGTCTAATACCTATGAACTGTATCATAACGCTCCCATTTGCCTATGTTAGGACCCACAATCTCCCATATAGGGGCACTACCTCGAGGTGACAACCTATGAAGGTATTAATGAGCGTCACACATGTACATGGAGGGCTCTTCACTAATGTAGCTCTATTGAGTTTGTCCGTCTATATATATCTAGTTACTCAGAAATACGTATCATAACGTATCATTACAAACCGAATTTTCTTCTTCTAAACTAAGCAATATACGGATGATGACAAGGTATGAATATGTAGAAAAATAATAAGTCCGTCTCTTAGATATTAAAAAAAATATAGACCCGTATTTTTTGTTTGTCGAAATAACAAGAATATCATTAGATATAGCGCATTATAAGTTACGGGAGGGTGGGGCTAATCTACGTCAAGTTAGGAGTATATTTTGTACTCTAACGTGACGACCAGTGACATTTAAAATCATGTATCTTCGTAAGTTTTTGATCAAGAGGCAAAGATAAACAAATACGTATCCCAATATTTTTCATTCATCTATCTGATGGACCATTAAATTATTATTATAGTCATCATCTCCAATTTCTCTTGTATATTCAGAATTTCTAGGGTACCTCCTCATGATATAGAAAAAGGATAAATCCCCAAACTCTTATAGTATAAACTTTTAGTCTCTTCATAACCATTTATTCTTGAATATATGTGGACGAATAGGTGTTAAAATACTTATAAATCATTGAAGCTATGAAAAAAATTGGTTTGTAGCTTAAAGCTACGCAACATAAATATTTATTTTTTTATGAATAGAGTGATCAGGATGACTTCTACCTCCCACATGACAGTAAGCGGGTCGTGAGGTTCAATGGTTAGGTCGACAGGCAGACTCGGGGAAAACACCAACGCGCCTGCGCGCCTCTACCCTGAAAATATTCAACTATTGGGACGTTTTTGAACACGAGTATTTTGTTAAAAAAAAATAACCAAACCTGCAACAAATCATACAAGACAAGTAACATAATAGCCCAAAAGTCATTAATTTAGTATAATCTACATTCATAGGATGATACATCTATGTATGTACGTTGTTTTTATCTTATAACTAATTAATGAGAGAACCTTTGATGCGCGAGTGACTAGTATTTGGCCCGGTATTTTCACAAGTGGAAATCATTTATCACGATAATAAATGTATAACCCTTTCATACAATTTGTGGATACTTTTCTTATTCTGATACCCACAATCACACGAACAATTTCTACTTATTTGGGATGGGGTCAATTGGTCGCTATGTGTTTATTTATAGTATACGGTTCGAATGCCCATCAAGCTTAACGAATAATGAAACTTGTCTAACTATGAGCGAATCAATATTTGATAATTGCATTTTACGAATTGTTGTTGTTTCAATTTTAACAATGACTATAGGTTTTTGTTACATCAATATGAACTTCAACTATAGTATATTCTCTCGGGCTTCAATTTTCGTGGTTGATTTTCGTTTCAATATAGTAATATTGTTTTGAACCATATGATAAATCAGTAAAGTACAAATATAATATTACAGTTACTTACCTTGGTAACCACCAACTGTCTGATGCACCAGACTGGCTCTGTTGGCTCATTTGGTAGTGGCCTCGATGGCTCGATGGCTCAATTTGGGGTTCGATCCCCGCACAGTACAATATTTGTGTGCATGAGCATGTCTGATTGACATTGGCCAGGGTGTTTTATCTATGTAGAGTAGGTTGTTCAGGAGAGTTGATCCTGTACACCTATGGGTTCATTCAAGGTTTAATTTACTTTCATTAAGATAATTTTAGAGTCTTAACAAAACCGATTCGATAATTTGGGAAAATTCAAAGGACCAACTAGGAAATTCCACCTTTCGATACAAAGTTGATTGTTCAATTGGTTAAAACTATACAGTAGATTATGTGGGTAAATTGTACATTGAAATATTAATGTATGATTTGAGAAAATATACTTTTTTAACGATTAGAAAAAGGAGGAGGTTTCTCAATTCGTAGTTTGTAATATTTTTTTTTTCTTTGTGTGTGTATAACGATATTACGTAGTTGTGGGTTGATATTTCAAATTTTTACGAGGTTCGAGATGGGACATTAAGTGGTGGCCCATTAATCACCAAGTCAGGATCTGATGATTGGATTCTAGGTCTTGGAGTAATTGAGGGCAACAACCGAAAATTGTATGCTCATATGGTGTTTTTGTTACGTAATATATTTTACTCAGGTTTATGATTCGGGGGGGGTAATGGTGTGATTGGTGTAATGCAGTTCTTAAGGATAGAGTATAGGGGACTGTACTGACATTGGTCGTTATGAACTAGGTAGTAGTGTGTGTTATGCAGGGTAATTGTGGGAGGTGTTTTGGTGTGTGCAGGTATGTTGATTCTAGTTCGCAAGTATTGACTTGACTTAAGATAGTATTTTATTTCTGATGTAAACTCTTTAGAGAATTAATTTTAGTTTAATAGGTGAGATTGGACATGAAAAGACTTAGATTATTTTGTGAATTAATTGTTTTTTTTAAAATTAATTTAAACGAATTAATAAAAAAAAACAAAAGATAAAATAAAATGCGATTAATATAAGTAAGTATTATATTACTTAATACATAATTATTGAAATATTACAATTATCCCTCTTATTTTGAAGTCGGTGCCAGCCAAACAAAAAATGTATAATTGTCGTGTGGATTTGCCGGTCGCGCCGTCATACACAACAGCTGTCGTTAGTACCGAGAGCTGGCACCGACTTCAAAAATAAAGTATAATTGTAATATTTAAATAATTATATATTAAGGATAGAATTACTATACGTTATTTATCGCTTTTTAGTTTTAGTCGTTTTGTGTTTTTTTTGAAGTCGGTTTTTATTTTTTTTTAAAAAATAATTTGAAGTTCGGTTTACAAAAGCAGAAAATAAATAAAAACATTTTGTGCTTCAAAATGACGATACAGATCCTTGTATATTGGAGACTCAAGCGTTTCTGCCAAGCCAGGCAGGATCTGAAAAGTTCAGTTGACCAGGAAGACCGATTCGCTGCCGTGGTAACCTCAACTGACGTTAACCAGGAATCTCGAAATGTGGTTCAGAGTCCTCAGGGAAGAAGGAACGAGATTCTGCAACATGCGGCGTATGGGTAAGAAGTCTAAACTTTCCGAGGAAACCTTTGGGCTAATGAGGCAACGACGTGAAGACCCACCCGTCACTTCGTCAGGAAAACGGACTCTAAACCGAGAGATCAATAACTCGTACGACGCGACCTCCGACGCTTCAATACTCTTTTGATAGAAAGAGCTATTGAGTCAAAATCGGGGGTCTAAGGTGTTCGTACAATCTCTTGGAAGATGCCACCTGACTAAGCTGACCACAGCAAGTGGAGAAGTCGTTGCCTCAAAAGCCGCGGTTTCTCTCGGAGGTAGAAGACTTCTACGGCCGGTTATACGCCGTCGCATTCATCTCGACCTGGTCCCGAAAATGAGGATACTAGAGCACATTAACACGCCATTTCACCGAAGACTTGCCAGAAGTCAGTACTGACGAAATCGAGATCGCTCTTGGGCAGCTTAAAAATGGCAAAGCCCCTGAAGAGGACGGCGTTACAACAGAGCTGAGTGAGGCAAGAGGTAGAGCCGTATTGAGAGAGCTCCAAAAGCTTTTTAACGCTGTCCTTCTGGAAGGGAGAACTCCGTAGGCGTGGACTAGGAGTGTGGTTGTCCTGTTCTCAAAAGGGGAGATAAAACCCTATTGAAGAACTATAGACCATTTCCCTTCTAAGCCAGGTCGTCTATAAGCTGTTTTCAAGAGTGATCACGAACCGTCTTGCGCGAAGACTCGACGAATTCCAACCGCCGAACAGGCTGGGTTTCGAAGCGATACGTACCTTAGACCACATCCACACAGTGCGGCAGATTATACAGAAGACCGAAGAGTAAATCAGCCCCTGTGTCTAGCATTCGTGGACTATGAGAAAGCCTTTGACTCGGTTGAAAACCTGGTCTGTTCTGGAGTCCCTGCAGCGATGCCAAGTAGATTGGCGATACATCCAAGTGATGAGATGTCTCATGAGCCGCCACCATGTCCGCCAAGTACAGAATCAGCAAACAAGGCCTATACCGTTGCATGCGAGGAGTGAGACAGGGGGACGTTTTTTCCCGAAACTGTTCACTAATGCATGGAGGATATGTTCAAGACGCTGAACTGGAAAGACGTGGCATCAACATAAATGGCGAATACATCTCTCATTTGCGATTTGCAGACGAACATCGTCATAATGGCAGAATCGCTGCAGGACCTACAACAGATGCTGAATGAACTGGCTGGACTCCTCTGTGCGCATCGGCCTACGGATGAACTTGGATAAAACCAAGGTCATGTTCAATGAACATGTTCTACCGGAACCGATTGCAGTTCACGGCGCCGTCCTCGAAGTTGTTCAAAAATATGTATACCTCGGGCAGACAATTGCAGTGGGTAGAAACAACTTTGAGGACGAGGTAAATAGGAGAATTCAGCTAGGCTGGGCAGCATTCGGAAAACTTCGTCGAGTCTTCACATCGTCGATCCCACAGTGTCTAAAGACGAAAGTCTTCGATCAGTGCGTTCTACCGGTTATGACATACGGTGCCGAAACGTGGACACTCACGGTACGGCTAGTCCACAAGTTGAAAGTCGCTCAGCGAGCTATGGAAAGGGCTATGACTTGGCGTCTCTCTGCGAGATCGGATCCGAATGAGGTGATCCGGCAGAGAACCAAAGTTACCGACATAGCTCACCGGATCAGTAAGCTGAAGTGGCAGTGGGCTGGCCACATTATCCGCAGAACCGACAACCGCTGGGGTAAACGATTTCTGGAGTGGTGACCGCGTCTCGGCAAACGTAGTGTAGGACGCCCTCAGACCAGGTGGAGTGACGATTTGCGCAGGACGGCTGGCAAGAGCTGATGCGAGAGGCCCGGGATCGATCCGAAGTGGCGAGTATTGGGAGAGGCCTATGTCCAGCAGTGGACTGATGTGGGCTGATGATGATGATGATGATGCTGTTTCAAACACGAGAACTGGCAAAGTACTTGGCAACCGAAAGTACAAGATACCAGCTTACAACTTTTAACAAGCGCGGTGCCTACATAGCCCAAAGTTTGAGTAATAACATAATAACAAATGAATGTTATATGTAATACCCAATATTTACAAAAGAAGGGGCTGGTTGAAGTGTTTGTCTGTGTGTGTGGGCTATGTAGTAGCTCCCGGCTAAAACGATTTTGATTTAGTTTTTTTTTTGTTTGAAAGTTCATTTTAATCGAGTGTGTTCTTAAAGGTTTTTTTTTTTTTTTTTTTATAGTGGCTCGACATAATGGCTTCACTACACCTGATGGAAAGCGAAAGAGAAGCCCAAGTCGCTGTGACATCGGGCAAGTAACTGGTCAGTTACCTGTCAGTAGCCACCGCCCATGCCGGCCCAACCCTAACCCCCCACGAGCTCCGGAAACCCTACTCACCGGCAGAAACACGACCCAGGAGGTCATTTGACTGCGGTATTCTATAGGGTGGAGGTCCTTCCCCGGACGGGCGGCTCAATTCGAGCGAAGATTCGCTATGCCCTACCTCTCTTAAAGTTTTGAGTTTGTAACCTCGTGAGTTTTTAGGACGTCATAATAGTTATATTTGTTATATAAGAGGTTTAGTTCCTCGTTTCCTGCCCCGTGCCATTAAGTCATGGAATGTCCTTTCCAGCTCATGTGTTTCCTTCCTCATACAATCCTGGTTCTTTAGGCGGGGCGTGAAACGGCATCTCAGTGGGCCTTCAGGGTGAGGGCGACAGGCGCAATCGGCTCTATTGTGCCTGTCGACCTAACTTTTGGACCTCACGACCGCTTACCATCAGGTGGAGTGAGGTCATCCTGAAAGATCTTCTTATATAAAAAAAAAAATGTTATAAAGTATTATTAGTAATCTATACTAATTAAGTTTCCCTACTTTTAAGTTAACTGTGCTTTGTTGTTACACACAATAAAGAACAGAACCCTTTCCCAGTGGGCACTTTGGGCAAACGCCCAGGGCCCCGCGATCAATGAGGGGCCTCATTGGTCTAATACAAAGTCTCTGTCAGATCGGTCAGAACATACAAATAGTGTTCCATCAAAGTCATAGGGCCCCCAATATCATAATACAATACCCAGGGCCTCTATTAGGTCAAAGACGGTCATGATAAAGAATATCTATCGATCAATCGATTCCCATCTATTTGCAGAAATAAACTATAGATAGATAGATATATACTTTATTGCACACCAAACAATTTACATAGAACTAGGTACAGTATAACAGTAGACATTTTGTTGTACAATATAGGCGGCCTTATCGCTATAAGCGATCTCTTCCAGGCAACCTTAGGGTAGAGGATAGTCAAGCAGAGAGTGGGGTGGGCCATCAACTAAATCATAATTTATGATAGATAATAATACATACATAAATTTAATCAAACCTACATACTAATAATATTTACATACATACTTAATATATAATTATAAAATATCTACATACATAAGCACTACTATAAGAGTGGTAAGTGAAACTCTGGAGAAAATAAACCATAAAATATATGTGTGAAAAATAATAGGTAAAATGCACCAAATTTCAGTATTTTATTTAAGGAATTTTATACTTGACCACGTGAGTTTCGGTTTCGGTTTCGGCCGAAACTGAAGCCACGGCCGAACATTCGGTTTCGGTTTCGGCCGGAAAACTAGTTTCGGTCGGACTCTAGTGAAATTGTTACAAATACGTACATTATACTTAATAGTCAACCCTGACATCGACAACACAAAGATACACACACAGACAACACAACACAGAGAGATAACTATTTTATAATTATTACGCTTTCTTTGCCACTATACAAAAAAGAAGCGGAATAATTGTGTCTGGAAAATGAAATCTGATATTCCAAGCCCAATTAGGTATTTTCAGAAATAAACTATTTAATATTTATTACGCTCTCCATGCCGCTATATAAAAAAGAAGCGGAATAATTGTGTCTGGAAAATGGAATCCGATATTCCAGACATTCAATTATTCCGCCGAGTCGCCATCAAAACCCATTGTGTTCGTATTCCAACCTTTAATGTCACAAAAGTGGAAATTATTAAATATAATAAATACCGTGCACGATACTCGCTGTCCTCTTGTTCGCTAATAAAGTTTAATTGGGCGAGATTGTCATTGAATATTCATGTCGATATGAACACAGGACCGGACCGGACGACTGAATATTTAAATATTAAATGTGACAAAACGTTCGTAGGATCGTTTGCGAAGAATTAAATATCACATTATATTAATCCGTTCCCAAAGTATGTAGCTTGAGTTTTGTGTTGTTGGAATCGGTACCATGAAAGATGACTCTTGCTGATACCAGCGATATAACGTCGAGTATTTATTATACACACATTTTACCACTTTGGACTTCATGCGCAAACTATTCAGTTTAAAAAAAAAATTAGAAACCTCAATATCATTATTAAAGAACTATCCAATCAATACGTTGATGAGAAAAAATTTAGATCCAGTTCTAAGTATCCCCAACGCCAAAATTTCTTATCTTTCTTCTATTTTTGTGTGAAAATCTTCATGCGGTTCACATAATACATCTACTTACCAAGTTTCAACAGTATAGGTCTTAAAGTTCCTGAAAAAGTGGCTGTGACATATGAACGCACTGACAGACAAACAGACATTACTCATCTAGAAGGGTTCCGTTTTTTTCTATTTCCTATGGGACCCTAAAAAAATCCTACGTACACAGGTTACCCAGTATAAACGTAGGGTACTTTTCCCTTTAATCAGCGGTAGCCCTACCAACACCAGACGGAGGGGTAGAGGAGAAATTGTGAGGGCGATTGAAACGTTTTAATTGGACCATTGATTTAAAGGAACACCCCCCCACCCCCCACTCTCGGCCCCGTTGTCCGAGCCACTGGTCCGACTAGCTAGGTGAATTGGATTTAGATGAATTTTCTCTAAAATGAGAACCATTTTTTACAAAGAGCTTGTTCATTTTGTTAGTAACAATTTTCCAGTGAAACCGACCACAGTGACGCAATGGTTACGATTCTCGCCTAATAAAGTGCGGACGATCCGAAAGTTCCGATTTTAGATTCCCGGTCGGGTTGTATCTGTCACCGGAAAATAGCAAGAATCGTAAGTTGATCAATTTCCTAGTTAGTTGATTAATTTTCGGAAAATAACAAAGGGTAGTTGAAATGTATTAATTTACGTAGCGTACAAAAGGCGGACTTTATGCCACATAGGCATTCTCTACCAGTCAACCATTAGGCTAAGCAATGTTAAAGCATATTATATTTGTATTTTATTTAGTACTCATGTATTTATGTTTTACTATCAACAATCTCTGTCAGTCTATAGCTCACCTCACCCTGTCTGTTTAATTTATCCTCTACCCTAAGGTTGCCTGGAAGAGATCGCTTGGAGCGATAAGGCCGCCTAATTGTACAACTAATGTCCATTTTACTAGTTTTAAGTTGATTGTATGGTGTGCAATAAAGTATATCTATTCTATTCTATTCTATGTTATTTAATTATTTAATGTTATTTATAACATGGCTGTTACTTCATTCCTATTGTGAGATATTGATGCGCTCCTACGGATATGTCACCGGAAAATAGCAAGAATCGTAAGTTGATCAATTTCCTAGGTAGTTGATTAACTTCCGGAAAATAATAAACGGCAGTTGAAATGTATTATTTAACGTATGTATTTTAGTAAATTGATCATTTTACGGGGTCTTGCCGTAAAATCATCCGACGAAGGTGAGGTGAACGTTGATTGGTTCAATGGCTCACGTGGCGTTATCCCGGCAACCAATCAGGGAACAGTGTATTAAGTTACGGGTAATAGTGCACCGTTAAATAGTACATTGAGCAACGATTGGACCATTTGAGGACGATTTTACTTGTGTCAAAATCGTAAATTATCAAATGACTGCCAGGCTACCGTAAATTGATCAACTAACTGAAATCCATTGCGTTAAATGATACATTTCAATTACCGTTTGTTATATTCCGAAATTAATCAACTACCTAGGAAATTGATCAACTTACGATTCTTGCTATTTTCCGGTGACATATACAAATTATAAATAGCGTTCGTCAATCGTAATCCAATACACACATAGTGCTACAGAGTGAGACTAATTATGAACGCATTATGTTGGCAACAGACACGTCGTTTGTGGTGTAATGTTCCAATCGTATCGAGTGCGTTGTTACGTCCGAGGCCGAATTAACTGATGGACAATGTTACTTAAAGGTCCTGGAGTTCGAATCGTTATTAGAAATTACTTATAAGATGACCAATCATGTTTTCGCTCCATGCCACACTCACTATTGATGGCGTAGCTAATAACCACAGGCCTATGACGGGCAGCAGCGTCACCGGGAGCCCGCCTGCCGAAGCGTGGCGTTGCTCCAGATGTTTGGCGAAAGTTTCCGGAGCTCGTGGGGGGTTGGGGTTGGGCCGGCATGGTAGTGGCAACTGACCAGTTACTTGCCGGTTGTCACAGCGACTTGGGCTTCTCTTTCGCTTTCCATCAGGCGCAGGGAAGCCATTATGTCGAGCTACTATAAAAATAAAAAAGTTGCGAACTGCTGGTCTATTTATCTTATTCTTTCACTCATTCCAACTGTCCCAATCATTCTTTTGTCATTCGGATGATGATGAACATGGATGATGTCTATGAAGATTATAGGATTTAAAACGAAAAAAAATTTTATCAGTGTTTTAATAAAGCCTTATGTTTCATATTGGTTGTAAAGAATTTTAATATACATGTACAAATAGCAGTATCGATTAAAACGTATGCAATGGATATTGCTTTTATAACTGGTTATTAAGACTGCGATACCATCGACTTCATTTGGTATTTTTAAATAACATTTTAGACTACTATCAAAACAACATTACAACGTCTTAAAGGACTACAAAAATTGGAAAAGTAACCAAAGAAACAGGTTATCGAAATTCATATACTACTGACCTAAGTTTGTGAAAGATGACCAAGAAGAGTCCTGACCGACGATGGTGACGCGCACAAAGAGGTTTACTTCCTCGTTCTTGCCCCGTGCCATTAAGTCATAAAATGCCCTTCCAGCTCATGTGTTTCCTTCCTCTTACAATCCTGGGTTCTTTAGGCGGGGCGTGAAACGGCATCTCAGTGGGCCTTCAGGGTGAGGGCGACAAGCGCAATGGGTTTGTTCTATTGTGCCTGTCGACCTTACTTTTGGACCTCACGACCGCTTACCATCAGGTGGAGTGAGGACATCCTGAGACCTCTTCTTATAAAAAAAAAGTCGTCTTCTACGACGCCCACGGAATGAGATGGTGAGGGGTGGTTACTTGATACCTATAACCTTCTATAACCAGTGCTGCCACAAAATTCAAAACAAACCATTCTAACAATTGCATTCCCACTGCATCAATCAGCCAGTCGGAACGCCAGTCCCCGATAACATCTAGCCTTAACCCAATGGCCAGCCCATCGATCGGGTAATTACCCCGCCCGCGGTACCCGGCTGTCATCGTTAAACAATTACCCCCGGGTGGGTAGCTTTGACAATTGCTAGTTAGTGCTCACTCTAGCCGTAAGCGTACAAAAGGGCCCATCAAGTTGACAACGAAATTGATATCGATTTCAATCGGTTAAATAATTCCTACTCGAATGAGTGGTGCTCACTTTTAACAAATAATAAGCTATGTAGGTATATAGGGGATGTAAGGGAGCGACCTTATCGTTCCAAGCCATCCTCACCTGCCCGTGGTGCATCCTGCCGAACAACAAACGAGGCTCTGGCAAACCGACTGGTGGCGGTTAAATGATCACGATAGAAGGCGTAGCTTTTTAGCTACGTCTTCTATCGTGATGGTTTAACCGCAACCACAGGCCGATGACGGGCAGCAGCGTCACCGGAGCAAGAAGCTACGCCCTGCGATCGCCAACCCGCCTGCCCAGCGTGGCGATTATGGGTATGTCCTCCAGAAGTTTGCTTTAGGTGGCGAACAACTGGAGAGGCCTATGTCCAGCAGTGGACTGCAATAGGCTGATGATGATGATGACGATGATAGGTATATAGATAGATATTGTTTATTGCACACTCATGGACTCAAGACTAGATAAAAGAAATGACGATGAAACTAAAATCTGTAGGTATTCAATTTAAGGTATCTGCAATAGACGACGACATATTTTCGTCATAAAGTTCTCATACATAATAGACAAAAAGTCTAAATATACACACAAACGCTAAAACACACCATAAGGTAGGTGTACCATACGCCCACACATCAAGCTATCCTAATGTGTCAAAAAGGCCTATAAAAAAGGTCCAATCTGTGCTTAAAATTGATGGGTTTGACAGACAAGGGCAGGCGGAGGCCGTCCATATTATTGGTTTGAATCCCAAAGTTGACATTTTTGCGAATTGGCTTTCGGGAGATCTTTGATAAACAATAATATAGAGTAGAATGCATGTATGCATGCCAGAGCACTGCTTGAAAACTAAATCAGTTAATAAATAAATTTTATTAATAAATATCAGACAACATCACATACATTGCTCCGATCCCAAAGTAAGTAGCTTAAGCACTTGTGTTATGGGTATCAGAACAACGAAGGTACCACAAATAAATACTTAAATACAAATATAAACACCCAGACACGAAACAAACACAAGTGTTCATCACTCACACGAATGTTTGTCCCGGGTGGGAATCGAACCCACGACCCTTGGTTCAGAAGGCAGGGGTCACTACCAATTGAGCCACCGAGCCAGTCGTTAGTAGCCAGTTAATAGCTCACCTCATCCTTCTTTTCAATTACCTTCTACCCTAAGGTTGTGTGGAAGAGATCGCTTATAGCGAAATGTGAATTATACCTAGTTTTAAGTCAATTGTATGATGTGCAATAAAAAATATCTATCTATCTATAAAACAAACCTTCGCATTTATAATATTAGTAGGTAAGTTATTAAAGAAGCATAGATATAGAGACAGCCTTGTCAACGTAAAACAAAGGTACTTTTTACAGTTAAGGATTTCCCCCTACGTAGATCACAAGTGACTAATGGATGGAGGGTCTCACCCTCCCGGTTTTTCCGGTATACCCCTGTCATTAACGATATTAGTCGTACATACTTAATTTTTCATTATTTCAAACAGTTTATGATAATTACACGTTTCCATTTTAATATTCAAGTGGGTCCCGAAATGTGTTGTGTGACAGTATTTACGAGTGTGACTGTTCCGCCCCCCCTTTGCATTATTGCTGGTGGTTAATGTTATATAATATATCGGCCTTTCCCCAGAACATCTATATCTATACTTATAATAAATCTGTAGAGAGGTCAATTCTGTAGGTACATGTAATATTTTTTCAAAATAACTATCAGGGGGTGATTAGTGATAGATACTGATGCCAAAAATGCAATCAGTAAAATTTTTGTCTGTCTGTCTGTATGTTCGTTATAGAAAAAATAACTACTGGACGGATTTTAACGAAACTTGGCATGAATATTCTTCATACTCTTGGGCAGGTTATAGTATACTTTTCATTACGTTACAGTCAATAGGAGCAGAGCAGTGACGGGAAGTGTGTGGGAAACGGGAGAAATTTTTAGCTGCATGTTTGATCGCGCATCACGCAAAAACTACTGCATGGAACTAAATGCGGTTTTCACCAATGTGTTGCTAGAGGTCTAATTTAAAATTTAGGTACCATTTTATGGAAGTCTGTTATTTTTGATATACACGCGTGCGACGCCGCCGGCACAGCTAGTAAATAATAAAACAAATGAGAATGACAATGAATCCCAACCACCAGGTGGTGAACTAAGGTCTAAGGTAGTGTAGTAAGGTGTAGGGTAGTTTATGCGGCCTTTTTTTATAGTACTACGCTTAAGGCAAACATCTGGAGGATATACCCATAATCGCCACACTGGGCAGGCGGGTTGGCGATCGCAGGGCGTAGCTTCTCGCACCAGTGACGCTGCTGCCCGTCAGGGGTGTGTGGTATTTAATCTGTAGTATTTAGCTACGCTTTAAATTGTGATGACTCCACCAGTCGGTTGCCAGCGCCTCATTCGTTATTGGGCAGGACGCACCACGGGCAGGTGAGGTTGGCTTGGAGCAAAAGATGATAGGCCGCTCCCTTACACTTAATTTAATACAAATTTTGGTTTTAGTCAGTTTTTTTTTGTTCCTTTATGTTTAATATACATTTTTTATTGTTTATGAAAGGTGTCTGCCAACCTGAAGGCTCCAGTGTCGTAAGAGGTCGGATACCACGAAACCAATTTACAGTACGCGGCGATGCGTGGTAGGAAACGCCTAATGATACATACGATAGTATCGACCACTCACATAAATTGATGTAGAAATAGCTAATTTGTTACATCATCATCATCAGATTATAATGTTCGCCACTTTTTTCCTAATTTGTTTGGGTACATTCATTCAATTCTAGGTACCACCGTCCTGACCTCAGTTTTGTTGAACTTTAACAGTTGTCCAGTACTCTAGCTTCGGCTAAGATGATGATGTGTGGCCCAGGGTAGCCATTAATTATCATCATCAGCCTATCGCAGTCCACTGCTCATAGGCTTCTCCAGTTGTGTGCCACTTTGGGCAAACACCTGGTTGATTTACCCATAACCGTCACGCTGGGCAGGCAGGCAGAGCAGGAGCGACACATCTTTTCGCTCGAACCCTTACCTGCCCGTGGTGCATCCTGCTGAATAACAGCGTGGCATGTCCTGGGTTATTTTTTTTTGTTAATTGCACAAATAACAGTTCCATTAAAGTTGAACTTTGGTCTAATTAATGGCATCTGACTTTAAAAAACCCTTTAAACGACAGATCTCGGGTCAGAATAAACATAGCCACCCATACAAAGGTCGTCTGGACCTCTAACGCCCTAAAGGTGACGCAGATATTACTTTTAGGGTTCCGCAATCACAGAGAGAAAACGTTACAGGGTCCCTTAACCTTACTATGTAAAGACAGGGTTTATTGTTTTGGGATGTAAGAGCTAAGTTTCAATAATATGCAGATAATAAAAAAAAACATCTGTTGGAAAGAGGTGGTATCCCGTGGTGGTGATAGCCGAGTCATAAAAAATAAAATAAAGAAGGTATCAATGAATAAATGTGTAAACTATACATCTAAATTTATGACATGAGTCGTGCACAACAATAAATGCGGATTAAAATACAAAGATAGCCAAAGACCAGAAAAATAAGATAAGAACATCCACATAAATCAGCGTAAAGCTCAGTACTGTTAAAAACTTGTCAAACTTTTCGTAAACAACTCGCCCTAAAAACATAAAACGCGATCGTCGCTGGAGATACCGACTTATTTGTCATTTTTCTTGCCAACTCGCCCGTCTGACGGTATTCTTTAAATAATAACGCTCTCCTGACCAAATTTCTAATAGCTAAGACTAGTCCAGGAGCCAAATAATCGTAGGGCTGACCCAGAAATTACTAGTAGCACAATCGGCGACGGAATGCGCAATGCTCGGAGTTTCGTTGGTAAATAAAATCCGTAGCCATGCGGATGATCCGCCATAGAACTAAGGAAACCGACATTACGCGCCGAATTTGCACATTGCAGTGGAAATAGGCAGGTCATGTCTCCAGCCGCTTCGATCGACGACGGAGTTGGAATGGACACCGTGTGTTTATCACATACAGTGTTTACACTTGTAGGACGCGCTCCCAACACGGCGGGACGTTGACTCACGGGTTCTTATAACCCACCTTCAGACCCTAGATAGATCAACAAGAACCGACAAGAAATTCGACATTTAGATCGGTTTCCCACTGCGCCCGATCCGAACTGAACTCGCGAAACCTTTTTCATCGTCAATATTCCGCAATAGTTCTAAACTGCAACAGTTATTTCTGCTACACAGAAAAAAAATTGTAACAAAAAAAATACATTTGTACGGAACCAGATTCAAATAATATTGCAGCCATATTGCCGTTACGGTGCGTCCACTTCAAAGCGGCGTTTAATATTTTTTATTTATTAAGGTTTTCATTTAAATACGTTTTATTTTTTAATAATTGGGTACTGGGTTTTGTTACTTAATTGAAAAAAACTAGGTCGACAGTGAAGAGGGTGTTGAGCTGAATTAGAAGGGGGAAAAGGGGGGGTTTTGATCGTTGGGTTATACGGTAATGGACATAATAATGACAATTATTGGAATAAATCTGCTGTATCATTATCAACAAGGGCTTTCTGAAATGGATCATTGCAAGATAGCTGTGTCTTCGTACTAGGTGACATTAAGATGCCAAGTTTTGACCTCCCAGCCGGGGTATTTCCTGATCGCTACGACATATTTTTCAAACGAGGTTTAAAGAGAGCTTTTTCTCACGGTAGATAGCGGCATGGCCGTGCCCCTGGCGTTGCTGATGTCCATGGGCGGCGGTTACTGTTTAACACCAGACAGGCCGCTTGCTCGTCTGCCACCAAAAAGCAATAAAACAAAGTTTTTTTTTAGTGGCCTCATGTCACCTGAATGCGAAAGAGAGGCCCTAGTCGCAGCGGCAACGGGCAAGAAACCAAATCAATCAATTGTCAGTTGCCACCGGCATGCTGGCCTTAAGCAATATTCTGGCTATACACCGACTGATCTCTAAGCGCGAGGTCACTTCACATGTGTTTTGCCGAATGTACGGTGGGTTGCCAGCCGTCGGAAATGCCATGACAATGCCAACGGACTTTTCCAAATGGACGACTTGGGAACCTTCAAAAAGCGAGCCTACAAATTTCTCAAGGGCCGGCAACGCACCTGTGACTCCCCTGGTGTTGCGGTGTCTATGGGCTGAAGTGATCACTTACCATCTGGTGTGACTTTTTTTTATGCGAGAGGCGGCAGACGAGCAAGTTTGATGCCTGATGGTAAGCAGTCTGTCTACACCGCCCATGGACACCCGCAACTCGAGTTTACTTTCAAGTCCGTTTGCCCCCTCTGTCCCAAAAAAGCCATTGTGTCAGAGGTCATCAAACAAAAAGTAAACTGAAAGCGACTCCTTTAATTATTTCCGCACGCGTCCTTTTTAAAACAATTTTGTAATTAACCATTTCACAACCCGACAAACACAAGTGCGCCAAAACAGCCTTCTTAGAGGAATGCCGCGAAGGTTGAGCTCATAAAAATTGTGGAATAATTCTCCTTACAAGGTCACTAAGTCTTGAGCAATACCAAAACGCAAACTGAAATTGCTGTTTCAATGTCGCTACTATTGTTTTACGTTAAAAATATTCGTACCTAGCGGTTTTTGATTTATATCCGATGATCTCGTAGCGTAGAAGAATGCCACGAAAGCGTTAACAATTATTAAACATTCGTCAGTTGTGTTACTATAAATGATATTATCTATCTTACTATCGTATAAACTAGGTGACCGACCCGGCGCAACTACTATCCGCATTTCTTTTACTAAATATTTTTTTGTAATTTTTATATTACACATACCTCGTCCTAACAATAACGTATTCGTAAAGCCAAGAATCATCTAATTTGGTGCATTCGTTCGAAAGTTATGGGCGTACATAGATTTCGAGGATCCATTTTTCATCACAGATGTAAAAGTTTGTTTAGATGGATGGATGGATTAGATGTTTGTTACTCCTTCACGCGAAAAGTATGTACGGAAGAGAGCCAAGTTAATAATAGAACAGACAGATGCAATTTTTCATTCGAAAGTTCATTTCGTAAATTAATCGGACCGAGAATCGAACTCGGAATTTTGGTTCGACATTGGTAGAAATTTACCTCATAGAGCTCTTATAACCATTAACAAATAAACTTGTCCCACGCTTGCATGTTTAGAGCCCATTCATTTGTCATCATTATTATCATGCCAAAACGATTTTTTCAAAAGCATTAATATCTAAAGAATTGTTTTGATGAATGTGTTTTTAAAAATGGTTATTACTTATATTAAGTAGGTCCTTAGTACAACATGATCAAAGCTTTGTTTTAAATCAGGTTTTGGAAAAAAAGACTCTGTATTTTGCTACTGACACTCCATTTGCATTTCCTACGCATTAAAAATCACCCACTCTAGAATTAAAAACAGATATATTTTTCTATATTTAACTTTCTTGTAACAGTTTAATAAAACGATGTTACTATTAGTATCCTTAACTATATCTACACTATTAATAACTGGCATAATATGGGATCTAACCTTGATAATATGTATGAACCATAGTTCAAGCTAATTTCTTACAAAACCAGTCCAATACATGATATTTGTTTAATTGCATTCATAGAACTCTATTGTTTTAAGCTAATTAAATAACTCACAACATAACATCATAATGCCAGTTCCCACACTAATAACTTGAGTAATATCAAAAGCAAACCAAACCTATAGATTTCAAAACGACACTACTTGTAAATACTACACTGACAAAAACGTCAATAGTTTGTTACACGACACTATCACTTAAGAAAACACCCCGAAAAATTACTACAATACAAAGTGTCGTATGAATTCGATGCTAGCCAAGCGAACATTGAACACGGCGATCACATAGTTGCTCGTTTGTCGTTGAAGTGCGGAACTTGGCCGACACGCTTGTGGGCGTCACGCGACCGATCGCGCCCGCGCGCCCTCGGCGACTGAGCTCACCGTGAGACCGAGACACCCCGTGGCAGACGCCAAAGGTAACCACTAGTCTGAAGGGGTGCCTTTTATCTGTACGGACGGGAAGCTTTTTGCATATCTACTAGCTTACGCGCGGAGCTTCGCGCGCGTTTATGCATATAGATATTAATAGGCTTTTTGACTATTTTTAGGGTTCCGTAGCCAAAATGGCAAAAACGGGACCCTTACAGATTCGTCATGTCTGTCTGTCTGTCCGTCCGTATGTCACAGCCAGTTTATTCCGAAACTATAAGAGCTACATTATTGAAATTTGGTGCGTAGATGTATTATGGTTAACCGCATTATGATTTTAAAATAAAATCAGAAATAAATCTAAAATTTTTGGGGTTCATAGTTCATACATAGAACTGAAACTCAAAATTTTTTTCATCAAACCTATACACGTGGGGTATCTATGGATAGGTGGTACGGAACCCTACGTGCGAGAGTCCGACCCGCACTTGGCCGGTTTTTTTGTCTTGTTATTAATATAATACTTCATTAAATAAATATTGGTGAAAAAATAAGTTCGTAATCATAAATTTTCTCCGAGTTATCACAATTTCAAAAGCACAATAAATGGGCGAGTCCAAATACGGTTCATACCACACAGGCCGTGTGACGTCACATGCGTGTTTTATGCCTAAATTTGTATGGTAGCTACGTTAAATATCCGTTTATGTAATTGGTTCCATAACAAAAGATGTTACTAATAATGATCGTCTATACGAAATATGTAAACTCTACACTGGATGTAAGGGAGCGACCTATCACCTTTTCGCTCGCAGCCATCCTCCTGCCGAACAACAAACGAGGTTCTGGCGTGGCCTGCCCAGCGTGGCGATTATGGGTATATCCTCCAGAAGTTTGCCCTAGGTGGCGAACAACTGGAGAGGCCTATGTCCAGCAGTCGACTGCAATAGGCTGATGATGATGATAACACGAAATATAGATAATGTGATCATTGACAAAACCGCGGGCTGTAGTGAAAATTTCTAAAATTGGAAAATGCATCTATATCAACCCAAAAAAAATCAGTTAACTAGCTTATTCCTAGTGGAGAGGAGTCAGCCAAAAATACCACAGAGCAGCAATAACGCTTTGATCTAGCACCCGTGGGCGCGTAATCCTGTGAAAGCATCCTCGGAAGGCCTTCTTAGAATCCGACCTTTCGTTTCCCTCTTAAGTGCTCAACACACTTATACATTTAGCTAGATTATTAAATACGTTTTTTTAACAGGAGATAATGAGCCTGAAAAAATTGATCTCATACATAATATATTTTATTCAGAGGATATAAAGCTAAGGCGAAGGCGCAGCTAAATACCACAGACCGATGACGGGCAGCAGCGTCACCAGAGCGAGAAGCTGCGCCTTGCGATCGCCAACCCACCTGCCCAAAGTGGCGATTATGGGTATATCCTCCAGATGGTTGGCGAACAACTGGAGAGGCCTATTTCCAGCAGTAATCGCTACGCTGGTCAGGCGGCTTGGCGGCTTCGCGCTTCTGCCCATCATCGACCTGTGGTATTTAGCTGCGCTTTCAATTGTGATGGTTATACCACCACTGATGGGCCGCCGGAGCCTCGTTCGCTATTCGGCAGGATGCACCACGGGCAGGTGAGGGTGGCTTGGAGCGAAAAGATGATAGGTCCCTTACGACTCCATTACATTAGGCCTTATTAGTAATTAATTATTGTTTGATATTACAGCTGCCTTGAACTCATGAGAAGCTTCCATCTCCGTGCTCGTCCCGTCATAGATTAAAAAAAAAATAGATTGGACGACAAATAGATTGCACGACAGTTACGAAATTATCAGATTCCTTGGACAACGTTTCCAGGAAAAAGTAATTTAAGCTTCATTATAACGACAAAGGCTGTTCAATATTAAAATAACAAAGAACTTTAAGGGCGAGATGAGCGGTGGCATCTGGCTAGTAATTGATTTGATTGCTTGTCCGTTGCCGCAGCGACTTGGGGTCTTTCGCTATTTATTTTATAGTTGCACGAGATAATTACAGAGAGCAACGGCTTTCCAACTCCTGATGGGAAGCGAAAGAGAAGCCCAAGTCGCTGTGACAACGGGCAGGTAACTAGTCAGTTACCTGGCAGCTGCCACCGCGATGCCAGCCTAACCCTAAACCCCGGCTGCCGATGCAGCACTAACCCCACGAGCTCCGGAGACCCTACCCAGCAGAAACCCGATCTGGAGGTCATTTGGCTGCGGTATTCTATAAGCGAGGGGAGGCACTGTACTGTGCCAATATAAAAACCTACCGAACTTACACATTTATCGATGTCCGGGGTTAGTTTATCTGCAAAGCGAATATTGGTATTATCACGTTGAAAGCCACGGACGGCCGAAGTTCGCCGGGAATCGATCGGGCCTAATGAAAGCGCGTTATCTGCTACTCTATCGCGGCTTGTACCTACGCACACGGACACTTCAAATGTAGGTACAGCTTTTTGGTGGTTTAATATTGTTTCGGACATGGGTTTTTCCATCGGTGGACCATCGATAAGTCTTACCTACTAGAGCCTTATCTACTAGAGCCACTTAACTGTGCCCATTCGTCCGCATGGAAACAGTGTCTTTGGCAGGTATTTTAAATTATTTTAAAAATAAGATACATATAAACTTTGAAAGTCATATTTATTAACAACAGCTTAAAAATAAGGTTTAAGCTCCTAGCGCTAAAAATGACGAAACTTAAACACAACTCTTCTTCGATCTTTGGAATCAGCTTCCGGCTGCAATATGTCCGAATGGATACGACTTGGGGATCTTAAAAAAGCGAGTCTACTTATTCCTCAAGGTCCGGCAATTGCACCTGTGACTCCCCTGGTGTTGCGATGTGTATGGGCTAAAGTGATCATTAACCATCAGGTGACAGGCCCGTTTGCCCTCTGTCATAAAAAAAATCTTTTTTTATCTCTTATTAAACATTTTCCGCATAAAAAATAGCCTTTACTCAATGTCTTTCATCACGCTCCAGAGTTCTAGACTATCTGTGTACCATCTTTGACTTAAATCGATCCAGTAATTTGGAGTGAATGGACGACAGACACGACAAATAGAGTTACTCCGCATTTATAAAGAAATATTAGTAAGAACTCAAAATGGCTTACTTGACTTGGCTTACAGTAATAAACCTCTAATTAAATCAAAGCAGATCTCGATTAACTGGTATGCATATCCTTACCTGAAACAAACACAAGAAATAATTAATACAAAACCTAAGAATAGGCGTTATTAATCTAAGTACAAAATTATATGTACGTACAGTATTAGTGTGATTGCAGGTTCGATTTACACAATACAAACATTTGTGGGCATGAACATGTCTGTATCGTTATGGGTGTTTGATAAGTATCATAATATGTATTTTTTACAAACAATTGAATCTATGTATGTTTATCAGTGGTCTAGTATTATAGTACAAGCTTAGGCTTAACTTGGGACTAGATGGCGCTGTGTGGTTCAAGTCTTGAGTTATAATAATACTAGCAACCCGCCCTCGCTTCGCTTCGGGTATTTCAGATAACTAGAACCTAACTCTTGAATCACTCTGCCCATAAAAAAACGCATGAAAATCCGTTGCGTTGTTTTAAAGATGCGTGTTCGAATATACGAACTAAAATTCGTTAAAGTCGATTTTCATTAATTTAATTCATATATTCGAACGCAGGGGGGACAAATAGGAGGGATTTATGGTGCAAAAATAAGCGATCCGTTCAACGAACGATCGTTATTGTTCAAGATCAGTTGGTTGGTGTGCGAATCCATAAAGTCACAACAACAAAAGTGCTGTTTACAATAAAACATCTCGTTCAATACGCACAAGTGAGGCGGAACAGGTGAGATTTATCGACCGAAGTCTAACCGAAAGTTACAATGACTTGCCGTTCTGACTACCAGATAAACAAACCAGCTGTTATTTCCATGTACCGTTATGAATATTCAAATGCCTCTTGACGCAGGTGCCATTTGTGAATCTAGAAGTTCCGGATACGAATCCCGGGCTAGATCAAAAAGTGTCACTGGGTTTTTCTGTAAAGGAATTTCTTTTTTATTCAGAATGTGCTTGACTGTGATTCGTCTCATGGTAAGCGATATCAAAGTCTATGATGGAGCGCGCTCACCCATCAAAAACCGGTTCACTCTCGCCTTGAACATCGGAAGATTGTACGTCTCGGGGAACAAGGAGCCTAGTGTGTCTTTATCGTCACCGCATGGAAAGCGCAGGTTTTATTTATGCCCAGTTTTAAATGTTTGGCGTGCAAACACTTAGAAATCTATCTAATCACAATAGACATAACGTATGTAACAATAATGTACGTACATACACAACTCTCTATGCCATCTCCAACTCTCAGAAGCAAAGTCGACAAAGAAGATAACAAAGGACGAGGCGTCTTTGTACTCCCTTTGTCCGGTATTTCGGTTTGCAGGCGCCGCCCGCGCGGTTACTGCTGATTAAATGGAGTTCGTCATTATTGGACGAACTATATCCGCGTTGTCAGTTCCCTGCGATTGTTCGTCTTTGTTGTGCGACAGTTAAGTTGGTTTTAGATCGTGTTTGCGAGGATGTAGGTTTTTTTGAGGCAACGTAAAATAAATACCCCAAAACATACCAAACTGGGCCACACAGCGCCATCTAGGCCCAAAATAAGACAAAGCTTGAATTATAGGTATTAGACGACATCTGATACTTAACTTTACAAACATTTTCATGCACAGACATATGTATATTTGAGCAGTGCGAGGATCGAAACTAACTCACCAAAGACATACCTACTGGCATTATGAAAATGTGGGGAATATTCTTAAGTAAGTCTTAATACGCAACATAAATTATAGTGTGACCACCCAAACAAAAATGTCAAAGTCGAATAAAGTGACTAAAATGGAACAATCAAAAAAGGAACATAAAATTTATATATTTTTGTAATACTCGTAGATTTTAAAGATATTTTCAATAATTACGTCATTATAACTTGTAAGAATATAGAGCAATCAAACGAATATAGTAACAAGAATTTAATATAAAAATAATTAGCGCTAACAGGTTTTTAGACAAGAGAAATCGCTAATTTAATAAAATTTATATGAACATTAATTGTACGTACAATTAATAGAGCTTAATTGCCCTTAATTATAAAAAAAAACATTATCCAGACGATTTCTACCGGATATCAGATTAATGTTTACAAGGTTTGATCGCGAATTGTCACCTGCGAAAAAAAAATACCTGCCAGCGTTTTGTTATATTCTATGTATATGTGAGGTGAAAGGTGACTGACATAGTGATCTATCAATGTACGGCCCAAACCACTGGACGGATCGGGCTTGAACTTGGCATGCAGGTACATATATGTTAAGACATAGGCATCCGCTAAGAAAGGGATCAATTCTACCCCTAAGGGGTTAAAATAGCTAATGAAACTCTATTCCACGAGGATGAAGTCGCGGGCACGGCTAGTTCTACTACGAGTATATGTACCACTGTTCTATATTACCACATTGTACTATGTGATTTCTATGATTGATATCTCCCAAAACATCTAAAATGAATTTAGAAAGTAATTACTTAAAACTGTCCCCACCGGAAATTGAATCCTAATCCTGAATTGAATAGGTGAACCGTCTTTGTGGTGCTACCAAAGTAGTCGAAGAAATAAGTTTTATTACAGAAAGAAAAAATCTTGCGTACAGAGTTAAGACAAATGAGACGGGTTTTTTATGTATTTTCTGTGAGAAAGTTTCACTTTTACGTTTATCGAAAGTTCGAGGGAATAAGATATTTATGAAGCAATAAACGGGACTCTTGTATTGGGTGGAAGTTTTTTAATAACGCGAAAATACTGGGTTACTCCATCCAGCCGTGCACTGCAGGTTTCTATGCAGTCGTAATAAGGATGGTTTTGCGATGGCTTCGACCCTGACCTGAGAGTAGGGGTGTCGCAGCAGTAGTAATCATTGGTAGACCTTTTTATTTGGTACTAGCTGTGCCGGCGGCGCCGCACGCGTGGATATCGGTTTTCAAAAATAACTGACTTCCATAAAATGGTACATGGTAGGTTTAGTTAGACTTCTAGCAATACATTGGTGAAAACCGCATTTAATTCCATGCAGTAGTTTTCGCGTGATATGCGATCAAACATACAGATTAAAATTCGCGTCACTGCTCTGCTGACGACAGACAGACAGACGAAAATTTTACTGATTGCATTTTTGGTTTCAGTATCGATCACTAATCACCCTCTGATAGTTATTTTGGAAAAATATTTCGTGTACAGAATTGACCTCTCTAAAGATTTATTATAAGTATAGATATCATGCAGCTGCAACTAGATATCTTCTGGAGGATTTGGCCACTGGAACACCAATATAGTTCAGAGAAAAGTCTATTTTTGCAATGCAACAATAATAGGTATATTTTAAAAAATCACTGCAATAAAAATAATAAGAAACGAAGAGATGATTATCGAGTTTTCGAGTTGGGTGGAGGTCCTTCCCCGGACGGGCGACCCAATTCGTGCGAAAATTCGCTATGCCCTACCTCTCTTATGAACTTCTATATTCTCTCTAATTCTACTAATATTTACCTTCGCTTTTCGATTTCGATGGCTCGGTGGCTCAATTGGTAGTGATCCCTGCCTTCTGATCCAAGGGTCGTGGGTTCGATTCCCACCCGGGACAAACATTCGTGTGATGAACACTTGTGTTTGTTCCGTGTCTGGGTGTTTATATTTGTATTTAAGTATTTATTTGTGGTACCTTCGTTGTTCTGATACCCATAACACAAGTGCTTAAGCTACTTACTTTGGGAACGGAGCAATGTATGTGATATTGTCTGATATTTATTTATTTTATAATAGTAGGAAGTAGGATTTACAATAAAGCCTGAAGTGTTGCCAACCCTAACAGTTTGTTTTGTTTCACGTGGCGTAGTTGTCCGTGAATCATGATAAATGATAGAGATTTATTGTCATTTTTCCTCCTAGCCGTTGTTTTAATTACCGTGTACTATTAACAATAACAATAATCGGCTATTATTGTTACCGTTGTTATTATTAATGTCGTAGAATTAGGATAAGAGATATTTCTTAATAGAAGTGTTTATTGTTTGTTTGTATGTTCCGCGTTGTCAGGTTTGGTGTAAATAAGTCTTTACGAACAGCTACGAGTTGGGAACGAGCAGACTCCTATTTAATCGCCGGCAGCGTCCCCAGACCTCGATTTGAGTTGGCTTAGGCGGTATTGAATGGGAGCCAGTTGGGCCTGCAGTTTAAGCGGGCAGTGCTGGTGGTGCCGCGGTAGTGCTGGATTCCCAGGTCCCGCGACATCACCTCCTGTAGGCGCCTGACGGAGGGTCCAGTGTTTTTAGTGGGTATTTCCCGCCTCATTTCCATCTTTTGAAGGCGGGATGAGTCCCACATACCCCGAGCCGCTCCCCCGAGCGGCGAGCATGCCTAAACGCATTTTCACCGAAATAAAAAAAGGCGGTATAGAATGCTTACCATCAGGCATCGCATTTGTTCGTCTGCAGCCCTTTTTCAAAAAAATAACTGTGGACTAGATGATGAGGACTGAATGTGTCCCAGAAACATCAAAAATGACTATGGTTCCGGGCATCGCCGTGTAGTTTCCGGATTCAGAATGGGACCACCCCATCACATTCTCTAGGTATCGTAGTAGATGACCAAGGGAATATCAGGAAACGGGCAGCAGCGTTTACCTTGGTACAAATAAGCCCATGTACGAGTATAAGTGTTGTTGAGATGGCTTTCCACAAAAATAGCGCCAGTTTTTGTCACCATCATGTTAACCATTCAAACGAACTGGTGGTTCATCGGTTACACTAATAGAGTTTGCGATGCCGAGCGCACAGCCAACCAGCTGCCTGCCGCGAGAAAAGAACACTCCTTACGCCATTTTCGTAACGATCAGGAAACACCGCGGCTAGCAGATCAATTCAGAGCTAGCGAGCTTGAACTTACGCGGAAAAAAAATCGCTGAAAACGAACAGTTTTGGATGGAAAAGTTCCAAATGGTTCAGAAGCTCTGCCTCGAAGTCGACGAATTTGAGTGACAAAATGTCATTGACAAAAGCTTGCGACTCTTTTCTTCTTCTATGTGACTTCTAAGGTGACGAAGCCGCCTTAGTACCATAACCAAAGACATGGGGAATTTCTCTCTCTCACCTTTCGTTTATTTGATGGAGAGTCATCTTTGTACGTCTCAATGCAGGAGATATTGTGCATCTTTCTCTGTTGGCGGCCGGATCGATGCGAGCGGCGCCGGGTGAGCGAACTGTGCGCAGACTGATGTAACAATAACAATGTGACTTACATCACGATACTCGAGTGGCGATTGTACCTTCAGATTTTAGTACTATTATAATATTAGGAAAATACCTCAATGCAATCGTCTAATCCCAAAAATATGGTATCATCATCATCATCACCAGCCTATCGCAGTCCACTGCTGGACATAGGCCTCTCCAGTTCCTCGCCACTCAAACATCTGGAGGATATGCCCATAATCGCCACGCTGGGCAGGCGGGTTGGCGATCGCAGGACGTAGCTTCTCGCTCTGGTGACGCTGCTGCCCGTCATCGGCCTGTGGTATTTAGCTACGCCTTCAATTGCGATGGTTATACCGCCACCAGTCGGTTGCCAGCGCCTCGTTTCTTATTCGGCAGGATGCACCACGGGCAGGTGAGGTTGGCTTGGAGCGAATAGATGATAGGCCGCTCTCTTACATCCCAAAATATGGTATACGGTCCTCTAAAACATCTCATCATCCGTCTACAAACGACCACTGCTATCATGATGATGATGAAGGTCTCAAGCCAGGGAAACCTGAATGATGTCAATATTTCAGTATCTCTAACTTAGACGGATAGACGGTAAGAAAAGATCTATGCATAATATTAATGAGCGTCCGCATGGGCGTCGCAGGTACCGTTGGAAAGACGAAGTGGAGAAGGACCTACTTGGGCTACAGATCGGCAACTGGTCTGAGCTCAAGATAGGGTACAATGGCGTCTTGTTGTGTCGGAGGCCAAGATCCACTACGGGTCGCTGAGCCAGCTAAGTAAGTATAATGAAACCGAAAATCAACCAAAAAAACAATTCAATAAACATTTGCAGCCATCGTGCAAACTTTATTGGCCATTTTGAGGAATCCGCGGAGCACCCCAACAACACAGTTAGTCGAACAATCCGAGAGTGGTTGCAGTTAAAATTTAAAACGCAGCGTCACTGGGAGGGGATGCAACAGTATCTAAATATCGTAGTATCGATACCGTATTGAAATTAATAACATTTAGTTTTTAACTCAACACGATAGGAAAGCTAGTGTCATCTGTGCCTGCCGTGGCTTTTTAAGTATTTTGTGAGATAACGTGGACAACAGATTACTTGAGTATATTGCAGACTCTACAAAGCTAATTAATTGGTGTGTGTTAATGTACCAAATAAACGGTTTCTATTCTATTCTAATACATGATTCTAATTCTTGATTGTAATACACAGTACATTACATGCATACGTTGCATACGTAGTTACAAGGGCCTCGTAAGACAGATATTTCCAGACGCTTTTAACGATACATTATGATTTTGAAAGGACATTCGGTTTTATGACTTAAATATCTTATCTCAAAGTGTTTATGGATCAGAGGTTCATGTTGTTTTAGCTACATTCACACCATTCATAGCAATGTTTAATATCTCTTAAAATTATCGACAAACATCGATGTTTTCCACAACCCTAGCCAGCCAGCCCAGTCGCGCCGTATCGATCGCGAGCGCCGCCGCGCGCCGCAACTATGCAAGTGTGCAACATAACTATTACGTTTGCACCTAACACCTAGACATGACACAATGGTAAGTAACACTCTGATTACCGAATCTCGGTCACACACTTATATTTTTTATTTACCTAAACTGGCCAAGCAGTTGTTGTAGCGTACAAGTGTGCTTTCTGGAACGAAAGCTGAAGAGAAAGATCATCTTTCATTTTTGGACATCTGCCGTGAACATTTTCCAGAAGTTTCTGTAGGCATTTATAAAGACGTTCTATAATTTTATTTAAGAGCTTAGAATTTTATTCATGGCTATATATATGTGGGAGAAGGTTTATTTTCTGTAATATTCTAGATTTATTTTTATAATGAGTTCCGGAAACTCTTTTCGGGAGTCTATGGAGAGTGTCATGTAGGAAAAGACGATGTAAGACGTAAGGAAGAATTATATAATTTTGTTGTTAATTTATAACTGCATTTTACTTCAACGATCCCACAACTATTTTGGGGGCTCGTCCGGGATCCTGAGAAGTATTGGTGTGGAAGAAATAACAATATTTATGAAGAAAATTATCCGCAAAATATCGGCGTGGTGATGTGACAGTGATCTGTTTGACGGACATGGGACGCGTCACGAATGCTTCGATGATGACTGAATTTTATTTGTATTTTTGGTGGAATATAAAATGAGATGAAGATTTATTTTCAAGACTGTTATTACGATTAATGATGGAAGATTATTAATTTCGTAGAAGGTAATTTAAAGATTTTACGATTTAAGAAGAAAGAAGATTGTTTTTGTTTTTGTTCCTTCAAATAACATTTTAAAATGCCGCCTAGGAAGGATATTAAAGATGAATCACGTGATACCGCACCCTATATCTCATTTAACGATGTGGAGAAGTCGATGACGTCATTTAGCGGCGATGATACTTACCCGATTTCAATGTGGTTCGATGAATTTGAAGACATGGCTCTGTTGATGAACTGGGTTGAAATAGAAAAGCTAATTTACGCGAAAAGACTACTTAGTGGAACTGCCAAACTATTTCTACGTTCACTTGGTGGTATAAGAGACTATAAAATATTAAAACAAGAGCTGGAAGAAGAATTTGGATCAAAACTAAATAGTGCCGCAATTCATAAGCAGCTAAGTTCGCGAAAAATGAAAAGAGATGAGACATTACAGCAGTATTTTCTCCATATGAAAGAATGTGCATTGCATGGGAATATTGAAGACGCAGCGCTGATGGAATATGTTATTGATGGCATCCAAGACAGCGAATATAATAAATCTATTTTGTACGGAGCAGCAAACCTTAAAGAATTCAGAACGAAATTGGATATTTACAAAAATATTAAAGAGAAGATTCAGACTCGACCTCATGTACCTACTCCACCAACAAAGCATTATAAAGCTAAGCGATGTTTTAACTGTGGCGATTTAGATCATGAAGCCCCGACTTGTACAAAGGGTATTAAGTGCTTTAAATGTAACGAATTTGGACACAAGAGTAATGGATGTACTAATAAAGAGAAAAAGATATTGAATATTCGAAACGAAAATGCGAAGGCAGAGATAGATGAGGGAGAAAAAGAATTGAAAGCTCCTTTGAAGAAAGTAACTATAAATAATATGAAAATAACAGCATTAATTGATACCGGAAGTGATGTTAATTTGATAAAATTGTCACAAGTCGAGAAAGTTATGACCGGAAAAACTATGTATGATGATGAAAAAACTGTAAAGCTAACTGGAATCGCTAGAAAAGAACTTAGTACTGAAGGACTTCTAGAAGCTAAAGTTACGATTGATGACTACTATGCTGATATGGAGTTTCACGTTGTTCAAGACTATGCTATACCGGTCAATGTTATACTTGGAAATCCTATACTCAAAGATTTTGAAGTGAACTTTACTTTTGACGGTGTTTTTCTTAAAAAGATTACTTACCCGACACTACTGGCAGAAAAAAAGAGAACTCTTTGCGACGAATATTACCTTGAAAATAAAGAAATTAAAGAGAAGATTACAAAGACGATTGAAGAATATAAACCTGATGTTAAAAAGAAAGAAAGTAATGTTAAGATAATACTTACCGAAGAAGATCCGATCCATCAAAGTCCACGTCGACTGTCACCAGCTGAAAACAGAAAGAAGAAAGACTTACCTCCACGTGTTGCTCGTTGGGCTCTGCTACTGAAAGAGAATGATTATGAAATTGAACATAGATCAAGATCTAGATTTAAACATGCTGATGCATTAAGCCGAAGTCTCAGAAAGAGTGAAACACTTGTGAATAGAGAATATTATATAGAAAACATGAAAGGAAAAATTATAGAAAATTGTGAAGAATGTATTTTGAGTGCACAAAAGAGAGGAAGAAAAGAAGAATACTTACATCTACTGGATAAGATGAGAGTGCAACGATGTTTAAATAGTACATGGCAACGAAGTATTGGCATGATTTCTATATTTGGAAACGAAGAAATTATGAAACTGATAGAAGAAGAAGAATTTAACTGTTATAATACAAAAGAAAAAGAAGTCATGGGCTGACGTTGAAATACAGGAAAGTTCATCTGGGGCAGATGAATGTTCAGGACGGCCGTGTGGGAGAAGGTTTATTTTCTGTAATATTCTAGATTTATTTTTATAATGAGTTCCGGAAACTCTTTTCGGGAGTCTATGGAGAGTGTCATGTAGGAAAAGACGATGTAAGACGTAAGGAAGAATTATATAATTTTGTTGTTAATTTATAACTGCATTTTACTTCAACGATCCCACATATATATATGAAATTTTAAAGTAACAAATATGAACTCGCTCAGAAACGATTCATACAAACTGCTACCTCTTGGACCTACCTGTATGACGTGTTTTGTAATACCTGCGTTTATGTAATTGGCTTCATATCAAATTATATTACAATAAATAATTTAGCTTAAAAAAATTAAATTGACTTTTCTAATCAACTTTGAAAGCCTTGCAATATTGCAAATATTAGGATTCCTCAAATTTCCGATTTTAATAGTTCTAGTTTGATGGCTTCAAATAACATGCAAAAACAAAACATAGTGAGTGTACCCTACCACGTTAAAAAAAACACAGAATAAATAACGACCCAGATGCGATACAAATACAACGCTTGTGGAATGCGCAATTTTGATTTTGTGCAAAGCCGACGGCGTATGAGCAACTGAGCCATTTGTCAACCGGCGACAACGCACATTTGTCTTGCGTCATTGTGGGATTTCACCGAAGAAAAACACCGTTGTTCGGCCGAGACGCTCCAGATACGCGTAGGGGTATGAGTTTACGTATGGCTGGTAACTGCTGATACTTCGTCTACGTTACATACAACTTCTTTCAATCATGATTAGGCTGCAAATATAGAGGAGCTCGGTGGCACCGCGGTCTTGTACGCTTAACAATGATCGCAACGTTGTGCAACCATTGGCGCGGTCAATCCGATGATGGGTGACCAAAATTTGACACCGATTTCCTCCGTGCTTCGAAAGGCACGTTAAGCTGTTGGTCCCGGGTGCTGTCTTTACCAACTCAGATAGCAGTCCTCACATCATATCAGAGATTATGATAACTCTGACGCCTAAACTGGGAATGGGTATAGCTTACCCTAAGTGTTGCGGAGGTCTGATGGCAGTCGCTCTGTGTAAAAGCTTAGCCCTCGCCAAATCTCTCAGTTTGGGAAGCCGACCCTGAGACAATCGGCTAGGATGATGATGAATAGCAGCATCCATCCTCATTGTACTCGATCCAATAAAGTAAAGAACACCCCATCATTGCAACCTTGTTTTCACTATTAAATCTTGTTCAAATACTAAAAGAATTCTTCTATCCAATGACTGTGACAATGAAACCTCAAGAATTTATCAAAAATCAAGAGATTTCCAATTTCCATCAGCTTTCCATTACTACATTTCAGCTAAACGCTTAAGCAGTTTTTATAACATTTTCTGAGGAAGACGATATTAACACTGCTGCACCGCCAAATTTCGTGAGAGCTCAGCATTTGAGTTGCTGCCAATCCAATACAGCTTGGCACCACGAAGCTGGAGAGTTGCAAATCACGTCTACCACTCTGCAAGCTTTCGTAGAAGCTCTGTAGTATGGTCTCTTGCATAATAACGTTGGTTTTTCAAGTCATTTCTTTATTATTACTTTACGGTTAACGATTTCCATCGTGAACCCTGCAAATGTGAATAAATTTTAATATCGTGTGCAGTACTAAGCTGCATTTGGCCAGGAACATTGACCAGAGCCTTGGTGTCCTAGATCAGGACCAGCTTTTCGGTGGAGGAATGTTGACTATGAGAAAAGGATATTGAACCTTTTTTGTTGTACAATTATCACATATCCATATATCTTCCATAGCTTAACAACAGCTCTCGTGTAGCGGACTTAGGGCTATGCCTGATTCTTATAGCCAATAATGTCTAACAGCAGATGTCATGAGCTGACATGATGCTCACCACAGGTGCCGTAAATACCAGCTTCACGGCTCCGTCATAAAAAATCAGAAAACCTTTTGTGGAAAGTTCGAGCTTGCCTTTTAAACTTCCAATCTTCCGACAGTTCGGTAACTTACTAAAAGATTTCACAAGATCCTGGATGAAGTTATTTGGGAGTAGACGATATTGATACGCCGCGTCGTCAAATTGCGTTAGAGCCCGACGTTTGAGTCGCCGCCAATCCAGCTTGGCACAGCGCCTCTCGAGCGTTGCAAATGGCGTCTGCAATTTTGCACTCGCTAAAGTAGTTACGTAAAACTGTTTTAGTATAACCCAGTCTGTCGGATGCGGTACTTCTGTTGCATTTTAATGTTTCAGGTCGAAATTGTAGAGTTACTGATAGCATAGCCTTTTTGACTCTCTACTCTCCTAATCAATTTAGTACAGCATTGTGTAACCACACTCGTTCAATGAAAGCTAAAAAGGAACCCTAGTTGCTGCAGCAACGGAAAAGTGCCAAACGAATTCATTACCACTTTCATGCCGGCTAGTAACATGCTCTTCAAAGGATCGCTGATCAAGACGATTTATAATGTGAGTAAATAAGCTTGCCTGACACTGTCTGCAATAGACTAGAAGGCTTACGATGGTGATATAAAACTCCTTATCTCAAGTCTATATGAATAAAGAGATTTTGACATTGACTTCAAAATAAAGAGGAAACAAAATGTAACAATATTTTAATGAAATGCGATATTATTAAAATAAACCAAAACGCTACAAACATGCATGCAAAAAGATTATTACATATACCCAAGCAAACAACTAAGTTTACGTCCAAATATAAAGTGTGAAAGTCTGCTAACTTAAGATACCGTGAAACAATGAAAAAATCATCCCAACAAAACCGATTTAAGATGAAAACAGGCCCGCCCGTAATTAGGAAACCGCCTTTAATGGGGGGTAGGGGGAAAGTTGAGAAAACGATGATGAACGATTTAATAAATTCGCACAGCACCGCTGTAAATCATTCTTGCAGATTTAAAAACAGCTTAAATGTGAACACACGGGCGGAGTTGTGGCGATGGGACTCGACAGGAATTACAAATGAATAATTTTGAGAAAAACGTTTCTGAGCTATTGAGATCTCTATGATGATATTCATGTAACCGTGGATATTTTAGACCGAGCCTACATTTAAATAACCAGCGTAAAGATTGCGCACGTAAAGTTGATCTTTGACTTTTGGGTTTTTGGGTGCTCATCGTCTATTAAGAGTATAGAAAGCAAAAATAGAAAAGTTTGACAAGCAACTATAAAATAACATATCAAATATAGCAAAACCAATTGCGTATCAGTAAATTCCCTGACAGAAGAAAACCAATAGCCCTGAAGGAACGAGAACCAAACCTGGACCAAACCCGATTAAACAATACAATATCTAAGAAAACATTTCTGTAAAATAAACAATAAACCAGGATACAACAATTCTGAAGACGCACCTTCAATGAATGCATACAAGGTTGCACCTGTGTATGCAAGGCGGAAATACTTCTATTGCGTAGCTGAGTGTAATTTTCTTCAAAACAATATACCCTAAGTGTTATGAATGGCCGACCGCTATCACGTAATCTATTTAATTACGTACACAAGCTTTCTTCCGTAAATAAAACAAAGGTTATACACACAATGGAAAAAATATGACAAACACAATAGGAAAAATATTAACGGAAACTCTTCGAAATTTACAAAGGCTGAAACGGATGTGTGTTGTTGATTTTTATTGGTTGTAAAAACAATTGATAAAGACACAAACAGATTTCAAAGCCTGTTAAAAGGGTTCTTATAATTCTTTTTTCAAGCTATCAGGCCATGGTAAAATGACAATTTGCACAAGATGGCTGTCAGGATCTGGACACAAGAAGTCCAGGATAACGACAAACAATTGGCCAGGCCTATTCAGCAGTGGATTTCAAGAAGCTGATGATGGTAGGTGTTAAGAATACGCTGAATCTTCTTTATGATGATTCTAAAATAGGTTTTGGCTGGACTTGTAGTTGCAAGGATCCAAGAAAGCGGCTAAATATTGGAATGGCCACTCCGGCTATGAACTGCCAGAGGCTGATGATAGGTTTAAGGAAAAACTTCCAAATCTTCTTTGTGATGCTTCTAAAATAGGTTTAAGCTAGACTTGTGGCGTAAGGGATGAAAGGGAGCAGCCCAACAACTTTTCGCTCCAAGCCAACCTCACCTGCCCGTGCATCCTGCCGAATAACAAACGAGGCTCTGCCAATCTGATGGCGGTATAACCATCACAATTAAAGGCCTACGCCTTTTAGCTACCTAAATACCACAGACCGATGATAGACAGCAGCGTCACCGGAGCGAGAAGCTGCGCCCTGCGATCGCCGACCCGCATGCCCAGCGTGGCTATTGTGGGTATATCCTCCAGATGTTTGTCCTAAGTGGCGAACAGGTGGAGAGCCTATGTCTAGCAGTGGACTGCAATAGGCTGATGATGATGATGACGTGGCGTAAAACAACATAAATCTTGGACACGTCAAAACATCACACATCAACGCATAAAATATCACAATAGCCGGATGCCGTTAGACAGACATCAGGCGAGACTTCTCATTTCTCCGTACGATTGCGTAATAAAAACGCCCGTAATTCCCCACCGTATGCGCCCAGCGTACGTTACGTACGTAAAAGTGAAATAAACAAGTCTCTCCGACTCGTAAATTCAGTGTTTTTCGTTATGAAAACAAAACGGTGCTGCTATTTCGACGCGTCGACGTTCATTACGCGTATATCAACGTATCTTTTATTTATATTTTTTACTAGCTATTTCCCTACGGCATCCGCGTATTACTTTCATAACACTTTATGGGATGAATTTTCAATTACCTGTATCTTATGATAATTTGAACAATAAACGTTCTTGTACATTAAAATGATAATTCCTTGTCGAACTGATTGAAAACCACCACAAGTAATCATCAAAACGGGAACAGATATGTGCACTCTGTTTCTACTTTCTTCATCATCTGCTTAGCCCAATGGTTGACTGGTAGAGAATGCCTACGCGGCATTAAGTCCGCCTTTTGTACAAATTTTATGTGCAATAAAGATTAAAATAAATAAATAATCCTTAAAGTGATTTTGTTCCCGTTACTGGATCGGTAAGTGTTAAAGCCAGAGCTATTCCATTAGTCTTCAAATACATATATGGGATGAGATGGGTTGTAGTTCTAAGTTCCGAAACCACAGGGACAAAGATAAGCAAAGCTTAGCGTTTGTAAGTCGTTTATGACTCCCACTTAGCAGTCAAAATGTCTGTTAGTAGCAGGTCAAAGGTCGACCGTCACATCTAGCGCTAAAGCGTCATTGACGTGTAATTCCAGCTCTTTGAACAGCCAATTTTGCCCGAGTAACCGGTGAGATAAAGGCTAGAGCGGGCCGGTTATAGCCAGACCAAAATGAGGAAACGCTTAGAGACCACTTACCTAGAGTTGATATTGTACACTTGAATGTTAATGTACCTTACAACAAATATACAATGGTCTTTGTTTGGTGGAAAAATAATAATCAAGACATGTCATAATAGATAGATATATTCTTCATAGCACACCATACAATTGACCTAAAACTAGGTATAGTAGATATAATATTGTACAATTTAGGCGGTCTTATTGCTATAAGTGATCTCTTCTGACTGGCTCGATGGCTCATTTGGTAGTGACCTCTGCCCTCTGAGCCAAGGGTCGTGGGTTCGATTCCCGCACAGTACAAACATTTGTGTGCATAAACATGTCTGTTTGTATTGGTCTGGGTGTTTTCTATCTATGTATAATATGTATTTATTTACAAAAAAAAATACATAGCATATATTTTGTACTGTGCGGGAATCGAACCCGCGACCGCTTTGTCAGTGGCAGCGTTCATTATCACTGAACTAAACTGCTCGTCAGAATACAGCAATTACTTTCTTGGAGTCCGGTACCAATATTGAAAGTCCCATTCGGTGTATCAAATACAAATATTCATCTTGAAACGAGGAATGTTCAAGCAATTTTTCCGATATCTCCTGCAAACCACCAATGTTCTACAGTAGAGTAGACGTTTTGCTAGTCCAATTGCATTTATGAACAAAAAGACAAGTACATTTGTTGTACCTCCGATAAAACTTGTCTCTGTCCGCGGTAGACGGTGCCCGATTTTAAAACATTTCGTATTCATATTTCCTATTGGTGGTCCTTGAACAAAATGCAGCGGTCTCATAAAAGCTGTAAAGATTCACAACTAAAATGGATGAGTAGAAAATCATTTTCTTTTTAAACGCGGAGAACGTATAGTTAGATACAACTTAAGTATTTCCGAACAGCTTGGGAACCTTCAAGAAACGAGCGTATTCTTATTTAAAAGGCCGGCAGCGACCCTAAACTCGGTTAGAGCTGCGGGTGTCCATGGGCGGTGTCGACTGCTTACCATCAGGCATCACACGAGCTCGTCTGCCGCCTCTTGTACACTTAAAAAAAACTTTTTTTAAGACTTAACAATTTTTTTATAAAGATTATTTTGACTTTGACTTATATGCTAACTCATACTAAATAAGGAAATTCATTCACCTCAAAGCGGTCACACTTGATTGGCAATTTTTTATTTATTCAAGGAAAAAATGCCAGTTTATTGCAAAGAGCTCCAATGTCGCCGCCAAGATACTTGTCATCGACGAGTCTTATTATTAAGGAAACGGAAGATAAATAACCGAATATATTTTATTGTAGATAAAGGGGAAGGTCTTCTTCATATAAGGTGCCATCTATAAATTACGTAACACCACAGTTAATATAACAGCATCCTGAACATGATCTCCGGCAGAGTTACGGCCGTATTCACAAACGTTACTATGCGACGCGCGGACGCACAATGCCCAAAATCCTATACGTTTTTGGGTACCTGTGCGTTCCCGCGATGCATAGTAACGTTTGTGTATACGGCCGTTTATGTATCTCACAATGTGTCTTTACTAACAAAGTTATAAGTAGGTATTACTAACCGAATGAGTCGTGCCCGTGGTGCATCCTGCCGAACAACAAACGATGCTCTGCCAAACCGACTGGTGGCGGTAAAACCATCACGATAGAAGGCGTAGCTAAATATCGCAGGCCGATGACGGGCAGCAGCGTCACCGGAGCAAGAAGCTACGCCCTGCGATCGCCAACCCGCCTGCCCAGCGTGGCTATTATGGGTATATCCTCCAGAAGTTTGCCCTAGGTGGCGAACAACTGGAGATGCCTATGTCCAGCAGTGGACTGCAATAGGCTGATGATGATGATGATGATCATGATGACATTGCTCCGATCCCAAAGTAAGTAGCTTATGCACTTGTGTTATGGGTATCAGAACAATGAAGGTACCACAAATAAATACTTAAATACAAATATAAACACCCAGACACGGAACAAACACAAATGTTCATCACACGAACGTTTGTCCCGGGTGGGAATCGAACCCACGACTCTTGGTTCAGAAGGCAGGGGTCACTACCAATTGAACCACCGAGCCACTCAAGTATGGTAATGTTACCGCATGTTAGCGGCAAAAGTTTAAATAAACAAAAGCCAAAAGTTACAACCAATTGAACATGAGCGGAGACCAATCGCCCCCAATCTGCTCAATTCAATTACCGCGCGCGACACGATTCCATTGGCCTCATCCCGGCGAGGCGACGGGATCACATCAGTCGGCGGGACGACTTTGTACTGGACTGATTTAGCTGTTAGGGATGTAAGGGAGCGATCTATCTTTTCGCTCCAAGCCAACCTCACCTGCCCGTGGTACATCCTGCCGAATAACAAACGCGGTGCTGGCAACCGACGAGTGGCGGTATAACCATCACAATTGAAGGCGTAGCTAAATACCCTAGGCCGATGACGGGCAGCAGCGTCACCGGAGCGTCGGATAAGGTACGCCGTGCGATCGCCAAGCCGTATAGCTTCTTTATTAAGCCATAGTTTTCAGTAAGTCTCGCTGAGTAAAGCCCACGGAAGATTATACCAGCTAGTATTGTATGTAAAAATCGTATTTAAAATGTATGTGAGGTATCCTTCATAATTTGTATTTCTATAACTCATTATTATGATGTACATACGAACCTTCCGTTTATTTACCAAAGTACGTACTATTACCATTATGTACTTTATATACCAAAATTCCAGTCGACACATATCCAATGTTAACATGTCAGCTTTCCGATATTAAACCTTTATCCCCTACTTTATATACCTACTGCTTTGTGAATTTCCCAAAATCCCTTCTCATTGTGAGACTAAGCCTTTGTTAACACCCTTTTATGAAAATGGAGTTAACTTTATAAATTTAATGACCTCAGTTTGATGGGTACTGTGAGTCCAATGGACCCGAAATACTTTCAATGAAATAAAAATGAAAAACTAATTTTCAATTGGTTTTATAGTAATACTAGCTTTTGCCCGCGGTTTCACTCGCATTTTTGGGGTGAATTTTTTTTTTTAGTGGCTCGACATAATGGCTTCCCTACGCCTGATGGAAAGCGAAAGAGAAGCCCAAGTCGCTGTGACAACGGGCAAGTAACTGGTCAGTTACTTGTCAGTTGCCACCGCCATGCCGGCCCAACCCTAACCCCCCACGAGCTCCGGAAACCCTACTCACCGGCAGAAACACGACCCAGAGGTCATTTGACTGCGGTATTCTATAGGGTGGAGGTCCTTCCCCGGACGGGCGGCTCAATTCGAGCGAAGATTCGCTATGCCCTACCTCTCTTACACTGAATGTGAATGCTCCATACAAACCTCCACCCCCCATTTTAGGGAAGTGAGGGTGATTATTTTTAACTGTATAATTATGTAGTATGTATTATTATTTTTAATTAGTTTTCGTAATGATGCCGTTTCACGCCCCGCCTTAAGAACCCAGGATTGTAAGAGGAAGGTAACACATGAGCTAGAAGGAACATAACAAGCAAGTTGACTTGACCGTCCACGCACTGGTAACCTGCTTAGCAGCTGACGTCACGAGCCAAGCTAATTGGCGAGACAATCACGCAAACACGCAGACTACCGTTAACTGCAGTAGTCGAGACGAGAAATGAACGATTGTTTTACCAGTTAACCAATTGAGAAGAAACAAATCGCGGGTCAGAGTATTTTGTTTCATGTTAATATGTGTAACGGGGAGAGCGAGGTTGCTTCTTTTTTTTTCCGTCGAGCAGGAGAATAACTACAAAAGATCTCTGCTCGCTACACAAGAAATCATTTCTTTTTTTTTTAATCATCATTCTCCTGCTCTTATCCCGCTCTAAGCGGGGTCGGCACAACATGTTTTCTTCTTCCACTCTCCTCTATCAGCCGTCATCTCCACACTAACACCTTTGACACGCATATCATTTCTCGCACAGTCCATCCTCTTCCTCTATATCCTTCCACGTTTATACTCAATACTCGTCTCGTTACATGCCTTCTCCTTACGCTTTTTTTTTCAATAACTCCCAAAAAAGGACGATTGTTTATATATTTACTATTGTGACAAGGTTCTAAAGTGAAAAACATTTTTTTTTTGACTGCACAAGCCCTTTATGAATTGCTTTCCATGACATATTGCCGTCCTGTCCTATTAAAACTACCACCACCACCCAACCTACCTAGTGGCAACAGTGGTAGTTATTTTTCCCCATTTTTTTTACATTTTCCATTATTTCTTCGCTCCTAATAGTTGCAGCGTGATGTTATATAGCCTAAAGCCTTCCTCGATAAATGGTCTATTCAACACAAAAAGAATTTTTCAATTCGGATCAGTAGTTCCTGAGATTAGCGCGTTCAAACAAACAAACTCTTCAGCTTTATAATATTAGTTAAGATGTATAATACCATAATTGCATTCTTACCGTTATCTATCACAAATTGTGTCACATTCAAAATTCACAGAAAAATGAAGTGCCAATTCAAAAATGTAATAAACAGTCATTGTTTACACGATTTTAATAAGCACTCTCGTCTTGTGACGTCACGGCACAGAGACGTTTTGGAGGTTATCAGCACAATCGAGCTCTGATAACAGTTAATATTGTAATCCCCTACAATATAACACTTCCTGTACTGATTCGGTATCGAGTTTTATTTAAGTAGTGATTTAAATTTTACTTGGTGGTAATTTCCTGTACAGTCAAAGGCCTTCTCCAGTTGTTCGCCAATTTGGTCAAACAAGGTGGCTTTACCCATAATCGCCATGCTGAGCAGGCGGGTTGGCGATCGCAGGACGTAGTTCATCGTTCCGGTGACGCCTGTACGTACAATCCTACAATTCGAATTCGGAAACTATAAATTATCCTTGTCATTTATTTATAATAGTCAGTATGTTTAATTTTAAGACTTACTGCATTGTAGTCATAAGCAACTTGAAGATGAATAACATACCTGAAAATAAAGAAAAAAAGTTTTTAAAGACTGTGAAATATGTAAAAAAAAAAACAATCAATCAAATGGAGTGTTGAGTAGTGAACATTCATGTGATGAACAAATGTGTATTCTTTTTACTTAGGAGGGCAGACGATCATACTTCCCATCTGATATTAAACGGTTACCGCCGTTAAAACTAGAGTCTGCAATGCTATGGGCACAGCTAAGCCATTGCCTACCGTAAGGATATAACTCTCGATAGACCACGTTTGAAGAAGGACAAGTCGTAGCGATCAGGAAACACCACGGCTGGGAGTTCATTCCAGAGCTTACATGTACGCGAAAAAAGCGATCGTTGTTCTGTGTTATGTATTTAAGTATTTTTTTTTTTTATAAAAAGAGCGTTCAGTATGGCTTAACTCCACCAGATGGTGAGCGGTCGTGAGGTCCAAATGTTACGTCGACAGGCATAATAAGACAAATACAACGCGCCTGTCGCCTTTATCCTGAAGGCCCACTGATGTTGCGGTGTCTATGGACCAAAGTAACCACATGAACTGGAAGGGCATTCCATGACTTAATGGCACGGGGCAGGAACGAGGAACTAAAACCTCTTGGTGCGCGCCACTATCATCTGAATGGTATACATTTGTGATGCTTCATCGATAAAGATTTCCATAAAACAAGTGCTTAAGCTACTTAATTTGGAATCGGGCCAATGTACGTTATATTATCGGATAGTTTTAAAGTCTTGTTCCATTTCAACACCGAATATTTTATTAACTGACGTACGTAGTAGGTATTAAGATGAAAATTGCCAACTTTCATAGCTCGTTGCAATAACAAAAGTGATATCATACGAGTAATTTGGCAAAACACTATGAGTCACTTCCGCAAAGTAGGTTAGTACTCGTATAAAAAGAGATTATGAAAAATATTTTTCCATGGAACTGTAGAAAACCTTCATATTTATTAGAAAAGATTATAAAATCAGAAGCGAGGCTGCCTAGAGCTAACATAAATTTACCAATGATATTGCTCAAATCACACATCTCATCTCCGCTCCATTTCAGTGAAACATTGGTATTTTTTTTATTATAGAGGCAAAATCAAAAGGCCTGTTGCCGTAAAAAAAATGTAATTAGTCCGTCTTTTAGATTGTTCAAAAATAAAAGACACGTATTTTTCCATTTGTGAATTACACCAAAAATGAAAAAGATATATCCCGTTAAAAATACGCGTGACGTCAAAGAGTGGGAGTTTCCCCGCCACTGAGTAACGTCAACTCCTCTCATTTTTTGTTTAAATGAAAATAGGGGTCCAATATATTTTTATAATCTAAAATACGGACTAAATATAATGTAATTATTTTGACCCTGGAAACATCCCTATTATAAATTGCATAAAACTTCCCTACTATTTGCACTTCAAAATTCTTTTGGTGGAAGGGTTCTTCACAGCTTCTCTGCCTCGCCCTGCTTCAGTAGACAGGCACCCTTGGGTGCATTTTCATAAAAGCAGGGTTGAACAGAACTGAAATTTTCCACAGATTTGGGTAACCTGATGTATGGCCGAATGTACGTCCTTTCGACAAGATCAAACATTACACGGCTAAGCCTCAACCAAGTAAACAAACAAGTAATCGAATCATTACGTAAACCGAACATCGATTACGACCCGTTACGCAATATGTTTGTTATTGTTTTCGCTAAACAATCGTCCGCACTCGATAATCGCAGTCGTTAGCCAGATAGGTCGCTAATCAGTGCGGTAATGAGCGTGTTGTTACAACTACAACGCAATGAAGACGTTAATGTAAGCTTGTCTCAACTCGTGTTAGTTTTTATTACAACTACAGTGGCGTGTTATTTTTTACGTAAATCGTGGACAATCTGCTCCCGGTTCAATTTGTGTGATTGGAGCTGCGATCACAAATACTTTTATTTTTGAATAAGCTAAAAGACGGACTAATCACAATTTTTAACCATAATAGCCTATTGTTGTCACATCTCGTCACACAGTTCTCATGGCGATAAATTGACGCCACGGTGTCAACAAACTGGACACACTATCATGTCCGAAATTTGTGTAAACAGAAAAATTAGCGACAAAGGTTGAAACTTAACCGTGTCATTGGGACGACTGTGAGCTGATTTGACAAAAGACCTTAATAAAAAACACAGTAGTACCTACCACATGATACCACAGCTTACTTAGTTTAGCATAGCTTAGCTTAGCATAGCATACCGTCACTTTATGGAAAGCGAAGCAGAGATTTCGCCGAGTGACCCGGCGAATTCTCATGGCGAAAGACTCGTGATGTTAATTCGATCGCCACCACCATTGGTGAACCACGTTTCTAGTGCGGCAGCACAACTGACTTCAGTCTGTTATCTGAGATACTTGCGCGTCTCTATCAAGGTTTCCATCTGGCAAAAATAGCCTAATGTAAATTGTCTACACCAATTTCTTAAACTACTTACTTAAAGCCTGTTCACCGAAGCAGAGCGAGGCAGAGAAGCGGTGGCAGAGTAAAAATCCACCATCAGATTTTATGCACTCCTATTGGTTGATTTTACATCGCTCACCGCTCCTCAATCTCCTCCATCATCCATCATCATCAGCCTATTGCAGTCCACTGCTGGACATAGGCCTCTCCAGTTGTTCGCCATCTAAAGCAAACTTCTGGAGGACATACCCATAATCGCCACGCTGGGCAGGCGGGTTGGCGATCGCAGGGCGTAGCTTCTTGCTCCGGTGACGCTGCTGCCCGTCATCGGCCTGTGGTTTTTACCTACGCCTTCTATCGTGATGGTTTAACCGCCACCAGTCGGTTTGCCAGAGCCTCGTTTGTTGTTCGGCAGGATGCACCACGGGCAGGTGTCCTCACCTGGCTTGGAACGATAAGGTCATAGTATCTAAGGTCACTCCCTTACATCCAATCTCCTCGCTCCGCCTCTATTGACAGGCGGCCTAACCCCTTGGTCACCGAACAACTCAAAAAACATCCAGAAAAAGTCCTCACCCAACTTTCTCCCAACTGTACCAAAAACGCACTCGATCATCGTTTTTGCGCGCGCGCCGTTCATTTCATTAGCGCTTAGCACTGGCAAGCCATTAATCACCAACCGCTAACTCTACGCAAGATACGACTAATGGACTCGGGATCCATTAATCGATGCGTGTAACTCGGAAGTCTTGTTCAGAAGTGTCAACGGCTTTTTTTTTTATACCTCCATCGGCGAACAAGTCACAACCACTTGACATCAGGAGTAAGGTCTACCTGAACACTCTTTTTGTAAAAAAAAATATCAAGGGACATAGTATCTAAAAAAAATCTGTCCATTACTTTGCACCATGGGATGTAAGGGAGCGACCTATCACCTTTTTGCTTCAAGCCATCCTCACCTGCCCGTGGTGCATCCTGCCGAACAACAAATGAGGCCCTAACAAACCGACTAGTGGCGGTAAAACCATCACGATAGAAGGCGTAGCTAAATACCACAGGCCGATGACGGGCAGCAGCGCCACCGGAGCAAGAAGTTTGCCCTAGATGACGAAGAATTAGAGAGGCCTATGTCCAGCAGTGGACTGCAATAGGCTGATGATGATGACGACTTTGCACATAAGTATAAACTTCACACAAAAACCACATAATCCTTGACCATTATATCCACCGAATAAAGTAATTTTTAACGTAATTATAAATAACACTGTCATTGTTAGCAAATAAATTACCTTTATTATAGCGCAGAAGGCCACAACAACGCCTATCGTATAGATTACGCTTTTTAATGAGTTTGTAAGTGTAGCCGCCGGTTGTAAAGCAGTAATGGAGCTGAAATGAGGCTATTGTGTTTTGGCTCCTATTAGGTAATGGGATAGTGATCCAGGTCTCGCGATAGCAACGAAATATGATCAATAACGTTCTGACCAGACAGTGTTTACGGCCTCATAATGTACAAGAGCTATAGTTACTATCATACTTAATAGCTTAAAAGGTGGTGCTGATTTTTTTTTTATAGTAGCACCAGTTGCGTAAATATAGATACCATTCACCCCGTGACAAATTCAACGAATTTTTACTAAATGCGTTAAATATTACACATTTAGTAAAAATGTTGGAAGTTTGAATTCTCCTCTGGCTGGGCGCATTTTGTTGAAAAGCCAATCTGTAGTTACGTAGTTGAGTAATACGGCATAATGGCCTCTAAACTCTATACTCTTTCGCTTTCCACGCCAGATGAAAAGCGAAAGAGAAGCCGAAGTCGCTGCGACAACAGGCAAGTCACCTGCCAGTCATCAGGCTCTTAAGATGATTCTTCACGCCCCGTTTAAAGGATCCCATATCGGCTAAATTGTACCAAAAAGATTTCTGTAACGCCTTTAACTGTAAATTTTTTTGGGCAATAAAGAATATTTATCTGTTTAATAGCAATTTACATACTGGAATCTCAGACAAACAGCTCTTTATTTATAGTTGTGGAGAAACACGCATTAAACATATTGTCCCAAGTCTAATACAATTTGTCATGCTTAAGTATCCCTACAATTCCATGGGCACATGTAACTTGCCCAAATAACAGTGTCGTTATAACAATTAAACAGATGTCCCAAATTAATTATTTATTAAGCTTTAGAACAGAATTACTACCCATTAGGGCATATGATAAACCGACTTCAAAAAAAACACAAACGACCAAAACTAAAAAGCGATAAATAACGTAAGTAATTCTATCCTTAATACATAATTTATTTAAATATTACAATTATCACTTATTTTTGAAGTCAGCACCAGATGAAATCCATCCATAATTGACGGAATAATCGGTGGCCATACATAAAAAAAAATATACATACAGACGAATTGAGAGCCTCCTCCTTTTTTCGAAGTCGGCTATAAAATAACAAGAGAAAACATTGTGGGCCAGGTGGAGCGACGATTTGACACACACCTTCTGCCACGAATTGTATGTATGTATGTATGTATTCCGCACCACACCCAGCCAGGACACAGTGCCTGATCCGGTCAAACCGGCACACCGGGGGACGCGATGTTTCATTAGGAGGGACACGCTCTGGGATGGGATAGGACAGTCGGAAAGCCGTAGCCGGCCGACCACAACCAGCCTGGTATACACCATTAGAACCAGTATAGGAATATAGGTATAGATGGGTTATGTTTTATAGGGAATGAGCGTTGGTGAGGTGGTGGGCTTCTTGCCTTTGATGTTTGTTTCCATGGAGTCACTGTGTGGTTTGTGGAGTTTCTTCTGATTCAGACGATGAGGTTTCACTGTCCGTTTCTTCCGTGTCAAATATTTTTCGTGCTGCGGTTCTTAGTTCAATTCTATCCTTGGCTAGTTCGCGCCATTGTTCCCTAGTTTTGTTGTAGTAACTCAAGTCATGCGAGAGCGAGTTATTCCAGGTGAATATAGGTCTACCGATTTTTCGTCTGGTGGCTTTGTACTTCATAGCTGCATGGAGTAGATGTGGGCCCTGGCGTCTTAAAACGTGTCCATAGTAACAAATGCGCAGGAATTTTACTCTTTTAGTTATGGTTTTACCTTGAAGTAGTTTACTGACTTTTTGGTTTTTTGGCGGGTTACTTGAATTGTTAATCATGTCTTTTAGTATAAGACGTTCATATCGTCTCAGAGCGGATCTGTTTGCTTTGGTAATGGCGGCGGCTTTGATTCCATACGTCATTGTGGGTTCGATTACCATCTTGTATAGTGTTCTCGCAATTTGCCATGGCATCCTGGCTTTTTTAATTAATGCAATTAGTAGTTTGGAGTTCGTTACTCCTTGTTTGCAGCGCGCTTTTGTTGTGCTTTTCCTGCTGAGGTTTGCTGTAATTGTTGTTCCAAGATACTTTATATCTTGTACGGGTTGAAGGTTTATTCCTGCTACTGAAATAAATTGTGTTTGGTTTTGTTTCCTAATTGGATCACGGATTAATATTTTGGTTTTGGTCTCGTTGATCTTGAGTCCGACTGAGTTTAATAGTTCTTTGAGCCTAATGAATATGGTTTTTAGTTCGTCGAGGGCCAGGCCTACTATTATTAAGTCATCTGCAAATGATAGGACCATGGGGAGTGTTATTTTTTCATCTTGGTTGAGCTTTAGGTTTGGTATTTCTTCTTCGATAGTTTTAAGTACGTCATCGATTACTATTGTAAATAGTCTTGGAGAGAGTGGGCAACCTTGTTTTACTCCTCTTCCTTTTTGTATGAATCTTGTTTCCTGACCGTACCATTTAATCTGTGTGAATTCATTCATACACGCATTTATAATTCTGTTGGTAAGTGTTTTGTTCGTGCGTGTCGTGAGAATATCCTTTAAGGCGTTGAGATCCACTGTGTCAAAGGCTTTTTCGACGTCGATTGCCATCACGTAAGTTTTGCGTCCTTCTTTCCATTTCTCATCCAGGACCCTTCGTAGTGTGAAGATATGGTCGTCTGTTGATCGATTTGTTAGAAAGGCTGCTTGATAGTGGCCTAGGCTTGACATGCTTTCATCGAGCTGATATAAAAGGTAGTTCGCGTATATCCTGTAGCCGGTGCAGCATATAGATATGCGTCTATAGTCGTTTGTCGTTTGTGGTTTAGCCTTCTTTGGTATGGGTATTTGGGTTGTTTTGGTCCAATCATTTGGTATGATGTTGTCCGTCCATGCCCTTTGCATGTGCTTTACTATGTCTTGAAGTAGGCAGTTTGGGATGGCCTTGTATAACTCTGATACGACCTGGTCTATTCCTGGTGTAGTGTTATTGCGCATTTTGTTTATAATATCTTGAACGTCCTCTTCTGTAGGGTAATTGGTGAGGTCACTACTTTTATCGTGTTCATGCAGAGCAATATGTGGACCCTCCATTTTCGTTAGTTCTGATTCCCATTGGCTTATAGGAATGTACCTTTGCTTGATTTTTCGGTTTTCCGATTTTATATGTCGTCTGTAGAATTGGTAAGTAATCATCATGCGGGCAGACGGGCGTGCTTTGTGAAGGTCATGGAAGAATGTTCTGTATTCCGTTTGTTCTTCTTCGGCGATGACGGTTTGCAGTTTGTCACGGCACTCTTTTATGCGTTTGCGATAGGCTGGGTTATTTGGATAGTAGTTTCTGAGAAACTTTGCTCTTTGTAGTTGTGCTCCTGCTAGCCTTCGTGCCTTTGAGTAGTTGGGTACTCTCATGAGTACCCGCTTTGCCGCTGTTTTCATTATATTCATAATCGTGTTCCATGGTATAGGATTTTCCATAGTGCTATTATTGTAATCATATTTATTTTTGTGATTAGTGACTAATCGTCTGATCTCGTCTTGGTATTTTTCGCTTACTGCTTTACTTTTGAGGCGTTCATAGTCCAGATGTCGATGGTTAAATGTTCTCAGGTCGGCGTCGAGGTCGAGGTCATTTTTTCGCACTTCTTGTACCACTTTCCTTGTTTGGTTCTTATTTGATCTTGGTGTCTTATAAGTGTTCTTAATGGTCGCAGAGATAAGCTTATGATCAGAAATCTGGTTGAAGTCCGCTCCTTTTACTTCCACGATTTTGCTGTTATTCTTCGTTGATGTCAGTATGTGGTCAATTTGGGATGTTTTATTCTTTGATTTCCAAGTTTTCAGGCAGCTGGTTCTGCCGAAAGACGTATTAAGTCGCAATCTTTCTCGTTTGATTATATCAATGAGAATGTCTCCATTCTTATTAGAAGTGTTGTGTAGTAGACGGTTTCCTATTAGGTACTTTTGCTGTAGTTCCCTGACGTCGTGCGATCCCACGTGTGCGTTAAAATCCCCTGTTATTATGAGTTCGGTGTTTTTAGGCTTCCTCTGTATCATGTGTAGCAGGTCCGAGAATGAGTTGGCAGCCTGTGATGCTTGGTGTGGAATATGTGTTGTAATTATGTAGGTGTTTATATTAGTGTCTGAGATGATTGCGCCCATGACGTTGGTGTAGCTCTTGATCCTCTTGATTTGTAGATTAGTACTTTTTCTTATTAGTATTGCTAAGCCCCGGTTCTTATTATTACCGGAGAGATGCCATGTGTAATTTTTTGTGCTAAGCTTTCCGGTTTTCATATGGGTTTCCTGTAAGCATGCTACGTCAACTTTGTTTTCTAAGAGGATTTGATCGATGAGTTGTTTTTTATTTGGGTTTCCACCTCCTCTGATATTCCAAGTGGCTATGATCGGATTTAATGGTTCGTATGTGTATTTCATATATGTTTTGGCGGCAAGGATTCTGTAGCCCGTTTCGTCTGGGTAGTCGTCCAATGTTGAAGGTGGAGTTGGAGTTGCTGCCGCTAAAGGAGTTTCTATATTTATTATTTCGGTTTGATGTGAGGTGTTTTTTGGTGTGTTATTGTATTGTGATGTTTTGTTAGTTTGCCTATCATAGCTGCCGTAATCGTCCAGTGTTGAAGGTAGAGATGGTGTGTATGTTGGGTTTCCTATATTTATTGTTTGGATTTGGTCAGGGTTGCTGACGGGTTTTCTTGGTGTGGTATGTTCCTGTGATACTATGTTTATTAGGCTATCGTAGTGGTTGCCATCGTAGATTAGGTTAATTTCCCCAACATAATCTTCGGGGTTTTGAGGTTTGAACGTTATTTGCGATTGGTTGTGGCGTTGGTGAATGATTACGTTAACTAGGTAAAAGTTTGCTGCAGCTATTATTATATCTGTACCACCCCAAACGCCGTCCTTGTATTGGTTTGCAATGTGTTCTTCGTATTGGAGAATGTTGTAGTTTTGGTCCGTATCCGGGAAGTTGCTGGAGATAGCGACTCTTAGGCACGGGTCTTCTTGGTTTTGTTCTACGTAGCGCGCTAAGTCTTGCCTAACTGCAGTGTGGTCTAGTGTGAGATAGAACAGTTCGTTTATTTGGTGTGCTATGGCTCTGAACAAGCAGTTTCCGTCACCTTTTATGTTAAATACTGATGGCATCTTGCTATATTCTGAAAAAAGGGCTTATCCTAGTTGTGTAGTTACCTGGGCACCTAACTATTATAGTTATAAGTAAGTCAATCATGCAATAGTTAGTAATTTAATGTAGTTGAGGAGTTGTTGTGTGATTATTATCTTCGGATTTGTAAAATAACGTGCCGCTTAGGCCGTTGGTTTTGTTATTTACGATTTGGAAAGTGAAGGAACGTTTCTTTTATATTAGGGTCGATTGTTTCATGTAAGTGATTTTGGGTATTGTTTAAATTGCGGATGTTGCGCAGTTGGAAGATGACAGAGCCGGTCCTTTATACCGAAGTGAATGTTTTGTCTATGGTTTAGAAATGACCCTTTCGACGAACTGAGTTTAAATTGTTTTTTCCGATTTTTTGTCCGGCTTGTCCGCTTAGTATAGTTTATTGATGCCAGATGCTTGGCTTTCTCTATAAGTATGGATAAAGTTGTTGGGGTTTTTTGGGACGATAGTTTTACTAACTAAACTTAAGAATTTCTTTTTTGTTGTCTTATTTTGCGTCTTCTTTGTCCAATTTTGAGGATTTATTGTACCCACATGTCCGTGTTTGGCCAGAGTTTATTTGGTTTTTATGCAACGTTTTAGAACTATTCTCCGTAATGCAGGGTTGGATGGTTTGATGACTAACTTAAGAGAGTATGCTTAGGTTTTTATACCAAATGCACAAATAGTATTCGAATGACTAGAGGTTATTATTGATGATATTTTAGAATAGGGTTGATTTAAGAGTATAAACTGGCTGGTAGCTACCGCATGAATTCAATGTGTTTAACAGTATATTAATCGTGTTAAGCGGGTGATATGTTCTTATTGGCGTAAACCTAGTCAGCTGCCTGGGCACCAGGTCATGTGTCTTCAATTTGGGGAGTTGTAAAAACGGAATTACTAGATGGTTGTTTGGGGGTAGTTAAAGGTATATTACGTTATACAATAATTCTAAGGAGACGCAAACTAGCGGATCTGTGCCTATTTTATTCTAGATAGGTACAGATAAACAGGAGATTCTAACAGGACTTATTTAGAAATGTTGTGCTGGAAATAAATTATTTTAAAATGAGGTGCTAGCCCTTGAACGAGCTATGGTGGAAATACAGCCGTGATGGTATTACAGGTTACGTTGTTCTTGTACCTAGGCACAAGTTAACAAATTAACTTTAAATGAAACGGTCTCACCGGGTTTGTGACTTTGGGCTGGTTTTGCGGCGGCTTCGTGTCGCCGAGCTGCACTCGGGCTGCGGCAGTTTTTCCAGCACCCTGCTATGGGCTTTGTAGGCACTATATTTTGTAAACTTGGCGTTGGTAATTCGCTCACTGGGAGAGTTTTGCTGATTCGCAATTGGTATTTGTTTACACTTCACTTGGTGCGCGGTTTAGAACGGGAGCAGAAATATGATTATAATATTAATTGGTATTTTTTAAAAACTTCACAATTTAATTATAATATTTAAGACACTTGTAAGCAACTTCACAATATTTGTAGACTTTTGTTGACCAGTTTAACAATAGCTTGGAACCGACTCGGGTGCAATTGTTTATAGACAATTGCGGGTGCGTTAGGGGTTGACCGACGGTCCCTGCACGTGCGGACTCGACCGCTCAGCACAAAGGTTCGAAAGCGACTCTCGACACACACCTTCTGCCACGAATTTATATAAAATTGGCATTTTATTGAGATCTTACCAATCTTATCGGACGAAGCATTGAACGAGTTTTGTAGTGTATACCACTTCTCGGCTTCTCGGCTCATATGATGATGATGACATCGGTGTCATCATAGTCATTAAGTAGCCTGCAGATTGGTCTCTCCCAAGACATGCCAAGCTGTTCGATAATCTGCCACACTCATCCAGTTCATGCCAACCGCCCTGGGGTGAGAGCCTTCCGCTCCCCAACAGTCCGGTGATGATGACAAACCCGCCCTGGCCATCATCGTAGTCATTTTGAAAAAAAAGCTCAGGTCGTCGTCTAGCCAAAAAGCGTCGCAAACTACGCTTATCTTTACACTTACTAATACTTTTTTAATTCGATCGTGCGTCAATTATTCAACCTTTTGTTACCAACATCTGTCTCCGTCCTGTCGAGTTTCCAATATCACGCGCCTTAAAATCAACTCACTCAAAAACGTCGCTAAAACTCATCCACGCAAAAGGGTTCCCTCGAATTAACTCGCGAAAATAAACAGACTTCGACTTTAGGGGTGAAGATAATTAAAAATTCTCAGCGGAACTGGAATCAGTTATGTTTTGTCGGAGCCAGTAATGAACCGAGGGCTCCGAAGGTATAATTACGCCAATTAAAACAGTAATGTACAGTTAATGTGTACGATTGGATGTGAAATGGATCGTTTTGGGGCAGTTCATCAGCTTTCGAAATACCAGGTCGTTTTGTGTGCAAATTTTGAATTGTCTGATCATTCGATATATTATATCATTGTTCTCGTCTTGTAAAATACAAAGGAAATGTTGAATAGAGAGGAAAGTAATGCAGCACTGATTACAACAGTTTTTATCAGTACTCATAGTACAAGTTTCGGCTCAGTTTTTTTACTAGAAGGCGCTGTGTGGCCCAGTGTGGCATGTCTTGGATAGTAAAAATGGCAACAAATTTTAAATGCTGTACCAAAACTGTATTTTGTATTACAGAGTTAAATAGTACGGACTAAAATCAAAAGAGAAAAAAAGTCACAGAGTTGAATTTAGCTGAGTAAAATACAAGCGTTTGTGTTGAAATTCGAAATGCACTTGTTTAGTTACTGTCCTTATGTTGTGACGTCCAAATATAATTAAGTTTCATTGTGAGTGCACTAATAATAATAAACATTAACTAAGAAACCCAGCAAACAAACGCTTTCAAGTCCAAATTATTCACAGTGCTCACAATTACCGTAGACGCTTCAAGCTTCATAGTTCATACCTTACAGCACCCGGCCACATCAGACGCGCCAGTTAATTCGGGTAAACAATGCAGATTGCAAATGCACAGACAGACAGCACAGACGCGGTATCATTCAAGGGAAGCTGATGCCACAACACAACCCTATAAATAACACCGAAGGTCTTCGCCAGGTCCGCATTAAAGATCTAAAGGGACAGCCAAGCTGACATTAAATAAACCATGATATGAAGCCATTTTGAACGCAAATTTCAATTCCAAAGCTAGTATTGTATAAATAAAAGTGCAGATTCCGTCTGCGCATATATCATTGTTGACATTTTTATCATAACATTTTTGTAAAATATATGAGTATTATATAATACGCCCTCGTTCATCAACGTCGAGCGCGACCGCCATGGCCAATTAAGTACGCGACATAAAACATGTGCAGGAGCTTTATCTTGTCAAATACATTTGCGATTTTAACATAAGCGAAAAAAAAAGCGAAACGATATAAAAAAAAATTAAATCATTTTTTTGAGATCCGGAAACCCAACTCACCGGCAGAAACAAGACCCAGAGGTCATTTGGCTGCGGTATTCTATAGGGTGGAGTTCCTTCCCCGGACGGCTCAATTCGAGCGGGGATTCGCTATGCCCTACCTCTCTTAAATTGCCTTTTTTTATTGCTTGGCCTGTATTTGATTACTTCTTTCTTGCCGGTTCTTCTCGGTAGAAAACGACCTTCCGAATCCGGTGGTAGATTCATTGTTTGTACTTGCATTATTTGACGATTCATAAGTGCTCGTCATGAGCCTGCTCGAATAAAGATATTTTTCATTTCATTTCTTCAAGTTTCTGCTATCCTCCCTATTTCCTAAATATCACTGGTTACTCCCCACATGGCAACAGTCCCGGGCACCGGTCTCGTTACAAAGCCTAATGTAGTTACCGGCGAGCAATTCTGCGAAGTGGCTGTCAGTCTCCCTGCGCCGTCACACTGACGCCGCACAATTTGGAGGATGCGCACTCCAACATGACTGGAAGTGACATGACAATTCCTCCGAATTTTGTAAATATTCAGCCCCAAGTACCTACCATTACTTTGTATGATATTAGAAACAGTAATGTTGTTCGTTCAGATCAAGAGTGGTATCCTGGCGACTTGGTAAAGAAGCCCATGTCGCAATGGTCAGCCATCTGTTTCCTATCATTTGCCACCGCGATCCGTGAGGTGCATCTTCACGTTTCTCTTAAAGGATCCTATATAGGACTTATAGGAGAAGGGCGATAAGAACACGCGCCGGCAATAAGTTCCACTTTTTTTAAAGGTAATAATAGCCTATCGCAATCCACTGCTGGACATAGGTCTGTCAAATTGAACGCCACTTTTTTTTTATAAAATAGCGTTCAGGATGACCTCACTCCACCTGATGGTAAGCGGTCGTGAGGTCCAAACGTTAGGTCGACAGGCAAACCCTCCGCGCCTGTCGCCCTTACCCTGAAGGCCCACTGAGATGCCGTTTCACGGCCCGCCTAAAAAACCCAGAATTGTAAAAGGAAGACTTTGATCGATTCTGGGTTTTCTTTTCCCGCATCCAGCATTAGCCAGCCATCATGCTCAAATCGTGACTCCACTTGGCTTGGAAGGCGTCCTGGAGTACCTACGCTTGTCGAGCGTCATCCCCTCGCAGAACTCGTTTACCCCAACGGTTGTCCTCACCAACCCCAACCCACTGCCTGATACTTTAAATCGATGACCTAGGTTCTCTTTCGGATCCGATCCCGTAGAGAAATAAATAACCCAAGACATGCCACGCTGGGCCACACATCGCCATCTAGCCCCAAACCAAGCCAAAGCCTGTACTATGGGTACTAGACAACTGATAAACTTACTTAGATACATTTTTTTTTGTAAATAAATACATATTATACATAGAAAACACCCAGACCAATACAAACAGACATGTTCATGAACACAAATGTTTGTACAGTGCGGTAATCGAACCCACGACCCTTGGCTCAGAGGGCAGAGGTCACTGCCAAATGAGCCACCGAGCCAGCCAGAAAGATCGAGCAGTCTTTTCCATAGCTCGCTGACTAACTATGTATGAACATTTATTTGTCTATGAAAATCTCTTATTAAGATAATAATTTTCCACTTCACGTTGCGCAAGCGCCGGTGACTACACACACGGCACCATCACCTGTGAGTAACCGCTGATGTCACCTCGCCGCAGCCTGCAATTTGCTTTATCAACGATGCATGGCGACATATCGTGTTGTCGTTATGCAACATACCCGATTTTCAGTTGTCATCGACGACTAGGTACCCCCCTCGCTTCGCTTCGGGTATTTCAGAATTTTATACAAACATCTCATTGGTGCCTAGTAATAAGAACACTTTATCTTAATCTGAAAGTATTTATTTACACAATCCAATTACAAAAACTCATTCAACCAGAGAGAGTAAAAAAGTAATAATCGGCGGGGACTCGATGACAGCTGTCAGTGTCACCGTTACGTCAAACTTCAACTGTCAACGTTAGTGCGGTGACTCTTGAGCGTGGCGAATAGTGCTGTGACGCAGCGGTTGATTATTCTCCTCTAACAGTTCAAACCAAAATTTCAACAGCACCAATAACTCATTGTGCCTCTGCAGATCGCAAGTGATTTGCCGAGTGGCAGCCATCTTGCGGAAAAGTCGACAAAACGAAAGCGACGTTTGCCGCTAACGAGCCATTTGTAGCCAGTAATTGGATGTGATTTGCATTTTCCTGTCTAAGGGCTCGTTTGAGGGGGGGCGAGGCGTCAGGCGCCTCATTGTGCGCCCCGCTGAAGACAAGTCAAGAAAGACGTGTAAAGCTGAAGAAACGAGAGTTTTTTTATTATCATAATAAGCCTATCGCAGTCCACTGCTGGACATAGGCCTCGCCAGTTGTTCGCCACTTATGGCAAACATCTGGAGGATATAACCTATAATCGCCACGTTGGGTAGGCGGTTGGCAATCGCAGGGCGTAGCTTCTCGCACGGGTGACGCTGCTGCCCGTCATCGGTCTATGGTATTTAGCTACGTCTTCAATTGTGATGGTTATACCGCCACCAGTCGCTTGCCAGCGTCTCGTTGGTTATTCGGCAGGGTGCACCACGGGCAGGTGAGGTTGGCTTGGAGCGAAAAGATGATGATAGGTCGCACTACATCCCCTAGCTAGACGGAACGGTAACATTTATTCTTTATCCCGGTAGTGACCTGAATACATTGATTGGTATTCGTGTAATCAAACCCAATAACGATACCAACAATGGATCCTAATGTAATGACGGGCCGAGACGCGCCATTAATGACTGACAAACAAACCGATTTGCGAACTTTCCCAGAAGAGGGCGCGTGCGTCAGTGTGGAGAGATTGCGATGATACTTCCGTCGGTGGGGTGACCACGCTTACTCTCGCTGCTGAGGACAGTCCTGATCCCTGTTCATAATAGAGGGCCGTCCACAAATTACGTTACACGAATTTCATAACTTTTGACCTCTCCACATCTGCTTGTCCCTTTTGAGAGACTCCTATCTTTTTTGTATGCCCCACTTCATCATCATCATCACCAGCCTATTGCAGTCCACTGGACATAGGCCTCTCCAGTTGCTCGCCACTCAGGGCAAACATCTGGAGGATATACCCATAATCGCCACGCTGGGCAGGCGGGTTGGCGTTCGCAGGACGTAGCTTCTCGCTCCGGTGACGCTGTCTGCTGTCCTGTCCCACTTCATGGACAGGTCAGCAGACAGCGTTAAAAATATTAATTGTAGATAGATATGTATATCTTTAACACGTTGACCGCCATGCCGGTCACCGGTGACCGGCAAACAATAGTTTTTCTATTGTGTCTAGTTTCTCGGCAGTCAAAGACTTAAGCAAACAAGGTGTTCCGATATTACACGATGCTCTCTGAAGAATGGTCTTTAGGAATTTATTGTGTCTAGTCTCCACACGCCAATTGAAGAGGCATATGTCCAGCTGTGAAAAGCTGGTGCCAACAGTAAATTATCAAATACATACACGAAAATATTTTTGATGCCTATTCCCTATTACGGCGAAAATAACATTAATCATGTTCAACCAACAGCTAGGCATTCGTAATCTGTATATATCGTCCATACAAGTCTTCAATTAAGTTCCAACCTTTCTAAAAGTCCACAAAAGTCCTTATTAACTCCAAAACGACAGTGACCCTGGTCGGAATCGTCAGTCGCCGCAAAAATAGCCCGCGCGGAGCGTCGACCGAACGGGCCGGAGTCAACAAGCGAAATGTGGGGTGAGCCGACGACCTCCGGAGGTCAGCAGCCGTCCGCACTCAGGATTGGATTAATGCCTTGTTTTATACCATCATCATCGGCCTATCTCAGACCTTAGGACTTCCACCATATAGAATACCGCAACCAAATTAAGAGAGGTAGGGCATAGCGAATCTTCGCTCGAATTGAGCCGCCCGTCCGGGGAAGGACCTCCACCGTATATAATACTGCAGCCAAATGACCTTCGGGTCGTGTTTCTGCCGGTGAGTAGGGTTTCCGGAGCTCATGGGGGGTTAGGGTTGTACCGGCATGGGCGGTGACAGGTTACTGACCAGTTATTTGCCCGTTGTCACAGCGACTTGGGCTTCTCTGAAGCAATTAGATCGAGCTACTATAAAAAAAAAACAGTACAAACATAAGTATCTAAGTAAGTTTATCAGTTGTCTAGTCTAGTACCCATAGTACAAGCTTCGGCTTAGTTTGGGGCTAGACGGCGATGTGTGGCCCAGCGTGGCATGTCTTGGGTTATTATAGGTATTACAATATTACGTATATACTATTCCGACCTGACTATTCCGGTTGTCTAACTAAATTCTAACTTAGAGTTGCGGTTGTATCGCTTTCGTGGATTCCTTAGAGACTCTTCCCTCAGCCAAGTTTGACGTTTGCGTTGCTCATTTCTCTGGGAGAAACGGACATTGCAATGAATATCAAGATCCTAGACCCCATCCGGTCTAGACTAGACACTAGACACGTAGAGCGCCTCTGGTAATAACTGACGTTACGGCTTTGCAGTAGCCAAGGGGTGGGGGGGGCTATACCCCTCTTAGGGGGTCCGGATGCAGGCTCACTTTGCGCTATGTCTGTTAGTACGAAGCAGATTTAATATGAAATAACTTTTGTTCATTCCTTATGGTCCCCGGATTCAGAATAGTACCATCTGATCCTGTGGGACCAACGACTAAGGGAACAGGAAACGGACAGCACCGTTCAACCACCAACTCGCTAGCCAAGGCGTGGTGATTCAGGTCATCATCAGCCTATTGCTGTCCACTGCTGGACATAGGCCTCTCCAGTTGTTCGCCACTTAGTGCCGACATCTGGAGGATATATCCATAATCGCCACGCTGGGCAGGCGGGTTGGCGATCGCAGGGCGTAGCTTCTCGCACCGGTGACGCTGCTGCCCGTCATCGGTCTGTGGTATTTAGCTACGCATTCAATTGTGATGGTTATACCGCCGCCAGTCGGTTGCCAACGCCTCGTTCGTTAGTCGGCAGGATGCACCACGGGCAGGTGAGGTTGGCTTGGAGCGAAAAGATGATGGGTCGCTCCCTTACATCCCCTTGGTGATTGAGGTATTTCTTTTTTATAAGAAGAACTTTCAGGATGACCACACTCCACCTGATCGTAATCGGTCGTGAGGTCCAAAAGTTAGGTCGACAGGCACAATAGAACAAACCCATAGCGCCGATATATCGCCGAAATGACAAATGGTCATTGGGTGAGGTCTATCTCCATTAGTGTATATCTTAATCAAGTGATAGGTACCTGATTAAAAGCGAAGGAGAAGCTCAGGTCGTAAAGTTAATCACTTTAGTCCAGAATAAAGTAGACGTGAGATTTATTAGTATGTTAGTAATAAAAATTTTACTTGCCAAGTTTCTTGGGAAAAATTTATGGTAAGAAAGACGTGATTTTACAGTAACACAGAATAGCATAGTAACGTAAGTTTTTACATAATTACTACCAGTTAATACGCATAATCAGGTTGACAGGAAATACCATAGGTAGGTACAATTTACATAGAGAAACATATCATTTAATGACTGCAGTAATCGCACAGATGATAGCGAATCGCGCAAACATCTTAATTTGAGTCATACTGTTAGTATGATTACAGGATTCCGAGTAACATGGTATGGCAAATACAATAGTACTTTACTATATTTGATTATTGCATATTATTTTAGGATTACCAGAAAGAAATAATAGTATCTTATAAATAAATAATTCCTGGCCGGACGGATGGAGCGACGATTTGCGCAAGATGGCTAGTAAATGCTGTATGCGAGACACACAGGATACAAAGTGGCGAAGAGTCCAAGACGCTCGTCTGGCCTCTATTTTATATAAAAAATAATCTAATATGCCGTCTAGAGTGAAATTTGTTTATGATGTTTAAACCTCTACAGAGATCATCATAGACTACTAGCAAAAATCTAATATCATACTCAGTAAAAACAACACGAAAAACAGAGCCATACAAATCGTACACCGTTGTACAAAAATGTTTTGAATCCGGTTCATTTCAAATTGTTGAATTCAGATTGTAGTAATTGGGATGATGACTAAAAAATAATTTAATGTCCATCAGATAGATTAATGAAAAATATTGGATACGTATTTTTTATTTTGCCTCTTGTTCAAAAACTTACGAAGATACATTGATTTTAAATGTCACATGACGTCACGTTAGAGTACAAAATATACTCTAACGTGACGTAGTTAGCCCCCACTCCGTAACTTTAATGCGCTATATCTAAGTATTTTCTTGTTATTTCGACAAAACAAAAAATACGGGTCTTATATTTTTTTATTATCTAAGAGACGGACTAATTATTTTCTTCATTTTCATACCTTGTCATCATCCGTATTGTACTATGATCATAAATTCTGTGAAAACATTAGTTATTAATTTAATATGATAATGGCTTAGATAATTATTAATAATGGCTTTAAGAAAGTATATATTATTTACAGGGTTGCGATAATGGAACAATATATAAGAGAACAGTGAACTTACAAACATGACAAATATTAAGTAACGGTTAAAAGTCGTATGACGACGAATCATCATCAACATATTGCAGTCCACTGCTGGACTTAGGCCTCTCCAGTTGTTCGCGAATTACGGCAAACATCTAGAGGATACCCATAATCTGGTCAGGCGGGTTGGCCAAAGTTCCTTTAACTTGAAACATGACTTAAAACTAGTTATATATTCGTTGAACCACGTAGCTTTAATTTAAAGTTTAAAATGTTAGTCACAGCAAATCGCTTACCGTTATACCCTTAACTGTGCTATTCAATTGCGTTAAACTGCAAGGTCAGTAAATAATACGGTAAATCATTTAACAATGACCAGATAATGGTGCGTTCACACAACAACGAGGTGACCGCGCCTGAACCGGCAATGTTCTAGAAAAGATATCGTTATAGTAAATACACTTTGGCGTCTTATAGGAGTTGAGTGTAAGAAGATTAAGACTATCAATTTAATTGTGATAAGTCGCAAGTGTTTATTTACTTAATGTATGTAGTATCTCCTATCCATAAATTACGTCACACGAAGGGTACAGAAGGGGTTCAAAAGATGCTGGACTTTGATAACATTGATCGAATTCAAGACCCCTCCCTTGGTGATACATGGTGAGGTTCAAGACTCCCCCCCCCCCCCCCCCCCAAATCCTATATCACGTTTGACGAAAAAATAATTGCACGACACGCCGCTTTTTGGTTCAGAATCGCGCGTTTGCCGAAAAAATAAATACTCGTGATGTATTACTAACCCCCCAATGATATTTCTTGATTTTTTAACTACTGGAGAGTCCCATGTCCAGTACTGGATTGAGAGCCAATGATTATAATGAATCTTCGGTTATATGTACCTGTTTACTTGAACTGAACTCTATTGAAGATGTCAATGGCACAAATTTGGCACGAATACGGTTTTACTCAATTTTATCATCAAATGTTAGGTATGTTTGTGTGCCAGCGATCGTTATCTGTTATCGTCCGTTTGTTTGTCGCAGTCCGCTGAAAGCCTTCGCGTGACGACTCGGGTTATCAAGGTCGTTGGTTCGGTTCCTGGTTAGTGCGACTGACTTGAAAGAGGCAAAAAAATGTGGGAAGAAACGTTCGCAAGACGACAATGGCGGCGCATTGTGACGGGCCGTACCCAATGGGACTGGTCTAAGTTCGATTCCTGGTCGGGTTATTTCAGAAAATTAAATGCTTATAGTCCATGAGATGGTAGAGTTATGAGATGGCAGAGATGGGTCCGAAGCGATAAGACCGCCTAAGTTGTGCTATGTTTAGTTTGTGATATGTTTTCCTGTAATGTCTGTGTTCGTGCAATAAAGAGTATCTCTCTATCTATTGCGTCTGGGATAATTATTTATTACCCTGGCAAAAATGGGATGAATTTCGGCAAAACAGCGGTTATGTTCTGGGAGACTAGTAAAGGACGCGGGGATTATACGAGTAGTTTGAATATAATACACATATTTGAGGGAAAATATGAGTGCACTCTGGGGTCAGAACCCTCTATTCCCATTTTTTTTTTTAGAGGGGAATACATTACGCACCGTCATGCCACCTCCGGGGGGAGGTGACATGGTGTGTGGGACTCACACCTCCCGAAATGGGAAGGTATAACCACTAAACCCCCCAGTGTCGCCAGTGGGCAGCAAGTTGCAGGGACACGGGCAACGCCGAAGCATACCGCCGCAAACCCTCTATTCCCATAGTCCAAGTGATCCAAGCCACTATGATCCAAATTCGATCCGGAGGGTCAATACTCTGTACGTGTGATAATAATTCCTGTTCAATTCTCACTTTATTGAATTAGGTATGTACCTTAATACTTTTCTGAACTTAATTCAAAATCAAACTGTGTTATTATAACGAAGACATATAAATGTATATCAGAATGCACCATTCACTTAAAGGATTTCACGAAACAAAGTTCAGAATCAATGTGACGCAAACATAACTTCGTCGTAACTTATATGTCCATACAGATTCGGATAAGGTTTCGCAACTAACTAACTTAATTAAGGATATTAAAGTCCAATCGGCTTCAACTAAAACTAATTAACCAAATACTAATATAGTGTCACAGAAGGTCGTATGTCTAGACTTAGTTGGATTATGTATATCAGTAGGTAAATATTGTTGTGAGAATGGTGCTGATGTGTCATTTAAATTAGATAAGATAATAATGTACTTTAATTAAAATAAAACAAATAGGTGTTTAGTTCTAAGTACCTACACAATACAAAATAACAGCATTATATAACGACTTTAATATATTTTTTTTTTATTGCTATGGGTGGCAGACGAGCAAGCGGCCCATCTGATGTTAAACGGTTACCGCCGCTCATAGACTCTGCAATGCCAGGGGCACAGCTTAGCCGCTGCCTACCGTGAGTTCACGAGACATATGGTCACAATGAACCAACTAGGAAGACAAAAGAAGTATTTTTTACAATCTGTTTACAATTCTCGGAGACACCTATGTGGTTACAAACATAACATGCAACGAAAAAGAAAACAATAAAAGAATATTCAATCGAATTGAGAACCTCCTCCTTTTTACGTCGAGAGGCATAATAGAACAAACCCATTGCGCCTGTCGCCCTCACCCTGAAGGCCCACTGAGATACAACAGACATAGCCCTTAAAAATATCATCTTGAACATCAACCTTGACAGTAAATCATAATCTTAACTAATATTATAAAGCTGAAGAGTTTGTTTGTTTGTCTGAACGCGCTAATCTCAGGAACTACTGGTCCGTATTGAAAAATTCTTTTCGTGTTGAATAGACCATTTATCGAGGAAGGCTTTAGGCTATATAACATCACGCTGCAACTATTAGGAGCGAAGAAATAATGGAAAATGTAAAAAAAAACGGGGACAAAATAACTATTCCACGCGGACGAAGTCGCGAGCACAGCTAGTTCGTAATAATGGTAATCCAATAACCGGATTTGGGGTCGAATTTCCAATCCATTGTTTTTGCGACGGGCTCGATGCGTACAGTCGGCCTTCGCCTTGGCCTTGCGTCTTGCGAAGCCCTACGAGCTGGTCAAGTACAGTGGGACTTACTGCGTCAATTAGTTATTAATAGACTAGTTGTAACTAGTGACGTATTTGGTTTAGCGGTGAGAGCCGATACTACAACTGATCGATGGTGTCCAAGTCTGGTCCAGCTGTTCAGGTGATCTCATCCAGATCAGTCTATCTGGTTATCAAAGGGATTTGACGTACAATCTCTACAGTCTCTCACAATTGTGAATAATAGCTAAGCTATAGCACACACAATTGCAAATAATAGCCAAGCTATAGAACACACAATTACGAATATGTATAGCCAAGCTATAAAACTATTTGCCAGTGTCAGTGTTCCCCGGTATCAAACAATCAACAGCCTTGGTCCGTCCACTGCTGAACGTAGGACTCCTTTAATTCGCAGCACATTTCTCTATCCCGGGCTTCCCTAATCCAGCCAATCGTCACTCTACCGAGCCCAAGGGTCTGTGCTGTGTTTCTACTTCTAGACACGTTCTAGAGTGGATACCGCTTCTCGGCAAACGTAGTTTAGGACGCCTCAGTACAGGTTTGCACAAGATGGCTCGCCAGCCAGCCACTCGCCAGTGCTATATGTAAGAAGCCCAGGATCGAGCAAAGTGGCGAACTATTGCAGAGTCCCAAGTCCAGCAGTGGACGTTTGCACGCTGATGATGAACTAAACCGTTCTTATACCTTCGCCGTTCTGATTTCCAAGCAAGATTTCTCAACAAGCGCTTGATTTACTTCGGAATTCGAACCAATAGCTATATCCAAAGTGCGATATTTATTATTGTTTGTCCATTCCGTTCCATCGATGATGCAATGAGGATGAGCTACTTCAGCATCAATACGAAGACACGAAACACCTGAGCGCGCACAAGATGTTTTGTGAGCGAGTGTAAACAGCGTTCATTTTGGCCGTGCTCAATTGGTTAACAACCATAATATTATTGAGTATCAATAGACGCGGAGCTTTTGTCGAGTGTGTTGGGAGTATTTTTGTGCGCATGATTGCTCTCGTTGTGAGGTTATTATCAGACTAGCTGTGCTCGCGACTTCGTCCGCCTGGAATAGTTATTTTTCCCCCGTTTTTTTTACATTTTCCATTATTTCTTCGCTCCTAATAGTTGCAGCGTGACGTTATATAGCCTAAAGCCTTCCTCGATAAATGGTCTATTCAACACAAAAAGAATTTTTCAATTCGGACCAGTAATTCCTGAGATTAGCGGGTTCAAACAAACAAACTCTTCAGCTTTATAATATTAGTTAAGATATATGGATAAGATGGCACCTCGAATAAATCTGATCTATTGTTACTTTCGTTTCTAAATAGGCTTAGGGTGTGTTTCGTGTTTAGATAGAGCTCCGATATGTAAGTGTGACGTCAGGTTACATCCGCGCCATATAATTCCATAGAAAAATCTGGTAGTGAGGGATAGAATATTTTATTTAATCGGCTGTATTTCGTCCATATTTCAGCCAATTTTGATATTGTCTTCACTGTACATACATGTCATCTCCGCCTAGCGTTGCCAAACGTCCCGATTTTGGCGGGATGTTCCGATTTTAACTCGACAGGGTTAAATCAGGGTCTGGGTATCTCGCATGGATACGAGACTCCCTTAAAAGAAACGTGCCTACAAAATCAAAAGCCACGCACTTGACTTCAGTGTAGCTATCTTCTTTGCGCTTCGATGGCAAACCGAAACCAAAAGTATTAGCATTTGCCATCGTGCTGCAGTGTGAGGGCTGAAGCCTATCACTTGCAATAAGAAATTGAGACGCGTCTGTTATAAAAAAAAAGATAGCCTCATAAAAAACACTACCAATCGCTGTCAACTACACATTATCTTATGTCCATTCGCCCTTCGTAACCCGACACAACATTGTAGCGGCGACCTATCGTTTCTGGGTCGACGCTCCGAGCGTAACGCGCACGATGTGATGCGGACTGTGAGATCATCTGTCGCCTGTCGCGAGACGAGAAGGCGTTATCAATGTCGATGCTCACACAGAAGGCTTCTTGTTCTTTCAAGTCAATGGTACTCTGCCTCAAATACATCCAGCCGAAAAACTGGCGACCTGAATGACGCTGTTGGTCCCCTTGCTCCCCTTTTAGTTCTGTCCGAAACGGCAACCATTGAATCACACTTTTTTTTAATAGTCGCTCGATATAATGGCTTCCTTACCTGATGGAAAGCGAAAGAGAAGCCCGAGTCGCTGTGACAACGGCCAAGTAACTGGTCAGTTACCTGTCAGTTGCCACCACCATGCCGGCCCAATCCTAAGCCCCCACGAGCTCCGGAAACCCTACCCACCGGCAGAAACACGTATTCTACATATAAGGTGGAGGTCCTTCCCCGGGCGGGCGGGTCAATTTTTAAAACACATTGCAAGAACACACACACACGGCAAGAATCTACCGGATCATGGAGTTTAGCACCATCTTACAGACCAGCCATCGTCCAAGCAAAACACTTTGCAATTCTTTTACCAAGATCAACATTTGCGTTTTAGTATTCAAGGACTTGCCAATAACATGCTTATTTACACACCCAATAACACTGACGATGACGCGCAAAACTTAATAACTCTACAAAAATGGCGCCTAATTATTATATTTAACTGCCAACCGATCATTGGCTCGCCCTGTGGTTCATTTGGTAGTGACCCTATCTTCTGAATCAATAGATACCGCTTCGAGTCCCGGCATAAACATTGAAGTGATATGATGAATTAATGATCTGTCTACATTTATGGTAATTTCTTACAATTGCAATAGGTCAGAGAGTCACTTTACTCTTTTTTAATTTTCTTTTTTTTATAAATAAATATTAGACAACATTACATAAATTGACTAGCTTAACTTATTTTTTCCCCGTTTTTTTTTACATTTTCCATTATTCCTTCGCTCCTAAAAGTTGCAGCGTGATGTTATATAGCCTAAAGCCTTCCTCGATAAATGATCTATTCAACACAAAAAGAATTTTTCAATTCGGGCCAGTAGTTCCTGAGATTAGCGCGTTCAAACAAACAAACAAACAAACTCTTCAGCTTTATAATATTAGTTAAGATCTGATCCCAAAGTAAGGTTAAGGTTCTGTTAAGGTTATCTCTAGTTTTGCGGTGTCTATACGCTGAGGTGAACACTTACCGACATATGACCGTCACCTCAAATGGAGCCTACAGGCTACAACATTAACTATCACCGAACCACTAACCAGGCCTTATCTGTAGCTGTAGGTATGGAGTACAGTACTCCGGCGAAGTGGCAGAGCAAATAAAGCCTTGTCCGGCGGCCCCGGCGCGCTAGAGGTCGGTGCGCGGGCGCAGCCCAAGGCGAGCCGTGGCGCGAGACCGAAAGACACCGGCGCCATCTTGCAATGACAATAAATGCTGCAATTTGCGGTTTTTTCGCGGTAATGATCCGTTCCGTTTGCTCTTTAACGGTTAAACATCGTTTCGGAAAGATTTATCGTTGGTTTGGCTAAGAATAATTGTTGAAGTATTCTTGTTGAAGCTCTCCGTTGGGTAAGAAAAGCAAAACGGCCCAGTTAATACGAGAATGCTTGGATGTTCCACAAGGCGGTTGTGGAAATATCTATTGTTCTCTGTCTTTTGGGTAAAGATAGAAAGAACCGGCTACATTGTGTGTGAAGTTGGATTCGAATGTGGATTATATCAACATTAAAATGCGAGAACTATACTTACCTATCGAGTTATCAATCGCGAGTCGAGTATACTTTCCCGTGCTCCGAGCATATTGGTAAACTTTCGATGTGCGTTTAAACTCTAGTGACTGTAGTAATGTAATGTACATTTTCGATGCCAACTCATGATAGGTTTACAGGTCGGCCATGGCGGTGGCAACTGACAAGTAATCGATTTGGTTTCTTGTCCGTTGCCACAGCGATATACATGGGATTGTTTCTTTCCACCAGGCAACGAGAGCTTACAATGCTATGCTATTTTAAAAAATCGAAACAGATTCTACTACATCCCTGACCTATTTCCAAATCTTAGACCTTAAAAGTCCGTTCCAATGGTTATAAACGCGCTTGACAACAAACCAGAGGACCCTTAAACAAGCCGATTTCATCATCCATTTCTCCAATCGTGAACCGCAAACTACAAAAAAAACTTTCAACACACAACCTTCGCGCTACTTAGGTACATTTAAAGCTCATTTAAATTTCAAATGTAATTTCTGCTACACCGTAAGACTCAAGATTCTCCGCTTGACAGAGCACGAAGCTACCACAACAGAACGTTGTTGTATAAATTACTAGTTTCTGCCAGTGGTTTTATTGTTTTTCTTTAGTAGCACAGCTTAGTAGCTTCCTTTCGAAGGAAAGAGGAGCCCAATTCGCTGCGGCAATGAATAAGTGACCAAATCAATCACTTTTAGTTGCCAACGTTCAGGTCGGCATGTGGGATAACTCTGACCTTAGCTTCAACACTAAAAATCAACTCAAATCAAAATTATAAAAACACAAATTTTAAATTTTACTGTGTTCATGTACCTTACCTAAGTGGCACCTCCTGCGAACGCGACCCAGCTTTTAGTGACTTTGGTCATCATTCGCACGAAGTGTCTTAATTTAGGCGCATGCGGCTCCTCTCAAGACGTACTGCAAAAGCGGGGGAGTCCCGAGTTTCGCAAGCGGGTGAGCTAAGCTTGCGAAACTGGTGAGCTATGTCGACGACTTCAACTTTCTGTGGGCTCACCTCGTTTCCCGATCCGATGATGTTGATGTTCCCGCAATCGGTGATCATCAACATCATCATCAGCCCGCAAACGTCCACTGGTGGTGGATTTGCCTAAGTCACCACCCTTGGCAGGCCGGTTGGTGATTGCAGCATTTTTTATTTGTACCCAGGTAAACGCTGCTGTCACTGCTATTGTTCTACTGCTTTTTCTATGGCACTCACGGGATGAGATGGGTTGGTCCTATCCTAAATCCGGAAACCACACATACTTGTCCAACACTGATCTTAGCATATAACCCTTTCCATAGCTGATCTCGTTTCAACACGCGAACCAAACGTACCGTGTACAAACAACATAAAGATTAAACCAGGTTAACAGATTGACGATCCTCATTTGTTATCCCAATGGCCACAGATTCCGCGAACCCGAACTATCCGATCGTCAGTTTTGTATCTACGTTGCGCGTTTCTGCGTAGTTGCTGCGCAGGCGCAGGCAAACATACGGAGCAATGCGTCGACATCCGGGCGTGACTCACGGACGGACAAAGAAACATGCCAATCTGGATTCGCGCAACGCACGGGCAGACTCGAATTATAATCTTGGCGATTGACGATAGATGATAATGCTGTTGTTTCCAGAGTAACAGAAAATGATTTTGTTAGGAATTTCAGACAGGAATTGAAAAATATTTGCTCTTCACTACTTACAACTTATATTTCTCGTTGATAGATCTTAGTAGAGGCAGGTATTTAAAATTAAGGTTCCGTTCGTTACATTTGATTTGGTTCGTTATCCGCTGAATAGGTTACCTAGGTGTGCTTCAAAATGAGTGTGTTTAATATCTATATAACAGCTGATGTTCACATCATAATATAGCAAAACGGTGGTGCACCGAAGGTTACCGCATACTCGATCAATCATCATCATCAGCCCGTGTCAGTCCACTGCTGGACATAGGCCTCATATAGGACATATGCTCTCCTAATGTTCGCCACTTAGGTCGATTTTGGGCTTCTCGCATCCAGCACTTGCCAGCCGTCCTGCGCAAATAGTCACTCCACCTGGCCTGAGGGCGTCCTACATTACAACTCGATCAAACCAATTCAGTAAAATAAAAATAAATCCACTAATAATTATGGTATCGTGGGTGATTCTCAGCTCATCAGACTGCTCACATACTAAACATCAGAAGAATTCATACAGTACAACACAGATCACAACACATACAAAACAATACATCAAAAACAATAAACAAAGAAATAAAGTAAATAAAAAAAATAACCTGATTGTGGATTAGAAGCCAGTAGCCGTAGAATGGAAATTGGCATACCTGAAACAAGCATACCACAAATTAGTTTATAATAGAAAATTAATTAACAATAGCCTTAAACTAATTGGCATGGAATTTGCACTAAATACAATGAAGGCCGCGACATATATACAAATATTTTTATTACTTAACTAGGCGTTGCCAGCGACTTTGTTCGCGTATAGTACAATTATTATAATTGCTATTACTCTGTAACGCAAAAAAAAAACATAAACTCTATAAAGTCAGATAAGATGATTCATGCTGATATAGATGAATAGACGAAGAAAGCATATTGCCTAATCTTAGATGATGTTCTTCTTAGGGCAAAATATAATTTCTGACAAGTTTTCAGTCAACCGAACCGCATCTCTTGTGATCATCATTTTTTTTTTTTATTTTTTTTTATTTTATTTATTATAGGAATAACAACAGCCACACAATTGAGACTTAAACCAATTTGTTTACATTAAATTACTTAGGCCAAAAACGTTATTCACAACTTGTTAACATTACTATGCTTAACTAATTGATTAAAACTAATTACAATTTTTTCTTAGAACCACCAACATGTAGTACTAAGTACTAAACTGTTGGCGACTCAAAAAGTTTGAATCTACTTTCATCACAATATATTATATGAGTCTCTGATCTTATTTAGAAATGTGTTTCTGCTACCGATGAATGGATCTATAAAGCCAAACTCATTGTTATAACTACGAGCTATTCTAGTTAACACTGCATTGCAACCATAATTGGTTTGGTGTGCCGGGACAGCGAACAGGGCGGTGTGGCGCGTGCGGCGCGCGGGCGCCCGCAGCGCGAGCTGCGCCACCAGCTCGGGGCAGTCCAAGCGCCCGCACACCACGTCGTGGAGGAGCCCCATATCCATCACTGCGCGCCGTTGCTCTAGCGTTAGCATACGGTATTTGCGACAATTGTCGGTATAGGATGATGATCTACTGATCATGATCTACTCGTATATCCCGTGTGCAGTAGAAAGGGCATTCAGTTCATGATGTAAGGTTTTTTTTATGCAAGAGGCGGCAGACGATCAAATGTGATGACTGATGATAAGCAGTCGACACCGCCCATGGACACCCACGCGCAACTCAAACCGAGTTCTGGGGTCGCTGCCGGCCTTTTAAATAGGAGTACGCTCGCTTCTTGAAGGCTCCCAAGTCGTAGCTGTTCGGAAAGACTGTCGCAGAAAGTTGGTTCCACAAAACCGATGCGCGAGGCAAGAAGTTCCTCATAAAGCGTACTATGGAGGATCACCAATCATCGCGATGATGAGGAAAGGTGGGCCAAGATTCGACCTTAGATGATATAGAATACCGCAGTCAAATGACCTCTGGGTCGTGTTTCTGCCGGTGAGTAGGTTTTCCGGAGCTCGTGGGGGGTTAGGGTTGGGCCGGCATGGCGGTGGCAACTGACAGGTAACTGACCAGTTACTTGCCCGTTGTCACAGCGACTTGGGCTTCTCTTTCGCTTTCCATCAAGCGTAGGGAAGCCATTATGTCGAGCCACTATAAAAAAAATAATGGTGATCGTTGACGCCACAACAATATTCCTATTAACGCATGCGGGCGATTACACCATTACTGATGCAGGCAAATCTGGCCGCATGCATCGACCGGGCGATTCGGCGGGCACTCATGCGTGATACGCGATAATGGGCTCGAACACTCCGTGCGAGAGCAATAACGCGCTAATGCCGAAATAACAGCTCGTTTATCTGCTGACTATAGATCTGTGCGTTAGCCTAAATATTATGTTAATAGTAAAGGGTTAAAATTTGGCATTCGGCGCCGGTGTTAACATTTGAAGATAATTCCTGCAATAAATGCTTAATACCTACTATCACAAAATCCTACCCCGGACAAATGTGACCCCGTTTGTTGCGATGTTAATAGCCTAAATTTTTGAGACTCCTGGCAAACTGATGAGTTTCTTGCGGTACTGCTTTTCATCAGGCCTCATCCTCATCACGTCGAAGTGCTAGTCTTGTAGGAAAGATGTTTTGACGTGCAAAAATATTACTCGTGAATCTATTTGCAGAAATAACTTACTTTACTTTATTATTTTAAGCTTTACATCAGGCAGGGAGCTGTAATTTTTACGTGCTACTTTAAAAATCTTAATGAAATTGAATAGATGGGCTTTTATTGTGGGTGTCATAGAAGGAAAATATCGAAGAACGAGCATTTCGACAGGGTCGGTGGCTCATTTGGTAGTGACCTCTCCCCTTTGAGCCAAGGGTCGTGGGTTCGATTCCCGCACAGTACAAACATTTGTGTTCATGAACATGTCTGTTTGTATTGGTCTGGGTGTTTTCTATGTATAATATGTATTTATTTACAAAAAAAAAGTATCTATGTAAGTTTATCAGTTGTCTAGTACCCATAGTACAAGCTTCGGCTTAGTTTGGGGCTAGGTGGCGCTGTGTGGCCCTGCGTGGCATGTCTTGGGTTATTTATTTATTTATTTACCTACCTGGGTACAAATAAAAAATACTATAGTCACTAGCCCGCCTCCCACCCAAGTGTGGTTACTGAGGCAAATCCCACCAAATAACAATTGTCGTTGGAGCAGGCCTAAGGCCAGCAGTTCACGTTAGCAGGCTGATGATGATGATAAGTGTAAAATATAGCACTCGATGCCAGTATTAAAATTTGGAGCTAGTTCCTGCAATAAATAACTAATAGAACCATCCAAAACAAATCTCGCTAATTGGATACCAACGGAATCTTATCACGGACAAACATCAGAATATAATGGCAATTGTCATTGTCCAGCCTCCCGTACATAGCAGCAGTGGACATTGGCAGGCTAATATTAATGATGACTATAAAAATCTTGTAAAGATTTCCAATTAAAAAAAAACACTTTCGAAAACATAAACATAAGAACTACACACACGGATACTACAAATACACAAAACCGTTAACTCAACATCAATCATCAAGACATTCACGTCACTTTCCAACACATCTTCTACAATTTCAACTCCTATGAATTCTCGCAACATTTCTCCGTTCAATGTTTTGATGGTCAATCAAAACTTACCAACATAATGTTCCTAATAACAATATTGGAAAGTGATTGCATAAGTTTGCAAAACGAGGCACATGTCCAAACTAGTTTTAAAATACCAGTATCGTGTTTAAAGGAAAAAATGTATCGTGCAGAGCAGCCTTACTAGATGTTAGCTGCAGGTTCTGAGCTAATAACCGGTTCTCTAATTCAATATTGCATTTCTCAGTAGTTTGCTTTGCTAGGTGGTTTCCTAAACAGGAGACGTCTAGGTACCACCTCCATGTCAGAATCTCCGTGTAAGCATTTCTGTATTTCGAGAGAAGAGCATGGTGCAATCCTTCCTTACTAATTCATAATATAAAATCGCGCTTTTATGCCAAATCTACTTAATCGATTGATAATCTAGCTAGAGCATGAGATAGAACATATGGGCTACTTTTTAACACAAAAAAAATTGTAAGAGGCTGAATAGGGGGGATGAAATATCGTTATTTTTAGATCTAGAAGCTATTTCTCTAGTTTGCCTTCGTAATTAAAAATGTTATCCTAAGGCATTTCCACGCGTAGCAATCACGGGCAGAGTTAGCAATAAATATATGGGCATCTCATGTATTTACCAATGTATAATACAGGAAACAAATATACTGTTCGCATTTGAAAACCCAATCAGAATTCGCTGAAAATGGGCGAGATACAGCCGTCTAAAACAAATATACCGGTATATCCCTTACACAAAAACAAATTGGACGGTGTACGGCGCGTGTGTAACATGACGACAGACTACTCATCACTCATCTCTTCCAACTTTTAAGCTTTATTATTGTTTTTATGGACTCAAATATAAAAGAAAGAAAATATTTAAAAATTCTCCGATATTTGTATCTGTCCGATTACAAACGATTTCAATAAATCGACCAAAATCTTTGCATATTCCGTTTTACCACATTTTGCGCATATTGACAACTGCTATCTCGTGTAGTAACTATGCCAGACTTTAAACGGTTACTATCTATACTTATAATAAATCTGTAGAGAGGTCAATTCTGTACATTGAATATTTTTAAAAAATAACTATCAGGGGGTGATTAGTCATCGATACTGATGCCAAAAATGCAGTCAGTAAAATTTTTGTCTGTCTGTCTGTCTGTATGTTCGTTATAGAAACAAAAACTACTGAACGGATTTTAACGAAACTTGGTACAAATATTCTTCATACTCCTGGGCAGGTTATAGTATACTTTTCATCACGCTACGATTAATAGGAGCAGAGCAGTGAAGGGAAGTGTTGGGAAAATGGGAGAAATTTTTACGCGTATGTTTGAACGCGCATCACGCAAAAACAACTGCACGGAATTGAATGCGGTTTTCACCAATGTATTGCATATTGGTCTACTTAAAATTTATAGACACCATTTTATGGAAGACCGTTATTTTTGAATCCCGATAACCACGCGTGCGACGCCGCTGGCACAGCTAGTAAGGAATAAAATGAAACATAACATGTAGGTACACACAACAAAACATCATCTATATCTTCTATATTATTATATATATAAAAGGAGAAACTGACTGACTGACTGACTGACTGACTGACTGACTGACATATCAACGCACAGCCCAAACGGCTAAACGTAGGCACTTGAAATTTGGAAGGGACGTAGCTTAGGTACCGTAGGGGTGCACTAAGAAAGGAATTCCCGAAATTCCCACGGGAACGGGAATTAGCGGGAAAATCCTTTTGTATGAAAAATCTAAACCGCTTAAGTTAGACGCTTGAAATTTGGCATGCAGGTACCTTAGTAAATATAAAGTTTAGTTATGGCTGTATTTTGAGAAATTCCCACGGGAACGGGAGTTAGCGGGAAAAAACTTTTGTATGTATAAATTTAAACACGCGGACGAAGTCGCGGGCAAAAGCTAGTCATTTTATATAGCATCAGCTATCTGCATAATAATTATTTATTCTCTGTAAATATTGTAAACACTATTGAATTAATGACAACGGGTTTCCCCACTTTATCTAATGTAGGTACAGTCATCATCAGATGTATGTGAACATGTAGGCATGCATCAAATTCGTCCATACGCGTAATTTTCGACAGAAATAAATACAACTTTTAACGTTTGGCTCAACAACCAATGTCCTCAAATGTATATCTCCAGTCCAGTGGAACTGCCCATAAACCTCCATCGGATTCCATGATTAGATGAATAGAGTACTATATCAATGTTTGCGAATGCACTTGTCAATATTATCTTCAGCGTATTTAGCTTCTGACCCCTGATAGAAAGCGGAAGAAAAGCCCAAATCTACGGCAACGGACAAGTAAGCAAACCAATCACATGTCAATTGCCAACGCTATACAAACGCGACCAAAGTGTGAGTGTGACGAGTGTTTCACCGAGTTTACGGTGTTCGCCAACCCAGGCTTTCAACCAGATTGGCATCCTACGGTTATACGAGTATGTATTTGTCACCGGAAAATAACAAGACTCGTAAACTGATCAATTTCCTAGGCAGTTGATTAACTCTCGGAAAATTAGGCACCCCATGGTGATATGTATGTGTTATGTACCAATTCAACGCCGGTAGACAATAACGCAACAACACATCTATATCCTAATTAAATTCCGGTATTTCATCGGCTTACAAAAGCCTTATTACATCAGACACCCCTAAACCCTTTACCGTTTGTGAAACTTGGCTGGGCGGTATTTTCTGAACTATTAACTGCCAAGAGAACAAGCAAGTTTCACATCTAGCCTGGAACTTGGTCCTCGCTTTGAATACACCGTGAGCAGTTGAACATTAAATTAGATCGGGGAGAATCGATATTGTCGGAATAATAAATTCGCCCCAACCGCCCGAGAGGAGGCTGCACTCAAAAGTTGCGGTTTTCCTGTAAATATATTATTAAGGTTAGGGAAGTTTAGTAATTATGCTTACATGGTTGGTTGTTGCAAACATACATTATCATCATCCTATGTAGTTGATAGGATTTAGATGCTATCATGATTAAACGTAGGCCCCTTCAATAATTTCAGATTCAACTTATTATTTTTGTGACAGAAAATCAATTTGAACCAGTGGTTCGGCACAACAGTATCAACATTTTGTGTGCATGAACAAGTATTTGCATAAGTTTTTCACTTTCCTATCACCAATAACTTTGGCTTAGTTTGGGACTAGACCCACTGATCTACTGGTCAAACAAAACCAGTTTATCAAACTGGTATGTCTTAGGGTTATTTATTTAAATCGTAGCAAAATTCATCATCAGCACAACCTTATTTGGCACGAATACGGATACGAATCGTCTTGACTTGATGACGCGGCAAAAGTACCAATCGAAAATCACCAAAACAGTTTCTTTATATAAGAAGAGCAGAGCTTTCAGGATGACCTCACTCCACCTGATGCTAAGCGGTCGTGAGGTCCAAAAGTTAGATTAAACAGTAAAGCAATATCGATCTATCTCATTTCTTTATCGACTTAGATAAATGTCTATCTACTAGTCTAAGTAAGAGATTGCACATTAAAAACCTATGAACGTACATTTTCTACGGCAAGGCAAAATCCTGAATATTCAATCGTAAATCAAGGAAATTGCGCAATAAATGCTAATCAGAGGACGTGTGACACATAGACAATTAAACTAATCTAGATTGCAGTTGATTGTCTATAAGGGCCATTAGATCCAACATCAATTTTATTACATGTCTAGATGTTGAATTTTCTGTGAGTTATCTTAACTAATATTATAAAGCTGAAGAGTTTGTTTGTTTGAACGCGCTAATCTCAGGAACTACTGGTCCGATTCTTTTTGTGTTGAATAGACCATTTATTGAGGAAGGCTTTAGGCTATATAACATCCCGCTGCAACTATTAGGAGCGAATAAATAATGAAAATTGTAAAAAAAACGGGGAAAAAACAACTATTCCACGCGGACGAAGTCGCGAGCACAGCTAGTGATAATATAAAATTGTTCTAGCAGATCAGACTCTAATCCCTGCAAATTGCAGACGGTATAACCTCCCTGGGTTTAGTGGGTATGCCCTCCCATTTTGGAAGGTGTGGGACACACGCACTTTACATCCTGCGTACAATCAAAGTAGCTTTTTATAGAGAAGTTCGATTGACTAGACATAACTAGATGGCACCATAAACCCAAAACCTTTAGATTATTTTCTCATGTATTGTCTACTGAGTTTGTCATATAAAATCTTAAGATATAATATGCACTTAGATTTGTATGATTCATTGCTGGCATGGATCTATTATATATTTTAATACTTTCATTTAGGGTTGTAACGGAGGCCTTCTTAACGGAGGCGGAGGCGGATGCGGAGACGATGAGTTTAACCTCCGCGGATGCGGAGGTTAACGGAGGCGGAGGCGAAGGTGAAAGTGGATGTAAATAAAATAGTAATTTAAGGTCCAAAAGTGCTTATCTATACTTATAATAATTTCAAATAATTAACACTTATGTAAAAATTTTATTTGGTAAACATCTATACTTATAATAAATCTGTAGAGAGGTCAATTCTGTAGGTACATTAAATATATTTTCAAAATAACTATCAGGGGATGATAGCTGATCGATACTGATGCCAAAAATGCAATAAATTAGTAAAATTTTTGTCTGTCTGTATGTTTATTATAGAAACAAAAACTGCTGGACGAATTTTAACGATATGTACTTGATCCAATATTCTTCATACTGGTCTGCGCAGGTTATAGTATACTATTCGTCAAGCTACGATCAATAGGACCTGAGCAGTGATGGAAAGTGTTAGGAAAATGGTAGAAATTTTTATCTGTATATTTGATCGCACATCACGCGAAAACTACTGCATGGAATTGAATGCGGTTTTTACCAATGTACCTATTGTTAGAGGTCTAACTTAAAATTTGGTTACTAAGTATAGGTATAGATAGGTATTTTATGAAAGTCCGTTATTTACGAAACCCGATAACCAAGCGTGCGACGCCGCCGGCACAGCTAGATAAAATATAAAGTAAAAACTTTAAGGAAACTTTTTTGTAATCAAAATTAAGGAGAGGTAAATTAAATTTGACAAATAATAGTTTTTCGGCTTTATGACCTTCCAAATGATTTCCAAATGATAAATTAATCCAGCTGAACTTAATAATTGTTCACTTGGCGGCGCCGATACGCACAAGCGCACTCTGTGATTACGTAAATAAAACTCCGTTACAACTCCACAAAAATTCTGCGGAGGCGGAGGCGGAGGTACGATTTCTTGCGGAACTTCCGCAGTAACGGAGGCGGAGGCGGAGTTCCGTTACAACCCTACTTTCATTTATAATGTGTTGATAACATTGTGTTCCAAAGTTCAATAAAGTAATGTAAAGTGAGATAATGAATCACTGAAAATAATCGTAATGGAGCGTGTTTCGAATGCTGAGATGAGAGATGAGTACGAGTGTACAATGTGCTTCATTCCTGATACGATGAAATTTGTACCAAAACATACATCTCTTTACATAGGGGGAGTCCGCAAGACTTTATCAAGTGGGAGAGATGAACCACCTTGCAAAAATCAACTTAAATTTTACTCTAACGCTTGAAGTATCAAGACGGTCATTGGTAGACCGCTGTTATAAACCTATCGTTAGAGCAAAATTTAAGTTGATTTTTGAAAGGTAGTTCATCTCTCCCACATTCCCACCTGATAAAATCTCCCGGACTGCTCCTACTATAAATTCCGCTTAATGGCATGCTGAAAAGACCCAAGATTAAAAAATAAATACAACCCTCACTATAAGAAAAGAATTGTCTGGTACATGTCTTGTCTTAGATTATAAAAAGAAATAAGATGTAGTATGATGTCTGCTATTACGGATTTCGAATAGAACCACCTCATCTCATCCCGTGGGTGTCGTAGAACAACAAGGGAATATCCAAAAGCAGGCAGCAGCGTTACCTGGGTACAAATAAAACCTACTGCGGCCAAACCACCTGCCAAGCGTGGTGACTAAGGCAAATCCCCCAAATAACAATTGACATTGGGGGAGACATAGGCCATACAAAGGTCTGGACATAGGTCCAGCAGTGGACGTTTACAAGCTGATGATAATAATGAGGGTAGACAATTGGAAGCCAAAACACAAGAATTAGACGCTGTTGAATCACACGACAACATATTTAAAAATCATAATAACCTATACCAAAGAGATCTAGATAAAAAACAGGTATCAACAAAAACAATCATCGTACGTCATAATAAAACTGCAACAAAAAGCGAAACAACAAGAATAAAAAACAGATTACCTACGTCGTTTCGTTTAGCTGATAAATCCTAGATAGGACGAGGAAAAACAAAAAATGCTTTTGTTAGATAAACTCACTGGGCATCTTCGCAGAGACGAAGATCAGACAAAGGCGTGACCTTGATGCATTGTTGTTGTCCGCAGCAGAAATACCAGATGATAACCGTGAGGAAAAATATAGGTATTTGCAGAAATGTGTCATCAAAAATCTTTGTCTAACTAGTCAAAAGATCGTAACGCATAACTTTATTGGCTTTAACAAAAAATTAAGCGTTTTAAACATAAGCAATTAAGCATCCAGTGACTCCTTTTAAGCTTAAATGCTTGTGTCAGGAGACACTGCTCTTCCTTAAATACACCAAGAACATAATTTAATTTTACTTAATTTTACATTTCAAATTTCTAAAACTAAAATGAATCCTAATACAAATCAATGCGTGCAGGGCCTTATGCATAAATACGTGTTAATGTAAGTATGTGTTTGTGTGCGTGTGTGTGTGAAGATACATCCCTCATCAGTCATCTGAACATGCCATTAAGGAAACAGACTCGGTACTCAGGTTGGTATGCTATGCTCCTATACAAAAAGAAGTTTGGAGCCGAACAGTGATTCGTTATTAATAACTACATCTATAACAGGCCAGGTGGAGCGATGATTTACGCAAGATGGCTGGCAAGTGCTGGACTACCAATTGGAGAGGCCTATGTAATAATAATAATAACCCAAGACATGCCACACAGCGCCACCTAGCCCCAAACTAAGCCGAAGCTTGTACTATGGGTACTAGACAACTGATAAATAAATAACCCAAGACATGCCACACTGAGCCACACAGCGCCACCTAGCCCCAAACTAAGCCGAAGCTTGTACTATGGGTACTAGACAACTGATAAACTTACTTAGATACATTTATTTTTGTAAATAAATACATATTATACATAGAAAACACCCAGACTAATACAAACAAACATGTTCATGAACAGAAATGTTTGTACTGTGCGGGAATCGAACCCACGACCCTTGGCTCAGAGGGCAGAGGTGACTACCAAATGAGCCACCGAGCCTGTCGTATGTGCAGCCGACGCTGATGATGAACTATCATAGGCAGTGTGACGCATACCATTACAGGTCTATGAACTTCTAGATAACTTCTCCGCCTCATTTATAGTATGTGTAGTACGAGTATAATGACAGCTTTTATGGCAATCAATATGGGACCAACTAGGAAGTACACCCCCTCGAAGAAAGAAATTGTTCGGGCGCACTGGCAACATTTTTTATTGCTAGAATGAGGGTAGCTGTGTGTGTCGCTGTCAACTCGCCACCGCCATAATGATTTTTTGAGCTGCACTTCTAATCCTCACGCGCTACGCCTAGCACGTCAATTATTTTATATTCAACAATAGTGCAGTCAATGAAGCATTATAGGTCCGAATTTTTTTACTGTGAACCGAATTGCATACAATTTTGGGATTAGGTTCATCTTACCATTAACTTCAAAAGTGAAAATGATTTGAACTCCGCCACCACCATGGGGGTGGTTGCCACCCCTTCTCGGGGGTCAATGGTTGTTTTTTCAAAATAACCTCGGATATCGATTGAAGATCTAATTTTAAGCAAAAAAGTTTCTATAAAGTTTCTCGAAAAATCTAATACTTTTCAAGTTATTGGCAATTGAAAATTCGCAAATTTTTCACGATTTTCATCAGTTTTTTTCAAATATCTCCAAAAATATACGTTTTATCGAAAATTTTATAAGGAACGAAACTGTAGCAGGTAAAAAAATGAACAATTTGGTTTTTTACAAAGTATTCTAAGTGCAATATTAAGCTAGATATTAAAGATCAAAGCCGTTTTTTATTTTATCTGAAATTTCATCGATGTAGTCAATGCCATCTAGCAGCGAGCAAATGCATTTTATGCTTTCTAATCGAAAAGGGTTTTGTAGTGCTTGAAATAAGCTTTAAAATGAGCTTTATCAAAAGTCTTTTGCACGTAAAATAAGTGAGCTATATTACAAATAAGCGGAGCATCGAATGTTTTTTCTTTTCAATCAATGGGTTTAAATAAGTGCCATTTCCACCAAAACTAAAATTAATCATATTCCGCCTAGAATTAACTTTATTATGAAGAGTTTTATAGATTGTATTAGTTTGGCTGCTTTAGGACACATAGTTTTCAAAAAAGTCACGATTGAAAAAAAATCGAGAATTTCAAATTTTTAAAAATCCCACCCCTTTTTCATAATATCTCAAAAATGACGACAGATACGTATAAAAGTGTAGGGATAAAAAATTTAGGTATTTTTCTGACAAACAATTTGGTTTTTTTGTTTTTTCTATCAAATAAAAATTGACGGAGATATGATTGTTTAAAGAGCGCGTGGCAGCGCAATCACAGCCTCCCTTAATCGTGACTTTTTTGAAAACTATGTGTCCTAAAGCAGCCAAACTAATACAATCTATAAAACTCTTCATAATAAAGTTAATTCTAGGCGGAATATGATTAATTTTAGTTTTGGTGGAAATGGCACTTATTTAAACCCATTGATTGAAAAGAAAAAACATTCGATGCTCCGCTTATTTGCAATATAGCTCACTTATTTTACGTTCAAAAGACTTTTGATAAAGCTCATTTTAAAGCTTATTTCAAGCACTACAAAACCCTTTTCGATTAGAAAGCATAAAATGCATTTGCTCGCTGCTAGATGGCATTGACTACATCGATGAAATTTCAGATAAAATAAAAAACGGCTTTGATCTTTAATATCTAGCTTAATATTGCACTTAGAATACTTTGTAAAAAACCAAATTGTTCATTTTTTTACCTGCTACAGTTTCGTTCCTTATAAAATTTTCGATAAAACGTATATTTTTGGAGATATTTGAAAAAAACTGATGAAAATCGTGAAAAATTTGCGAATTTTCAATTGCCAATAACTTGAAAAGTATTAGATTTTTCGAGAAACTTTATAGAAACTTTTTTGCTTAAAATTAGATCTTCAATCGATATCCGAGGTTATTTTGAAAAAACAACCATTGACCCCCGAGAAGGGGTGGCAACCACCCCCATGGTGGTGGCGGAGTTCAAATCATTTTCACTTTTGAAGTTAATGGTAAGATGAGCCTAATTCCAAAATTTCATGCAAATCGGATCACAGTAAAAAAATTCGGAGGTTAGCCCGTATTTTTCGCTTCATTGACTGCACTACAAATGTAATACAAACGACATTAAAGCCTTTTGATAGTAATTTCGGAGTTTCCCTGATCAGGTCCCATATGTCAGCGTAGACAGAAATAATTTTCCAAAAGATATGTGGTAACACACATACAACAACAAAAAAATTGTCGATAACCTTTTGAAGTCGGTTAAAAATAATGCAATGATATTTCTTGAACATTTTATTTTTGCAATGAGGCATCTATCCACCGATCATAATTTCGTTGATTCGAACAATGACTTCGGCAATCATCACGCTACTGACGATAAGATATTTCGGTAAAAATAAACATTATGTTTATTTGAGTGATTTCTTAACCTGTCGTCGTAACATCCCATATCAGTTGAAGAGCAAAATTCCTCTTTGTATTGCTTTTATAGATACGTCAGAATCACAATAAATGGGTCAGATTGTGGCAAATATTGTAGATAACGTTGTCAGTAATTCTAGAACAAAAGTAAATATTTCTTGATAAAATTGAAAGTAGAAATTGCGCGTTCGTTTGTGTCACATACATATCGCTTTTAATGCGCTATCTTTACAATTTAAATGTATAATTGCCTATTGTCATATGTTTACTACTCGTGTATTGTCTACAGTCTCAAAAGATTAAATAATCATATAATTATGCTTTCTACATAATAATATTCCTTCGAGATGATTCGTTGCAGTCTTATTTTGGCGAAACCTGTCGAAATGTTTGTGCAAACATATGCAACAGCTGTGCGTTTAAAAACATGTTTATTTGTATGTATGTAATAAATATCAGACAACATAACATTTCATAGGTACCACAAATATACTTATAACAAATACAAACATCCAGACACGCTACAAACACAAATGTTCATCACACGAATGTTTTCCCGAGTGGGAATCGAACCCACGACCCACGGTTCAGAAAGCAGGGGTCACCACCAAATGAGCTATTGAGAAGCGAAATGGAAGCCCAAGTCACCGCAACAACCCATTTACACTCGCGCATCAAAACTATTAAATTTCAAGTACCAGGCTAGCAGAAACCGCTGAGAGTGAAAGCAAACGAAATATCGACCGTACAACTGCAACTGCACTCACCTATCTCCTTCCTGGCTATGTGCCTCTGCTCCCCGCTGTGGGAGTTGGTTCCGAACGCTTGTCCCATCGTGATATCAAACACAGTCACAATAACAAAACACAATGATCAGCTGTTCACTTAACGTTGGCGCGCAGGCGCGGTTGTGTCATAACTCGACGTGCACGCCGGAGGGCGTCTCACTGGGCACTGAGTGGCTGAGTGAGTGACTCTGAGCGCGAGTGAGGTGGTCGCCGACCGATAAGCCTCCGCCTGTGACCCACTTCCGAGCAGATAGCTACATGCACTAGTAATCTTGCGTCTAGATTCCTAGATTCGCTTTTGTCTATTCAAATTGGATACGGCCGTTTGTGTCTGTGGAAATTAATGTTTTATCTTGCGTTTTCTAGTTCAACAACAACTTAAAAGACTACTAATCACTGCGTGCTGTCGAAATAGATAGATATTCTTTAATGCACACCATACAATTGACTTAATATCAGGTTATACTAAGTAGACTTTTACTAAGTAAACGTACAATTTAGGCGGTATAAGACCGCCTATCACAAAGGAAATAGAAATCATTCCACAAACTAGAAATGATTATTTATCAGTTGAATCCGGTTCGTTCTCGACTTGAACATCGGAAGGTATACTCGTAGTTATGCCGTAGCCATAGTTAGACCGTTCGCGCTATGAAAGTAGAGGCAAAATGCGCTGAGTCTTCGTAGCTTGCACCATAGGTATAATATGCATTTTTTCGGTTTTTAGAAGGCATAAGTTGCCAACGAGACCAACTAAACCAACGAGAACTAGAGAAAATAACACTTTGGTTATCAATCATCATCATTTTGATTGATTGATAACCACTATTTTCTAGTCGTGATATAACATCAGCCTGGAAACGTCCACAGCTGGACATAGGCCTTGTCCCAATGACAATCACAGTCATTTGGGGGGATTTGTCTTTGTAACGCTTGGCAGGTGGGTTAGGCGAGCGCAGTAGGTTTTATTTGTACCCAGGTTAACGCTGCTGCCTGTTCTCTAATATTCCCTTAAATATGTCACCTACGACAATCTGTAGAACATGGGCTGGTGTCCTATTATAATAATAAGTCCAGAAATCACACGGACATAATCAAAAACATTTTTGTTAAAGACACAATGTACAAGAAGACAACTAATACACATTTTTGGAGCAAATCTCCGTTATTCCGCTTACAATACGGCTTCTGTGTACTCAGAACATGGTTAGGCGAATTAGCGCTCATTAGCGCGTTGTGACGCACCTACATGACATATATCTTGAATTGCGCCTCTTTTTATACTACTACTGCGAGTATAAGTAAATAAGCGATCAGAATGGTGTTTACTAACGTGCCCTCAATGGACACCAAACTTCGCAGCGAAGACGGCCTACATTTTTATTTATACATTTTTTTTGTACCACTGGGTGGCAAACAAGCCTACGGCCCGCCTGATGTTAAGCGGCCTGATATACCTATTCTTCTTTTGTTTCGGGAAAGCCTTTACGCATACAGCAGAGCCCTGGGTACAGGACACCTGGATAATGTAGGGCTAACTCTTATCTAGCTATCCACTGAACCCGACGGCAGGGTTGCCAGATCAAAATTTTGACTTTCGGGGGACTTTTGACAATACTTGTGGAAAGATCGGGATGTTCTTTTTGTTCTTTTGATGTTTACATAGTAATACACATCATATATTTTTTTCAGTTTTATAGTGCCCATATTTTAGAAGTTACGGGGGGGGGGACACATTTTACCACTTTGGAAGTCTCTCGCGCAAACTATTCATCTGAGAAAAAAATGATGTTAGAAACCTCAACATCATTTTCAAATACCTATCGATAGATAGCCCACACGTATGGGTTTGATGAAAAAAAAAAATTTTTGAGTTTCAGTTCCATGTATGGGGAACCCCAAAAATTTTGGATTTTTTTCTGATTTTACTTTAAAATCTTAATGCGGTTAACAGAATACATCTACGTACCAAATTTTAATAATGTAGCTTATAGTTTTGGAATAAACTGGCTGTGACATACGGACGGACAGACAGACAGACATGACGAATCTATAAGGGTCCCGTTTTTGCCATTTTGGCTACGGAACCGTAAAAAGTCATTTATAATTTAGATTAGACTAATGTCAAATTTGAATGAAAGTGCGTGCGTTTCCTATAAGTTTGGTGTGCGCGGTCTAGTATGCAATCACGTTGGTGTCATCGAACGGTTAATAGCACAGGGTTAAATAACAAAAAAAACCGTGCGGTCTGTGCTCTGACAATTAACAGATAACGTATTGCGGTTAATATCGATTGCCGCGGCTTATTCGGTTCCCGGTCAGGTCAATGTAGTACAGCGACATCTTTTTAACCGACCTCAAAAAAGGGGAAGGTTCTCAATTCGACTGTTTTTTAGGGTTCCGTAGCCAAAATGGCAAAAACGGGACCCTTATAGATTCGTCATGTCTGTCTGTCTGTCTGTCTGTCTGTCTGTCTGTCTGTCTGTCTGTCTGTCTGTCTGTCTGTCTGTCCGTCCGTATGTCACAGCCAATTTATTCCGAAACTATAAGAGCTACATTATTGAAATTTGGTACGTAGATGTATTCTGTGAACCGCATTAAGATTTTAAAGTAAAATCAGAAAAACATCCAAAATTTTTGGGGTTCCCCATACATGGAACTGAAACTGAAAATTTTTTTTTTCATCGAACCTATACGTGTGAGGTATCTATGGATAGGTATTTGAAAATGATGTTGAGGTTACTAACATCATTTCTTTCTAAACTGAATAGTTTGCGCGAGAGACTCTTCCAAAGTGGTAAAATGAGTGTCCCCCCCCCCCCGTAACTTCTAAAATATGGGCATGATAAAACTGAAAAAAATATATCATGTGTATCACTATGAAAACTACTAACGAAATTTGGTTTGAATGAAATCTAGCCAGTAGTTTTTTTTTAAACGTCATAAATCAAATTACCTAATTTTTTCATTTAATTAACTCCAATATAATAAAACGTAAAGAAAAACATTTATTTAGCTGTATAGTGGTACGGAACCCTACGTGCGAGAGTCCGACTCGCACTTGGCCGGTTTTTTTAAATATTATTTGTTGCATAAAAGAAGTGGAAGCCCAAGACGCTGCGGAAAAATTAATTAAAAAAGTAATTTGTGTTAAGAAGGGTATCAGACAGAACAATGAAGATACAAACACCCAGATACGGATCAAACACAGGCATCGAACCCACGACCCGATACAATATAATTTTTATTTCACCCCAACCCAACCTTCCTTCGCTTTTACAAATATCACAAAAGTTTCTTATTACAACTTTATTACATTGTAATACGGAATAGAACGGAACAAAACATGTCATTGTAATGTCATGTCATTGAAAATGTTCAAAGCTATTTATAGGCGTACAGCGACCTCTACAATTTGGTGAAAACATCTTATCACACGACCGAGCATTGAAGCAGACTCTTACAACCTAATACTTATGCGGCCCCAACAGATGGCGCTGCAAGTTCTTCACCAGAATAAAAAAGTTTTGGCAAAACCTTATGGACAAACAATATGAAATGCATGCAACATATTGTGCAAAAAATTGTTTTTTAGTTTAAAATCTTAGAATAATAAAATATTCTAAGTTTAAAATTATTTCTCATATTTACATAATTCGACGCTTTTGTTCAGGATCGTCACGGAATTTAATAAAATGCAAGTAATAAATAAACACTACAAAATAAAAGGCATGAATTCGATCATAACAACATGTTATTTTTTTTATTTGGTGGTTAGTTGTGTTTTATTTGTTTTTTGATCGTTTTGCAGCATGTAACATTGTATTTGTGGCAAAATAAATGAGTTCTTACTCTATTCTAACGTAGGTAGGTACTTAACGATGCACAAAGGTTTGTCACCGCTAACTTCCTGACTTCAAAGTTGCAACATCATGCCGAATAACAAACGAGGCGCTGGCAACCGACTGGTGGCTACCTAGGCTCGGCGATCAGCAACCCGCCTGCCCAGCGTGGCGATTATGGGTACCTATATCACAGATTAATAAATCCTCCAGATGGAGAGGCCTAAGTCCAGCAGTGAGCTGCGATAGACTGATGATGATGATGACCTACAAAGGGTGAGGTGGTGTTATAGGAGTGATATAATCTTCCGGTGTTTACGGCGAGAGTGAATCGGTTTTTGATGGATGAGCGCGATCCACCATAGACTGAGATATCAATCAGGCGGAGTCAAACGCAATAGGCTATTATGGCTAAAAATTGTAATTAGTCCGTCTTTTAGCTTATTCGAAAATAAAAGACACGTATTTTTTATTTGTAAATTAGACTAAAAATTACAAAGTCATAGCCTGTTGAAATTACGCGTGACGTCACTCGGTGAGGCATTTTTACGGGAGCGAGTGACGTCAAAGACTCCCACTCCTAACTGTTGATGCCTTGTATCTTTGCCATTGTTTATTTTAATGAAAAAAAGAAAAATACGTATCTTTATTTTTTAATAAACTAAAAGACGGACTAATTAAAATTTTTACCAATAATAGCCTATTCCAATTTGAATAAAGAAAAAACCGGCCAAGTGCGTGTCGGACTCTCGCACGTAGGGTTCCGTACCACTATACAGCTAAATAAATGTTTTTCTTTACGATTTATTATATTGGAGTTAATTAAATGAAAAAATTAGGTAATTTGATTTATGACGTTTAAAAAAAAACTACTGCCTAGATTTCATTCGAACCAAATTTCGTTAGTAGTTTGCATAGTGATACACATGATATATTTTTTTCAGTTTTATCATGCCCATATTTTAGAAGTTACGGGGGGGGACACTCATTTTACCACTTTAGAGTCTCTCACGCAAACTATTCAGTTTAGAAAAAAATTATGTTAGTAACCTCAACATCATTTTCAAATATCTATCCATAGATACCCCACACGTATAGGTTCGATGAAAAAAATTTTTTTCAGTTTCAGTTCTATGTATGGGGAACCCCAAAAATTTTGGATTTTTTTCTGATTTTATCTTAATGCGGTTCACAGAATACATCTACGTACTAAATTTCAATAATGTAGCTCTTATAGTTTCGGAATAAACTGGCTGTGACATACGGACGGACAGACGGACAGACATGACGAATCTATAAGGGTCCCGTTTTTGCTACGGAACCCTAAAAATACAAACGATATAGGTAACCTCTAGCTAGGTAAAATTTCCAAATCAAATGTTAATTGTTATTTCTCGCAATTTCATTTATCGGCTTCCAAGAAACAAGCATTGTCACCTATGATTCTGCGTCGTAGACAGGCGTGTTGTGACTATGACGAGATAAATCACGTCACACAATTTAATCAGTCACCTTATCAGAGGCCGAGTTATCAGCGGGCGGTGTCAGACACTTACCTGGAACAAAAGATGATGACATCAGTATCATTGTAGTTATTAAAAATTTTATACGCAACATACAATCAAAAACGATAATGTTTATGTCACCGTAAAATTGTAATTGTAATTAATCAATTGTCACCTTACTCCTTCTTTTAGAAATACATAAAATAAAAAAATAAAAAATTTATTTCTGCAAATAGATTCACGAGTAGGTAATACTTTTGCACGTCAATTTTTTTTCTCTACTTACCTAATTACTTTTGATTAGATATCCTCTACCCAAACGTTGTCTGGAAGAGATGTCGACAGATTCTGAACTTACTTAATGCTTACAGTTTAACAATTTTCAGTAAATTGTGATCGTGAAAGTGTGTTACTTTATAACCTTGGCACAATAATAATTTCAGCATTATAACATCGAAAGGCACCACAAATAACACTGTCAAAAAATAGATTTTTATTAAATACAGATAAATAAACCACGAAATAAACAATAACCCAAGACATGCCACGCCGGGCCGCACAGCGCCATCTATTGTTCAATTAAGCCAAAGTTGTAATTTAGATAGGGAATATACCTACCTAGTTTCTTTTTGTAAAACTTTTTTAAGTCCAATACAGATAATGTCCATACACACAAATGCTTGTACTGCGCAAGGAATGAACCCGCGACCACTGTATCAAAAGTAGCGTTCTCTATCACTAAACCAAACCCAACTTAACCTTACACCCACCAAAACTACCAAAAATCAAAATGCGGTAAAAATGACCTTACTAGCTAAAATTAAATGTTGAAGAGTTGATTATATCGTACCCGTTGGTAAGTACCGGGAACCCCTAGAGGCAAGGGGGAGGTGGAGGGGTGCAGACTATCTAAGTGATGAGATGAAAAGCTAGACGAAAAAAAAATAGTCTGGCACAGACAATGCACCGCAGGTTAAAATGCAGTGTTACCATTATTACAGGAGCAAACTGGATTACAATGTGTTTCTTTTTTTTATTTTATTTTATACTGGCATAACTAAAATGTTTCCGATGTACCTAATGAGTGTTTTCTGAAAAAAAGAAATCTACCAGATGCCACCACCTAGGCAGCAAGTCCAACTGTAACATAATTGTAATTGATTTATTTTGACCTAGCACTTTTTTTACCGGGGAAAATGCATTTAGGCATTCCGCCGCTCGGGCAGTTCGGGCCTCGTGCCTCAGAGGAACAGCGGGGTATGTGGGACTCACATTGCGCTTCGAAACCGATGCGCCAGGAAAGAAGTTCCTCATAAAGTGTACACTGTACAGTGGAGGATCGCCAACCACCGAGATGATGAGGATGGAATTGCAATGTGATGTATTAAATTTTTATTTTAATAATGAGCTACGTTAATCCGTTTGCTCAAAAAAAAATAGTCAACGCCGCGCACCACGTTGCAATCGTCGAATCACAAACACCTCCGCGATGTAACTGAGGATAGTGACATCTATCGGAAAAGTAAGCGAAACAAAGTTAGATATTTTGTGCAACGTGAACATTTCCTAGAGATTAGGTAAACTATTTAAATAAATGATTTTTACTATTACAAATACTATTGGATATTACTGATATAACGAGACCTAACAGCAGTCGTCTCGCGGAAAGGTATTATTTTTCTTTTCATTTCCTGCACCGATATAACATCTTTCAGCACGTCCGAAATACATGGCAGAAAGTGGCAGTAAAGTATTTTTTTTTACATTAAGTACGCCTTTTTCATAAAGTTCCAAATAAATAAATAATTAAGGTCTCTGCCCACTACACCGTATCATACCATGGCCGTGCTATGAACGTGTCAAGCACGGAAGGTAATACGATACGGCTTGCTTTGCCCACTGAAACGAGTCGACGGCGTTTAATGCCCGTATGATGCCCGTATGATGCCGGTATGGTGTCCGTATGCAACCCGTATGATGCCCGTATGATGCCGGTATGGTGTCCGTATGCAACCCGTATCTATGGAACTAACATGGTATAACCCAGGTAAATTGAAATGATATAAGCTCTTATGTGTGCATCTAAATATTTGTGTACAATTAAATTTGCTAAACTCAGAGAAGGCACGCGTTTATAACGGTCCTTATACGCGGTTATAACCCGTATTATCACCGTTTTGCTGCCGGCACGCATCGGTTTGGCACCGTCGCGTGCCGTGCGCGGAGCGTACCGCCACCGGCAAAATATTCTCGCCGACAATTCTGAACTGTCCGTGCATGGCACGCGACGGTGCTGATCGGTGACGGAACGGTCTAATGGGCATCGTCTCATAGTTTTCAATACAAAGAATACTTTTTTGTCTGACACGTTCATAGCACGGCCATGGTATGATACGGTGTAGTGGGCAGACTCCTTTAGGCTGTAGGTATAAGAAAAATGCTTTTTTCTCATAAATGTCAGTAACAAATTAATAAAAAGAATTACATACCTACTCTAGATCCAAGAACATTGGTTGGGGTTTGATAGATTTTTTCCAAAAGAGAGTAGATTGCCTTCTAGCCTGTATATTCGGCGTAAGCAATAAGTATTTATCCTTCATACATCTGGTCTCATGGTAGCTCCCCTATACCCCCACTCCTAGCTGGGGGAACAGTCTAGCTGAAAATACAAGGCACCCTTCCTAATGGATTTTATGAAATTACACTTAATTGTTTATGTCTTAAGGCTCAAAATCAATTGGACTTTACTATATACGAATTAAAATGCAAGGGGAGAGCCGCAGTATAAAATATGATATGCAAAAAAAATATCGACGTTTCAAATTCTTATGTTCATTTAATAATACGGTTAAGTTATCGTTCAAGGTTGTACAGGTCTTATAGTCAACCTACGTCAAATGACAACCAAACAATTTTCGACTATATTATGTCATCATCATCATCATCATCAGCCTATTGCAGTCCACTGCTGGACATACATAGGCCTGTGCAGTTGTTCGCTACTTAGGGCAAACATCTGAAGGAGCGGGCGATGGCAGGGCGTAGCTTCTCGCGCCGGTGACGCTGCTGCCCGTCATCGGTCTGTCTGTGGTATTTAGCTACGCCTTCAATTGTGATGGTTATACCGCCACCAGTCGGCTGCCAGCGCCTCGTTCGCTATTCGGCAGGATGCACCACGGCCAAGTGAGGCTGGCTTGAAGCGAAAAGATGACAGGCCGCTCCCTTGCATCCCTAAATTAGACGGGATGTAAGTGATGGAATTTAAATAATGGACTTTATGTATTAGTTAGGCGGTCTAATACATAAAGTCCATTATTTAAATTCACGTAACATGGCCTTTTATCAAGTTGCTTGAATCACTCTAACAGGAATCAGGATGGGGCGGCCCATGTTATCCTGTGGGTGCTGTAGAAGACTAAGGGAATATCAGGATACAGGTAGCAGGGTTTATTTATTTATTTAAACTTTACAAAAGGCAAACTTAATGCTAGGAGCATTATCTACCAGTTAACCTTTAGGTCATGAAGAGAGCGGATTAATTATGTGCGGTCTGGGTACAAATAAAACCTACTGCGGTTAAAGCGTGGTGACGACAAATCCTCTCAAATGAGTATTGTCTTTGGAAAGGCCTATGCAGGTCCAGCAGTGGGCGTTTGCAGGCTGATGATGATGATATACCTTGGTTAGTGTACGTTTTTTTAAAATAGCTCGACATAACTTCCCTATGCCTGATGGAAAGCGAAAGAGACGCCCAAATCGCTGTGACAACGGGCATGTAACTGGCCAGTTGCCACCGCCATGCCTGCCCTACCCTAACCCCCCACGAGTTCCGGAAACCCTACTAATCAGCAGAAACACGAGCCGAAGGTCATTTCCATCAGGCGTGTCATCAAGCTTCATAATAAATTTGCTTCATTTAATCAAGATTCAGCACTAATTTCCAGTTGTCTCATTATAAATGGTATTTAATTTAAGGTTTCATAGGGTTTAATATAAAGCACTGAACTCCGTTACCGGAGGAGTACTTTCCAAAAAGAAGATGATGATGATAGCCTAAATAGGCTAAGAGAGGCCTATACCCAGCGGGCATATTATTGAAGTTACGAGTACACTGCGGCGGTTAAGTAGTCCCGAGAAAACGCAACGATACCGCGATGTAAAGTACACCCAACGCCATCTATGCGCGGCGTTTGGAACTAACGGCGGTAAAGGGCGGGTAGGGAACATTGTATGGGGTATTTGTATGGGCATCTATTGTGATAATAATAACAAAGTTTGGGTGTCTATTCTCGTTATTAATGCGTCTAACGACCTTGTAATTATTGGCACAGTATGTAGGCACTAAAAACATTCATTATTATTTGACACACACTAAAATACAAAACTTTAAAAAACACGACAAATCCATTGCTTTCAAAACCGGAACACGTCGTTGTAATTTTTTTAATTTACATCATAACTCCATAAAAGATATATTTGTGATGGATGATATACATAATTTAGTGATCATATACAATGTTTTTGTAGATAATTATAATATAATAACATATTATGTTATGTAAAGTCTTTGAACATTCTTATGTGTTACTAGCTGTGCTCGCGACTTCGTCCGCGTGGAATAGTTAATTTCCCCGTTTTTTTTACATTTTCCATTATTTCTTCGCTCCTAATAGTTGCAGCGTGATGTTATATAGCCTAAAGCCTTCCTCGATAAATGGTCTATTCAACACAAAAAGAATTTTTCAATTCGGACCAGTAGTTCCTGAGATTAGCGCGTTCAAACAAACAAACAAACAAACAAACTCTTCAGCTTTATAATATTAGTTAAGATAAACAATAGTATTCGCCATGTAAGGATTTTTTAGTAATAGCTAGTTATCAATATGGCAAATGACTGGTAGTTAACTTACAACTTACAACGTAGGTCTGTAACTACTTAGATCTATTTACTTCTCAACATGGCACCCTAATAAGTAATTAACACTATGGCAAAACCAACCACAAAATGTCTTCCTACGGGGTTTGTTTCTGCTTCAATTTGTTTTATGAGTGAGGGTGCAAACGGGCTTGAACATCGCCTAAGGTCGCCATCTCCTACCGGTAAGTGATCACTTCAGCCCATAGACACCGCAACACCAGGGGAGTCACAGGTGCGATGCCAGCCCTTGAGAAATCAGTAAGATCTAAGTTTAAGAATATTTATACATAACTAGCAAACCCGGCGAACTCCGTTTCGCCACCAGATGGCTGTTGAATATTTTTTCCTTAATTTTCTTTGCTATAAACCTCACGGAGCCCGAGACCTTTCTAACGAATGCAAAACCGTGGAAATCGGTTCGTGCGTTCTGGAGTTATAGCGTCAGGGAGGAAAACCCGACTTATTTTTATATAGTCTTTCAAACACTTCCGGGCCTCATTTAAGTCTGAAATCATTCTAAATTTAGCCATGAGCATTCTCAAATCCGCTCCGATGGTGTCGTCTTGGCAACAGGAAATGTCCTATATAATTCGAAACCCGCCGACCCGCTGTGATTGGCATTCGCGTTTGTTTTCGTTGCACAAAATGATAGTGAAAAGATGATGCTCCATTATCGTATCATTGCATGATGATAACAACTATTGAAACATTACATTCTTGGTTCATCTGTTTTTATTACAATCACGTCTGAAAACACAACGAATTCGATTGGCTATAAATTCTTATTACACATATTGATTAAAGCCTTAAAAACTTTCAATTCGTTGATGCTGTGTCAATTAAAGAAGTGATTTCTTATATGGAACACCTTGCCGGTTTCTTTGTTCCCCGAGAAATACAATCTACAGATGTACAAGGCAAGAGTGAATCAGTATTTTCTGGGTAAACTCGCACCATCGTACCGCAGGCTTCAATGTCACAGGTGAATTGTGACCAAGCGGATACCCATACTCAATAAAACAAACAGGTTTTCTCACCTCATGCTAATACCGCTCCAAGTAGGAGATACTGTAAATATTCATATTCGATTCAAAGCTTGACAGGCCATGTGATTAGGGATTGCAATCCGGAAAACCGGATCCGGCAATCCGGCGGATCCGGCGTCAATATACACTTACCGGATCCGGTACCAATATACCGGATCCGGTGACCGGATCCGGTAATTGCATATTTTGGTAAAATACCTGCGCTATTGTATGAGTAGGCACTTTAAACATGTTGTGCGTGTGCGTGCGAGTCGTTTGCCGCTGAGTCGCACCGCGCGGCGCGCCTCCACCCCCGTATATTTTGTTTTTGAGATTTTTCTTTTAGTAATAATAAAGGTGATTTCGTATTCGTATATATATCGTTTTTTTTGACTGGCTCGGTGGCTCAATTGGTAGTGACCTCTGCCCTCTGAGCCAAGGGGCGTGGGTTCGATTCCCGCACAGTACAAACATTTGTGTTCATGAACATGTCTGTTTGTATTGGTCTGGGTGTTTTCTATGTATAATATGTATTTATTTACAAAAAAAAATGTATCTAAGTAAGTTTATCAGTTGTCAAGTACCCATAGTACAAGATTCGGCTTAGTTTGGGGCTGGGTAGCGCTGTGTGGCCCAGCGTGGCATGTCTTGGGTTATTTATTTATTTATTTTAACATTTCCTTAACAGTCCAAACTTAAGTTATCCTGGTTAGATCAATCCGGTCGGATCCGGCCGGATTGATGGATATCCAGCCGGATCCGGCCGGATTGAAAATGAGGCCGGATTGCAATCCCTACATGTGATACGTGTGGCTAAAAACCGGTCAGGAAATCCCTACAGACTCCTATCGAAACGTTTAAGAAGAAAGCTTAAAACGCAATAAATTCTTCTACAACCATACGGCCCCGTAACTTAACATTTCAATAAAATTGTGTCGAGAATACCTTAGATATGTACTTGCATTGCAATTTACGCAGTGTATTCCACAAAGCAGTCAACACAAAGAGATGGCCCGAGGCCCGAAATAGCCAGCCAAGGGCGGCCATCGGCCCTGCTGAAGGTGCGGGGTTAGAGCCATTTGTCAACCAGATCACACCGATAAATCCTGCACACTCAACTATACTACAAGAAGCCCTTAATGAACGGAGAAATGGGTGGCGTTTTGTTTGCACATACTCGAATCTTCTCAGAGTTTTCATTCGTTGATATATTGCAGTCCACTGCTGGACATAGGCCTTTCCAGATATTTGCCACTTTTCTTATACTTAGCCTATAATCGCCACGATGAGCATAGGCGGGTTGGCTATGTCGCAGGGCACAGCTTCTCGCTCCTATGACTGCGACGCTGCTGCCCGTCATCGGCCTGTGATATTAGCTACGCCTTCAACCGTCATGGTAATACCGCTACCAACTTGCCAGAGCTTCGTTACCTATTCGGCAGGATGCGTCACGTGCAGGTGAGGATGGCTTACCTGACCTACAGTTTACGCAGCGTATTCCACAAAGCAGTCAACACAAAGAGATGGCCCGAGGCCCGAAATAGCCAGCCAAGGGCGGCCATCGGCCCTGCTGCAGGCGCGGGTGTAGAGCCCTTTGTCAACCAGATCACAACGATAAATCCTGCACACACAACCATACTACAAGAAGGCCTTCACGAAAGGAGAAATGAGTGGCGTTTTGTTTGCACATACTCGGACACAAACATGAACGGGTTTCTGGATTTAGGATAGGACTACCCCATCTCATCCCCTGGGTATCGAAACGGGCAGCAGCGTTTACCTGGGTACAGATAAAACCTACTGCGGTCAACATAAATGTTATTGTTAGGTGATGATGATAAACCTCTTCTTCTTCCTAGCGTGTCGATCAATCTAAATAATTTCTGACCACAAATAGGTACAATAGTGGAGGACAACGGAACTTTTTTGGTTTCGATGTCCACCATCAACAAGAAACAGGTCAACAGAGCAAGTGCAACTAATTTCTTCTCATTCAAGACAACGCTTACTGAAATCTTTTAGTCACCACTAGGACCCAACGAGAAGATTTCAGTACCTAAGCGTTGTCCCCCACTGGTGGATATAGCAACTTTTTTTCCCGATGTCCACCAGCGGCGGACCAATAGTGGGAGACATCGGGAATAAAGGATTTAAATCACCTAGTCAATTCCATTCCTAATTAAAAGTCTTCAAAGTACCTATTAACTAAGTTTACATTGTAATCAAATGTATTCACCCAACAAGGTAATGCAGGATGCCATGAATCGCAAAAACCCAAGGTAGATCAAAGGACAGGTAAAGAGATATACATTGAACCGTTCCTACCGACTGTGGCTTAAGGTGTTCGAACAAAAGGGTAGTTGTATTCTGTATCGTCAAGCTTGCAGCGCCTACGCAGGTCATCGCCGGCACAGTATAGGGTAAGTAACAGCAAGGTGCACAAGGCCGGCTTATAAGCGGACAAGGCAAGTGCTTTATTATGAGTTATGGTCTTAAACTCTTGATATCCTCTACTGGCCTTAAGGCCATTAACATTACAAGAATAAATTAGCATTAGCAAAAGAAATCGTTTTTATCATCGAAAGACTTGGATTTGATAAGCAATAAGGTAATGTTCAATTACACATCATATGCGCCTAATACCCCATCTTACAATGTTCAACTATGACCAATCTGGTATTGGCAGAGGTAGGGTAGAGAGGTTTACGCTCGAATTCTTCGCCCGCCCGGGGAAGTACCTCCACCCTATAGAATACCGCAGCTAAATGACCTCCGGGTCGTGTTTTTGCCGGTGAGTAGGGTCTCCGGAGCTCGTTGGGTGAGTGCTGCATCGGCAGCCGGGGGCAACGCGCGTCTAATACATGTTAATACTAAGGCTTGTTTGGCACCTTAGTGGTATAAAAAAAATTGTTTAAATGGGTGTACTATCAACAAACAGAGACGCCACACTGCAATTCACCGGACTACACCACCGGTCACTCGTCAAGTCGTCCTGCGAGGACTCGCCTTTGTGACGTCACGGCCGGTCACTCACCCGCGTCTAGACTAGTCCGGCCAGCGGCTGCGTCTGCCCGGGACCCGTCTCAGGAGCAAGAACGATCGATACTTGGTGTGGATGCAAAATACCCACTATTACAATCAGACATGTTTGTGCACAGTTTTGAAGACAGGTAGGGCATAGCGAATCTACGCTCGAATTGAGCTGCTCGTCCGGGGAAGGACCTCCAACCAATAGAATACCGTAGCCAAATGACCTCCGGGTCGTGTTTCTGCCTGTGAGTAGGGTCTCCGGAGCTCGTGGGGAGAGTGCTGCATCAGTAGCCGAGGGTTAAGGTTAGACCGGTATGGCGGTGGCAACTGACAGGTAACTGGCCAGTTACTTGCTCGTTGTGACAGCGACTTAGGCTTATCTTTCGCTTTCCATCAGGGGTAGGGAAGCTATTCTGTCGTGAAATAATAAAGAAAGGGATCATTTGGCTGCGGTATTCTATAGGGAGGGTGGAGGTCTGTCCCCGGACGGGTAGCTCAATCTGAGCGAAGATTCGCTATGCCCTATCTCTCTTGAAGTGTTTACGTGTGAAAAAGTAACCAAACGAAATTGTGTCCACAATCGCTTCATCAAATTCATTACCAGATGCCAGATCCGATATCGAATACGAACTTCAACCTTTTGACAAATCAGGCTGAATAATACGACTCTTATCGTCCAGTTGATAAAATAACATGTTAGCATATTTTAATAACGATATGATATCAACTGGCCTCTGACGTCACCGTTTCGTGACTACACTGCGTTTTCCGCACAGACTTAGCGCCAAAACAAGTTATTGAGATAAAATTTGCGCAGTATTGTAAAAATAACATACATGTTATTTTTAACCGACTTCAAAAAACAAAGGTTCTCAATTCGAATTTCTTTTTGTTGTGTTTTATGTTTGCTACCATATCTCCGAGAAATTCTTCTAATATTATAAACGCGAAAGTTTGTTTGGATAGATGGATGGATGTTTGTTCCACTTTCACGCAAAAACTACTGAACGGATTTTAATGAAACTTTACAGGAATATAGTTTGTACATCAGATTAACATATAGGCTATGTTTTATACGAACATTCACGCGGGCAGAGCCGCGAGCAGCAGCTAGTATGTAATAAATAACCTTATTATTGTGTATAACTACCATAATTGTCCTAATTGTATGTGTGTGTGTGTGTGTATGTTTGTAATGAATAAAGTAAAATCATAAAGTAGTGTGCAGATTTCAAAAAATCTTTCACCATTGGAAACCTTCTATCACCCTGAGAAACCTATACTATATTTATAGCTAGAAAATATTAGGGATCCTTACTAAAAAAGCCAATAATGTAAACCAAAGGGCTAAACTGTGGAACTCTTTATCGGAGTCCAAGTTCCCCGAAAGATATAATCTTCTGGTTCTCAAGGCGAGAGTCAATCGGTTTTTTGTTGAGTAAGCGCGCTTCATCCTAGGCTCCAATGCGCTTAACATCAGGCTAGTTGGGGTCAAATGCTACCCCTTCACTATTAAAAAAATTAACAATGAAATGCTTATCTCGCCGAAGCGAATCGGTCGCTAGTACAACATAATTTCATCAACTGCCGGAAGACCACCGAAGTCTGTAATAACAACTGCCTCAATACATCGAACAGTATACTCGTAGCGACTGCAGTTAGTGAGATATCATCCAAAATAACCGCCCAAGGCCGCGACGGATTGATTCACTCGTAACAACTGTGCTAACACGCGGAATATTAATTATTATGTAAGGAGAAACAAAGTTTGTAAACTGAACTAGCCGTTCGAATAGATAAGGTGCAGCGCAGACGGCACACTTTTTGTGCGATAGAGTCTGCGTCTGAGACATTAAAAAGAGCGTCTAGGTCTGCCGACAGAATATTCGAAGATGTGCGTCGTGTGCGTTGAGTCTGTGAAATATCCGCGCACACATTTTACCCCTTTGGAAGAGTCTCTCGCGCAAACTATTCAGTTTAGAAAAAAATGATGTTAGAAACCTCAACATCATTTTCAAATACCTATCTATAGATACCCCACACGTATAGGATCGATGAAAAAAAAACGCATCTTATATTTAAAAGCGCCCTTCCACTACTGAGAATCGTGACCATATAAAATAAATAATTCCAAAACGGAAAGCGCCGTTTGAACTTTGGCTCGCATCGATCGAATTGTTACGAAACCAGAACACTATTAATACCTATTATAAATCTGAATTCAAAGGTTTATTTCATCTCTATCTTCAGCCTATTGCAGTCCACTGCTGGACATGGGCCTCTCCAGTTCTTCACCACTTAGGGTAAACATCTGGAGAATATACCCATAATCGCCACAAGGCGGCTTGGCGATCGTAGGGCGTAGCTTTTCGCTCCGGTGACGCTGCAGCTTGTCATCGGCCTGTCGTATTTAGCTACGTCTTCTATCGCGAAGGTTATACCGCCATCAGTCGGTAGCCAGAGCCTCGTTTGTTGTTCAGCAGGATGTACCACGAGCAGGTGAAGGTGGCTTCGAGCGAAAAGATGATAGGTCGCTCCCTTACACCCCAAACCCCGTAAAACGAACATTTAACACTAACTTCAGAAACTCACCGAGTTGAAAGCAATCTAATTTCGCTTCAATATTTGCATCCAGATTCACAGTCGCCATACGTCAAAATATTATACGTACGTATTTTATTCCCGCAGAATATCAATACATCATTTTCCGAGCCATAAGTTCTGTCTGGCTCAATGGAAACCATTTATGCTTCACAGTCTGTTTGATGTAACGTACTAAAAGTGACTGGCGGAGAAAATTTTCAGCTGGTAATATATGAAAATGTAAATGGACCGCGCTGGATGCTAGCTACTTACGATTACGGAAGTTTTTGGAGGAGTTCTAGGTCCAGCAGTAGACATTCTATTTATCAATAAATTGGCAATCGAGAGCTGTGGAAAGACTGTCCTCAGTACTACAGCGAAGCGACCCATATTTTTTTCGTTCTAAGCCACCCTCACGTAGGTAACCGATTGGTATAACCATCAAGAATGAAGGCATAGCTGAATATCTTAGGCCGATGACGGGCAGCAGCGTTACCGGAGCAAGGAGTCATGCCTTGATCGCCAACCAGTGTGGCGATTATGGGTAAAGCCTGCAGGTGTTGTTACTAAAGTGGCGAACAACTGGAGAGGCCTATGTCCAGCAGTGGACTGCGATAGGCTGATGATAATAAATCAAAACGTGGCGAAGCTAATGCCACAAGATTGTAATTCACAGATTTAATACAACATAACCAACGGACTGTATGTAATGTCTGACTCGACAGTAGCTAATTTAAATAGACTTACTAAAAACACCAAAGTTCCGAGTCCACAGCTAAGTATAATTTCTCCCAATTAAGAGGGCTCTCAGTTCAAGGGCACGGCCGATCAATGAATGCCAAGGTCACTGCTACACGAGTCGTGTTCACACCTATTAGCTTGGCCAGTTTCCGAATTTAAAGTTTGAACTCGTTGCTAATACTCGTACATAAAAAATAAGATCTTTATCTACTAAACACGACGTGATTCCTTCTGTCAATGAATTCCTTCTGTAGGCTGAGGAAAGCCTATGATGCTACAATAGAAAAACCCTTACAATATACTATATTCATAAGCTTTCGCATTTATAATATTAGTGGGATTTTTAATTCTTGAGACGTTCAACATTACAAGAAAGCGAAATTACATTATGGTCAAAGATAACGTGAAGATTTCCGCTAATATTTCAAGGATAAAATTTCTCTCGGACAGATTACGTCACTTATGCCTATCAATTTATAGTTATATTAACATTAACAGTAGCCACGATGACCTCAATGGCAGAAACGACACCGTCTCGAGTCCAATTAATAAAAGTAACCTATCAAATTGACGAGATTGGTCGAAAAACACTAACATAAGTAAAAATGGTCAAAAAATAATGTAAAGATTTATTCCAACGTTGCCTGAACTGGATTTGCACGTATGCTCCTGCATTTGTCCATCCAGGGATCCTTTTTCGAGAAGAATTCCTTCGGATTTTCGCGGTCTGTCATAAGGTCGCAGACGGTGGTATATGGTGCCAGGTTATGATACTAAACTCCCCGGTGTTCTCGTCAGCGTCACAAATTTTAAAGAGTGTGGATCCACGAATGATTGTACGAGTACACTGCTAGGGATAATAGGCTAAAACGAAAAGGTATTAATACTACAAGTCGTCCTTTAAGTACATTTGCTGGTTTCACTGTGTGTTCACCACCAATTGCCTGATTGTATGACAAAACAGTTTATTAACAAATAAATAAACCGGATCCGAAAATCAGGGTTTCTTTGCAGCAAATGTGCTTGATATACAAAAAACGGGTTAACACGCAGCGGTTTGTAGCAGGTCATCAATGTTTAGGTAAGTGTCCGGACACTCATTGGGCCGGCCCAATGGAAAAATTTAATCTGTTCTGATGGTTTAAGATCCCTATTTGATGCAACATATTTTATACTAGCTGTGCTCGCGACTTCGTCCGCGTGGAATAGTTATTTTTTCCCCGTTTTTTTTTTACTTTTTTTTATTTTCTATTATTTCTTCGCTCCTAATAGCTGCAGCGTGATGTTATATAGCCTAAAGCCTTCCTCGATAAATGGTCTATTCAACACAAAAATAATTTTTCAATTCGGACCAGTAGTTCCTGAAATTAGCGCGTTCAAACAAACAAACAAACTCTTCAGCTTTATAATATTAGTATGTATGTATGTATGTATTCCGCACCACACCCAGCCAGGACACAGTGCCTGATCCGGTCAAACCGGCACACCGGGGGACGCGATGTTTCATTAGGAGGGACACGCTCTGGGATGGGATAGGACAGTCGGAAAGCCGTAGCCGGCCGACCACAACCAGCCTGGTATACACCATTAGAACCAGTATAGGAATATAGGTATAGATGGGTTATGTTTTATAGGGAATGAGCGTTGGTGAGGTGGTGGGCTTCTTGCCTTTGATGTTTGTTTCCATGGAGTCACTGTGTGGTTTGTGGAGTTTCTTCTGATTCAGACGATGAGGTTTCACTGTCCGTTTCTTCCGTGTCAAATATTTTTCGTGCTGCGGTTCTTAGTTCAATTCTATCCTTGGCTAGTTCGCGCCATTGTTCCCTAGTTTTGTTGTAGTAACTCAAGTCATGCGAGAGCGAGTTATTCCAGGTGAATATAGGTCTACCGATTTTTCGTCTGGTGGCTTTGTACTTCATAGCTGCATGGAGTAGATGTGGGCCCTGGCGTCTTAAAACGTGTCCATAGTAACAAATGCGCAGGAATTTTACTCTTTTAGTTATGGTTTTACCTTGAAGTAGTTTACTGACTTTTTGGTTTTTTGGCGGGTTACTTGAATTGTTAATCATGTCTTTTAGTATAAGACGTTCATATCGTCTCAGAGCGGATCTGTTTGCTTTGGTAATGGCGGCGGCTTTGATTCCATACGTCATTGTGGGTTCGATTACCATCTTGTATAGTGTTCTCGCAATTTGCCATGGCATCCTGGCTTTTTTAATTAATGCAATTAGTAGTTTGGAGTTCGTTACTCCTTGTTTGCAGCGCGCTTTTGTTGTGCTTTTCCTGCTGAGGTTTGCTGTAATTGTTGTTCCAAGATACTTTATATCTTGTACGGGTTGAAGGTTTATTCCTGCTACTGAAATAAATTGTGTTTGGTTTTGTTTCCTAATTGGATCACGGATTAATATTTTGGTTTTGGTCTCGTTGATCTTGAGTCCGACTGAGTTTAATAGTTCTTTGAGCCTAATGAATATGGTTTTTAGTTCGTCGAGGGCCAGGCCTACTATTATTAAGTCATCTGCAAATGATAGGACCATGGGGAGTGTTATTTTTTCATCTTGGTTGAGCTTTAGGTTTGGTATTTCTTCTTCGATAGTTTTAAGTACGTCATCGATTACTATTGTAAATAGTCTTGGAGAGAGTGGGCAACCTTGTTTTACTCCTCTTCCTTTTTGTATGAATCTTGTTTCCTGACCGTACCATTTAATCTGTGTGAATTCATTCATACACGCATTTATAATTCTGTTGGTAAGTGTTTTGTTCGTGCGTGTCGTGAGAATATCCTTTAAGGCGTTGAGATCCACTGTGTCAAAGGCTTTTTCGACGTCGATTGCCATCACGTAAGTTTTGCGTCCTTCTTTCCATTTCTCATCCAGGACCCTTCGTAGTGTGAAGATATGGTCGTCTGTTGATCGATTTGTTAGAAAGGCTGCTTGATAGTGGCCTAGGCTTGACATGCTTTCATCGAGCTGATATAAAAGGTAGTTCGCGTATATCCTGTAGCCGGTGCAGCATATAGATATGCGTCTATAGTCGTTTGTCGTTTGTGGTTTAGCCTTCTTTGGTATGGGTATTTGGGTTGTTTTGGTCCAATCATTTGGTATGATGTTGTCCGTCCATGCCCTTTGCATGTGCTTTACTATGTCTTGAAGTAGGCAGTTTGGGATGGCCTTGTATAACTCTGATACGACCTGGTCTATTCCTGGTGTAGTGTTATTGCGCATTTTGTTTATAATATCTTGAACGTCCTCTTCTGTAGGGTAATTGGTGAGGTCACTACTTTTATCGTGTTCATGCAGAGCAATATGTGGACCCTCCATTTTCGTTAGTTCTGATTCCCATTGGCTTATAGGAATGTACCTTTGCTTGATTTTTCGGTTTTCCGATTTTATATGTCGTCTGTAGAATTGGTAAGTAATCATCATGCGGGCAGACGGGCGTGCTTTGTGAAGGTCATGGAAGAATGTTCTGTATTCCGTTTGTTCTTCTTCGGCGATGACGGTTTGCAGTTTGTCACGGCACTCTTTTATGCGTTTGCGATAGGCTGGGTTATTTGGATAGTAGTTTCTGAGAAACTTTGCTCTTTGTAGTTGTGCTCCTGCTAGCCTTCGTGCCTTTGAGTAGTTGGGTACTCTCATGAGTACCCGCTTTGCCGCTGTTTTCATTATATTCATAATCGTGTTCCATGGTATAGGATTTTCCATAGTGCTATTATTGTAATCATATTTATTTTTGTGATTAGTGACTAATCGTCTGATCTCGTCTTGGTATTTTTCGCTTACTGCTTTACTTTTGAGGCGTTCATAGTCCAGATGTCGATGGTTAAATGTTCTCAGGTCGGCGTCGAGGTCGAGGTCATTTTTTCGCACTTCTTGTACCACTTTCCTTGTTTGGTTCTTATTTGATCTTGGTGTCTTATAAGTGTTCTTAATGGTCGCAGAGATAAGCTTATGATCAGAAATCTGGTTGAAGTCCGCTCCTTTTACTTCCACGATTTTGCTGTTATTCTTCGTTGATGTCAGTATGTGGTCAATTTGGGATGTTTTATTCTTTGATTTCCAAGTTTTCAGGCAGCTGGTTCTGCCGAAAGACGTATTAAGTCGCAATCTTTCTCGTTTGATTATATCAATGAGAATGTCTCCATTCTTATTAGAAGTGTTGTGTAGTAGACGGTTTCCTATTAGGTACTTTTGCTGTAGTTCCCTGACGTCGTGCGATCCCACGTGTGCGTTAAAATCCCCTGTTATTATGAGTTCGGTGTTTTTAGGCTTCCTCTGTATCATGTGTAGCAGGTCCGAGAATGAGTTGGCAGCCTGTGATGCTTGGTGTGGAATATGTGTTGTAATTATGTAGGTGTTTATATTAGTGTCTGAGATGATTGCGCCCATGACGTTGGTGTAGCTCTTGATCCTCTTGATTTGTAGATTAGTACTTTTTCTTATTAGTATTGCTAAGCCCCGGTTCTTATTATTACCGGAGAGATGCCATGTGTAATTTTTTGTGCTAAGCTTTCCGGTTTTCATATGGGTTTCCTGTAAGCATGCTACGTCAACTTTGTTTTCTAAGAGGATTTGATCGATGAGTTGTTTTTTATTTGGGTTTCCACCTCCTCTGATATTCCAAGTGGCTATGATCGGATTTAATGGTTCGTATGTGTATTTCATATATGTTTTGGCGGCAAGGATTCTGTAGCCCGTTTCGTCTGGGTAGTCGTCCAATGTTGAAGGTGGAGTTGGAGTTGCTGCCGCTAAAGGAGTTTCTATATTTATTATTTCGGTTTGATGTGAGGTGTTTTTTGGTGTGTTATTGTATTGTGATGTTTTGTTAGTTTGCCTATCATAGCTGCCGTAATCGTCCAGTGTTGAAGGTAGAGATGGTGTGTATGTTGGGTTTCCTATATTTATTGTTTGGATTTGGTCAGGGTTGCTGACGGGTTTTCTTGGTGTGGTATGTTCCTGTGATACTATGTTTATTAGGCTATCGTAGTGGTTGCCATCGTAGATTAGGTTAATTTCCCCAACATAATCTTCGGGGTTTTGAGGTTTGAACGTTATTTGCGATTGGTTGTGGCGTTGGTGAATGATTACGTTAACTAGGTAAAAGTTTGCTGCAGCTATTATTATATCTGTACCACCCCAAACGCCGTCCTTGTATTGGTTTGCAATGTGTTCTTCGTATTGGAGAATGTTGTAGTTTTGGTCCGTATCCGGGAAGTTGCTGGAGATAGCGACTCTTAGGCACGGGTCTTCTTGGTTTTGTTCTACGTAGCGCGCTAAGTCTTGCCTAACTGCAGTGTGGTCTAGTGTGAGATAGAACAGTTCGTTTATTTGGTGTGCTATGGCTCTGAACAAGCAGTTTCCGTCACCTTTTATGTTAAATACTGATGGCATCTTGCTATATTCTGAAAAAAGGGCTTATCCTAGTTGTGTAGTTACCTGGGCACCTAACTATTATAGTTATAAGTAAGTCAATCATGCAATAGTTAGTAATTTAATGTAGTTGAGGAGTTGTTGTGTGATTATTATCTTCGGATTTGTAAAATAACGTGCCGCTTAGGCCGTTGGTTTTGTTATTTACGATTTGGAAAGTGAAGGAACGTTTCTTTTATATTAGGGTCGATTGTTTCATGTAAGTGATTTTGGGTATTGTTTAAATTGCGGATGTTGCGCAGTTGGAAGATGACAGAGCCGGTCCTTTATACCGAAGTGAATGTTTTGTCTATGGTTTAGAAATGACCCTTTCGACGAACTGAGTTTAAATTGTTTTTTCCGATTTTTTGTCCGGCTTGTCCGCTTAGTATAGTTTATTGATGCCAGATGCTTGGCTTTCTCTATAAGTATGGATAAAGTTGTTGGGGTTTTTTGGGACGATAGTTTTACTAACTAAACTTAAGAATTTCTTTTTTGTTGTCTTATTTTGCGTCTTCTTTGTCCAATTTTGAGGATTTATTGTACCCACATGTCCGTGTTTGGCCAGAGTTTATTTGGTTTTTATGCAACGTTTTAGAACTATTCTCCGTAATGCAGGGTTGGATGGTTTGATGACTAACTTAAGAGAGTATGCTTAGGTTTTTATACCAAATGCACAAATAGTATTCGAATGACTAGAGGTTATTATTGATGATATTTTAGAATAGGGTTGATTTAAGAGTATAAACTGGCTGGTAGCTACCGCATGAATTCAATGTGTTTAACAGTATATTAATCGTGTTAAGCGGGTGATATGTTCTTATTGGCGTAAACCTAGTCAGCTGCCTGGGCACCAGGTCATGTGTCTTCAATTTGGGGAGTTGTAAAAACGGAATTACTAGATGGTTGTTTGGGGGTAGTTAAAGGTATATTACGTTATACAATAATTCTAAGGAGACGCAAACTAGCGGATCTGTGCCTATTTTATTCTAGATAGGTACAGATAAACAGGAGATTCTAACAGGACTTATTTAGAAATGTTGTGCTGGAAATAAATTATTTTAAAATGAGGTGCTAGCCCTTGAACGAGCTATGGTGGAAATACAGCCGTGATGGTATTACAGGTTACGTTGTTCTTGTACCTAGGCACAAGTTAACAAATTAACTTTAAATGAAACGGTCTCACCGGGTTTGTGACTTTGGGCTGGTTTTGCGGCGGCTTCGTGTCGCCGAGCTGCACTCGGGCTGCGGCAGTTTTTCCAGCACCCTGCTATGGGCTTTGTAGGCACTATATTTTGTAAACTTGGCGTTGGTAATTCGCTCACTGGGAGAGTTTTGCTGATTCGCAATTGGTATTTGTTTACACTTCACTTGGTGCGCGGTTTAGAACGGGAGCAGAAATATGATTATAATATTAATTGGTATTTTTTAAAAACTTCACAATTTAATTATAATATTTAAGACACTTGTAAGCAACTTCACAATATTTGTAGACTTTTGTTGACCAGTTTAACAATAGCTTGGAACCGACTCGGGTGCAATTGTTTATAGACAATTGCGGGTGCGTTAGGGGTTGACCGACGGTCCCTGCACGTGCGGACTCGACCGCTCAGCACAAAGGTTCGAAAGCGACTCTCTTCAGCTTTATAATATTAGTTAAGATTTAATTAAATATGTAACGAAATAATGCATATGGTTTGCCGATCAAATTTTAGTCCAGGGTATAATTTGCTGGATGGTTTTCATCAAATAAACACGTAAGATACCAAATTCTGGTGAGTCGGTGGTACCTTCACTTCATGGATGTTTCGTCGAGACGGTCGCCAACCATACGTAATTTTTAAATGGTACAGTACAGTACAGTACAATTATTTCTTAATTTACATTTCTCATTTCGTAGCGTAAAACTTTTTAAAACTGGTTGGTTTGGGAATAGCAGATAGCAAGATAAGGCTGCTTGCTGGTGTAACGTCTATAAGTATGTATGTATTATTTTTTGAAAGAGTGCGACAGAGAACAATCACAAATATATGTATTTATTTAAAAAAAAACTCAATCAGTTGTCTAGTACCCATAGTACAAGCTTCTGCTTAGTTTGGGGTTAGATGGCGATGTGTGATCCGGTCTGATATGCCTTGAGTTATTTATTTAAATATCGTCCGCTTGGTTTCCGGATTCAGAATAGGACCCCATCTCATCCCGACTCCCGTGGGTGTAGTAGAAGACGGCTAATTCATCCAATGTCAAGTGTTCCGCTAATTTCTCATCTACAAGCTTCTAATCTCCTGTCAGTGCGACCAATGTCGTGAAGCCGGGTGTTGTGTTTACCCAGTTATTAAAATAGGCTGTGCGACAGCCCGGCCTTGGGTATTTGGGCTACCGCTATTTCAGGCCATTGTCCAGCACAAGTGCATCGCGCGAGCCGCGACCGAAATAACCCAGGAGCACTGGATTACTAACAACCGGACACGTGTCCACTGATGTTTCGACCTCGATCTTGTATTGACAAAAGCTACCAAACTACCCTAAGGTTGTCTGAGATCAGTTATAGAAAAAGACCGTCTATATTGTACAAAAGATGTCTATTATACCTGGTACCAAATGAGCCGAAACACGGCGATTCGGGCCTGCTAGACTAGGGTCACCGCCGCAAAATGGAAACATTTCGGGATAAACTGTCCATTTACTGAACTTTTTCAGCATAATACTCTCTGCGCCATAGTATTTTATCAGAAGAAGGATATTATTTAAATTTTATTAAAGATCGACTAAAGACCATATTTTTTATTTATTATAGGTTTGTAATTGACCGCAGTTCGACTGATTTTTTGTTATATTGTCGCCGATTGCACGCTCACCTATCAAAAACTAGTTCGTCTTGCACACCTTTGATTATATATTTCGGGGTACAAAGAATTAAATACTAAGTACCCTAAAGCCGACGAGCATGTATGAAGAGATTGATGAATGTGGACGAAGCAAAAGTTGTGTGCCAGGATCGTAGCAAATGGAAGGATGTGGTCTCTACCTACCCCTCTGGGAGAAAGGCGTGACGTTATGTATGTATGTACAGAGAATCCAGCAAGGAGTTCCACAGCTTGAAAGTGGAGTCGGATAGCACTGTCTTTGGGACTTGCAAAATATAACGGGTGCCTATTTGCATTATCTTGCTAGTCCGAACATATAAGGGTTAGACCTACCTGAGACCTCAGGCTTAGTCAAGTAAGAAAACTTAAGGGCTTTGACCTCTGAACAAATTAATTTACATACCTAATACATTAACGAAGAAACAAACTTCAGCTCTTAATACATAGCCATAAGGTTCATTATAGAGCAAGATATAATGTTAGTACTTGACGTGGCATGTACAAGAGTTGCATGTCTGGAACTTGTACGGAAATGCACATTATAATTAGAAAAAAAAAACATAGTTTTGGAATTTACATAATACCTCTCAGCCCTGATCACGCACAGTTCTTTACTGACTTAATAGCCTGGGCAGGAAGTAATCGTTTTTAACAATATTTTAAGCAGTTTCTAAAAATATATTGATGAGAACCTATTAATTAATATTTATTTTTAAACGCCATTCATTCGGTCACATTGGATTTAACACTAAAGCAGTGATTTTTACAAAGATTGGTCCCGAATGTTATCAGAAGTAGTAATTTTGGCAGCCAAAAAAGATGGTATTCTTAACAACGGCTCACAACTCAGGATAACCTACATATATATAGATTGTTGGTAAAACTGCAATCTACGAGTAATTAATGATGATTTTGACAACTTATATTTAATTATAGAGTTGCAAACATAGGGTCACTGTGTCAACCCAATAAGTACTTCTGACTTTTGTTCAACAACCCCTTTCACTTTTAAAATAACGAAATAAACTGGCTGTGAAATACCTACGGACAGACAGACATGCCGAAACTATAAGGGTCCCGTTTTTGCCATTTGGCTACGGGACCCTAAAAAGGTCTTGGTGTTTTTGTTTGCAACATGAAACCCATTGATTATATTGTTTGCGTAGTCCAAGCTTTTACCATTTTAATAAATAACTTTTATACTTTCTCACATAAATCAATCTGCTTTTATATTATCGTACATTCACACACACGTTTGCTAAGCTGCATATATTTTCCCATTCATAATATCAAGTTATCATTAACAAGATAGTTTGGTGGCGGGCCAAGCAGCTATTTATGATTTGACGCAGACTGGGATTTGACAATTTGATCACAATGTTTATAGAGAGTAGAAATTTTTCCTATATGTTTTCTTTGTGGTAAATACGCACTATTTTTACGGGCCTGAGGCACCCGTAATGTAAACTAGGCACCTTCACGATCAATTTGGACGGAGTTAGCGTGGTGTGCGGGACACCCCTCAGAATGGGAGGGCATACCCACACCACCATGTGTAGCCAGTGGGCAGCAACTTGCAGGTATTCGGTTTTCACACAGAAGCATGGCCCCGCGTCCCTGTCTGCCCTGGCTAGCCGCAAATGACAAGCGGCCGGAACTCCTGGAGGGCAAGTACCCCTATCTCGGTTTCGAGGAGCAATAGTGCTCCCCATGGACCATAAGGCCTTATTCAACCATGCTGGTCAATTGGATTGGTCGACGAGAAATTTCTTCATAGGTGTGCAGCGTACAGCGCCCTCTAAAGAAGTGGACAGCCAACTCGAACAAAGTAACAGTTTCAAGATCGCGATAGATGCAGGTGCTTCCAATCGATCTTTTTGGAAGTCTGAGGGAAACCTAGTTCCCGCAGTGGACATCTTATGACAATGATGGTACAAATGGCATCCAGCCAATATTAAATTGCGTTACCCCGGACCGGATATATGTATATGACAGAATATCCAATGTTCCATCTCTATTGTCAATACTAGGAAACTATCAACTTCAGGGTTTTTACGACTTCGGCATATAGATTATATGCGGATTCTAGTTCGGAGAACACTGTGCGGTAGTTTTGCTCAGGCTGTCTGCATTTTTTGGAGAATATCCAAAGTCTCGTACAAAAGTTTTTAAAAATTCATGAGTACGGACACGTCTAAAGTGATTCACTTCCGGAAGCATAAATCTTGTATGCTTTGGCTGTCTGCTATAGATTCGGTGGCTACACGAGAGAGGTATCTTCGCTCAAATTGAGCTGGCCGTCCGGGGAAGCACCTCCACCCTATAGAATAAAGCTCGCAGCGAAATGACCTCCGGATCGTGTTTCTCCTGGTGAGTTGAGTAGGGTTAGGGTTGGGGTAGGGTAGGTACTATCTAGTATCAAGAGCATCATAAACTACACCAAATAAACTGTTAGATACAGGAGAAGGATGCCGAAGCACCTTATTGTTCTCACGAATTTGAGTTGATAAATGTTTCAGAATTTAGACATGGTGATGATAGTTCAAAGGTCATGGTCTGATCACCACACCACAGCCTGTAAATAATGGCAACCTTAAGGAATCTCTGAGCTCGATTCTGTTCCCAATACATAATGGAAGCTGATTAGGCCCAGAGTATTCGCTTGCTTACACTAGATGAAGGAAACATTTTGTTGCAGTTAAAAAATCCACTAGCCACTTTTCATTGCATTCCGACACCACCCCAGCCTTGTTCGCACACGACATCGTGACGTCAGCAGTCAGCGCGCACCACTCCACGGCTTCAGCGACAGATAAATATAGCACCGCCACCACCCAACACTCGGCCTTCGGTACACTTTTTATAAAAAAAAACACCCAACAAACGATGCACTTCCGAAAACAACTCAGCAGAATGTGCCAACAGGTTCTTGGAACGCTTCGGAGAAAGTATTGTTAAACGCAAATCTGCATGCGAGCTACATATTGTACAGATTAATATTATCGCAAATTTCTCCGAATGAGTACTTTGAAGAGGCAGTGCTATTGACATTTTCGCCAACGCTCTTGATTCGACCTCCTGTTGTGGAGTTTCCGTTCCATTACGACGTGGAAATCATCAGGATACGACATACAGACATCAAACACACATGTGAACCTAATCGGATGTTGTGGGTGTTACAACAGCAATGAAAAAGATTTTTTTTTATATTGGCACAGCTCAGTGGCTTGCATTCGCCTCTAATGGAAAGCTAAGACGACAACCCAAGGCGCATAACAACTGACGAAAAACCTTAACATCTAGTCAGTTGCCACGGCAGCAGAAGCTTCTTCAAGTTTCTAGTAGATAAACCAAGCATACCAATACTAAGGTCTGCTCTGAACAATAACATACTCGTATAGTGAGTTCTCCTGCTTCGTTCTCAAAACTGCAGATAAGTTTATATGTATTATTCGTTATTGGCAATTCTATATACCCGTTGACGAAATAGTCAATTAAATCAATTGTACCATCAGTGAAATCCCAAAAAACTATACCAACAGAGTTTAAACAATGAAAACTCATCAACACAAGCGCCATTCCGATTCTATTTTCCGTTTGCAGTTAGTTTCTGACGTAACCGAGCTCAATTACGAAACAGTTTTATTAAGTTCAAATAAATCTGAACCTTTTAACATGGTCACCTAATAAACATCACACACAACGATCAGCTGAACTTGGCCTAATTACACAGGCATGTTTATGACCGTTCGATTGAAACAGTGAAATTTTCACAAGAAACCGCTTGAGAATAAACAGACTTCGCCACTTCCTTAGCGTCTGACGCGTATATTATATTTAGCAGCTGTGCGGCAAAAAAACTATATTAATGAGACGTTTGCGCGATTATCAGCCGGGACAGTGCTGTCACTGCCAAGGAGACCATTCAGCGAGATATTAATCTTCCCATCTTCCATTTGAAACTGTTTGGCAAACTGTGCTGACCGTAAGCTTTGACGTTACACGTGTATAGGAAATCTTCATCATCATCATCATCAGCCTGTCGGAGTCCACTGCTGGACACAGGCCTCTCCAGTTGTTCACTTAGGGCAAACTTTTTGAGGATATACCCATAATCGCCACGATTGGCAGGCGGGTTAGCGATCGCAGGGCGTAGCTTCTTGCTCCGGTGACGCTGCTGCCCGTCATCGGCCGGTGGTATTTAGCTACGCCTTCTATCGTGATGGTTTTACCGCCACCAGTCGGTTTGCCAGAGCCTCGTTTGTTGTTCGGCAGGATGCACCACGGGCAGGTGAGGATGGCTTGGAGCGAAAAGGTGATAGGTCGCTCCCTTACATCCCATAGGAATCTTGCCCCATAGGACAATTCCCATCATAGGAAATCTTGATGAACTTGTTTAAAGACAGAGAACTAAAGTCACTGACATAGCTCACCGGATTAGCAAGCTGAAGTGGCAGTGGCAGGCAGTTCTTTTAAACCAAAACCATTTAGCAACCAGCTGACCAGATTCTGCTGAATAACGTATACGTGAACTAGCGGACGCTAACTTATCAAGCTATCGAAATCAAGTGATAGTGATAATTATCACCTGATATTACGAGTATGTGGTACAATCCATTAGTATCGTTTACACCGATATTGTATTACGAACGATGAAATTATTATCATAATACAAATCAAAATCAGGTTAGATACTATCTCGATTTTGCAATATGGTGATTTGATTATTATCTTTATGATAAACTTTAATATGTAAAAGTGTTTTTTTATTTATTATAATTAACATTTCTTTTGTTTTGTTATTAATTACCTAACTATTGTTATGACTGGCCCGCTGGCTTATTTGTTAGTGACCTTGCCTTCTGAATTAAGGGCCGTGGGTACGATTCCCAAACAAGACTGCCATTATACCTAATTTAAAGTTAACTGGTTGGAAATCTAGAATTTATTTTTGACAAACAGTGGGCAAACGGGCATTTAGGTCAGATGATGGTTAATGATCACTTCAACACATAGACACCAGTCACAGGTGCGTTGCCGGCCGTTGAGAGATTTGCAGGCTCACTTTTTGAAGGTTAGAATGTCTTTATAAAAAGTCCTATATAAATATACTTTATGCATATAAATGCTTAAAGTATATTTATAGGATATTTTTTAATGAGAAACGAAGTTATCGTCATATCGTCAAGGGGGTATTTTCACCACTCCTTTATCACAGAACAATGGAAAATCTTAGTCTAAAACCAAACCAAAGACACAGGCGTATGTACTTTCGAAAACAAACACGAAATCCGTCTCTCAATTAATTATAATAATAATTTCCACTCGAATGCACAGCACATAGTGCCGGGAGAGTTCACAGACCCGGTGGGAGTATCAACGGGATCCTGGCCCGGCTCCAAGCGGGAATCGAACCGCACACGTTATTAACTCTATAATTGTTTACTCAGCAAATGGACTTCAATGTAATGTTAGCGGGAGCAATTTAGTCACGCAAAGTTCAATCACATTTTTTCTATTGTGATCAGTTTACGAGCTACGACTTGGGAACCTTCAAGAAACGAGCGTATCTATTCATATTTAAAAGGCCTGCGGCGACCCCACAGTCGATTTGAGTTGCGGGTGTCCATGGGCGGTGCCGACTGCTTACGATCAGGCATCACACTTGGTCGTCTGCCGCCTCCCGCATAAAAAAAAGAAACTTAGTTGACTTCTCCCAAAAGTTACATAGACGCCAAAGCGACTGATAAAGGGCCCTCTAACGACATCAACCACAATGCCTTCAGGGCGTCAGATTGACGTAACATAATAACAATACATTCGGCCACTATTTATAGTCGCGCCGTATTTCAACTAGACACTTGTGTCGTCAGCTGTACCTATGAAGTTGGGTCTTTGATGATAGCGAATTTGTCGCTCATAACTTTAAAAGAATCTAATGGGCATGAATCCTTTTTAAAATAATCTGACTTGCTGGCTATAATATCATAGTGATAGCAGAAATCGGAGTTAGAAATGATGAAATATTTGGCATACACTGAACTAGAGGAAATAAGGATAGCGGCACAGAATTGTCGCCTGATGGTAAGTGAGGAAGTCGTCCAAGTAATATTATGTCTGTTTGCGTTGGTCTGGATGTTTGTTAGTTAGTTTATAAGTGGAACCACAGTGCAAGCTTCTGCTTACTTTCCGACTAGATAGCGCTTTGTGCCGTATCTTGGGTATTTTTTTTATAAGAAGAAGCTTTCAGGATGTCCTCACTCCACCTGATGGTAAGCGGTCGTGAGGTCCAAAAGTTAGGTCGACAGGCATAATAGAACAAACCCATTGCGCCTGTCACCCTCACTCTGAAGGCCCGCTGAGATGCCTTTTCACTAGTTTCTTTAAATTAACCCGTAAACCGCTCGCAGTCATTACCAAAACCGCAGCCGGCAACCCGTCCAGAATAGCCCAGTCTAGCGCGGTTGCCACCTGGCCGGGCCGCCCCACTGACTCGACCTATATCCGCTCCGAATAGCTGCGTACGCGCCGCTAATACACGATTGAACGACTGATACAATATTGTGTACAATAACTCTGAAATGGTTATGTTTCTGCGCTACCCGAAGCAAGACGCTGTCGAAAGTCCGTGTGGGTTCCGGATGAAGAATAAGACAACCCCCACCTCACCTCATCCCGTGGGTGTCGTAGAAGACGACTAAGGGAACATCAGGCAACGGCCAGCAGCTTTTACCTGGGTACAAATAAGACGTACTGCGGTCACCGGCCTGCCTGCCAAGCCTAAGGTGACTAAGGCAATCCCTCCCTGCGGCAATGGCCAGCAGTGGACCTTTGCAAGCAGACAATGGACAGAAAACAGGATAGTGTTTGTGGACAACGACAACAAACGAGCAATGGAGGACGATAACGAAACTATAACACAACGATAGGCACAAAGGAATTTGTAACGAAAGATCACGAAATAAGAGACGAATAACATCGCAGGACATAGCTCCAGTTCAATTTGTTAACCCACTGACGGCCGTGACCCCGATATCCGTTTTGTAGATTCCTGACTTCCGTCCGAGTTGATGTTCGACGAAGGGTTAAGAGATCAAAATAACTTCATTCAATGTAAATCGTCACTACTAAAGCAAAGTGCCGTACTATAATAATAACATAGTTAAAAAATACAGAAATCCATTCACAAGTTTTTGTTGGCGAAAAATATGGGCCACGCCCCCATTTTGTTAGAAAAATGTGTTACGAACGTTGCCAATTGATTGCCTAAACGAGGTTACTTCAGAAAATGTGTAGTTAAGCTGTGCACAATATATGTTAAGCTATGAAAAAGGAATGAACCTAGGTTCATCCTCGCATGTCACAGTACAAACAGAGGAGAGTTCCTCCAAAAACGTTTTGTAAAAGATTTTTTAGATCGACGAAAAATAGAAAGGACGCTATATATAAACAAGTACAAAATCCACATTTAATTAACTGTTTTCATCATCATTTAAATATACTATTAATATCGTCTTGAACCCCAAAATCTCTTGGGCCCAGGAGATTTCCCCTTGGCGGGAAACAGCGAAGGATCGGGAAAGTTAGCCGCTTTTAGTCGCAAGCCGAGATACACTTTAGGTCGCACGAGCCATCGGAGTAAGTAGAAGTTGTAAGTACTGTTTTAAGCTTTCATAGTCACTATCACAAAGATGATAGTGACTATGAAAGTCTTGACAAAGATACGTGATCATGACGCTTGCCCAAATATTGGATACTTAAAAATCAGGTTCAATCCTTAAAATCCTCTCATGCTGTTCCTGGCCAGCTAACTTTTCTATACTATGCACTATTCACCCCACTTCAAACGTATGACCTCGTTGTCAGTAGCTAAACTTGCACCCCCATTAAGTAGGGGGCTAGAAACAAACAACCTTCAGTGTAAACAAGCTAAGGTTTTCGCGAAGCCTTGGCTGTGGCTCGGGCTGCGCTCAATACTAGCGATGTTATGGGTAACAATACAATTTTACTGTCATGTCGCGTGACTGTTAAACTGTCAATCAATACTAAACAAATTCAAATGCCACCAGATTCCGCATGAGTGCTTTGAACGATTGGTTTCGACAGAAACGATTTCAAAATTTGAGGATACGAGAGATTATACGAACGATAGTTTCACGTTTGTACGGGAACGATAACAAACTAAAGAGACTAACTTTAAATTTCTAGGGAGAAATAAACAAAAGCTATAAATAAACAAAAGAAACAAAAAACAAACCGTAAAGTACTCGAATATATTCATGAGGATATGCACACAGCAGACACATATGAATCTTATCTCCAAATAAGTTTATCGTTCGATTAAGTACTAAAGAAAAGTTTTAAAACTTACTGCGGTCACCAAGCTGCCTGTCGAGCCCGGTGACTAAGTCAAATCCCCCCAATTGACAATTGTCATTGAGGCCTATATCCAGCAGTAAACGTTTACAAGTTGGTGATGATAAGTACTAAATCTATTCCCGGATACCAATTGAAAAAGGAAATGTGTAAATTCCTTATGTCTCGAACCCGGAAGATTTAAATCAACGGCTCACACAATGCGTTACCAACGCGGTGAATTAATGGACAAAGGCTGAAAATATTTATTTTAAAAAGTCACCATCATAACTGAGCTGCTCGATAAAATTAAAACAGGCAGATATTTTGTTAACCCAAATAAAAAAAGAAACCCGCTACAAACCCATTGCCACTATTCCCCAAACGAATTGACAATAATAAATAAGAGTTTGACGCAATATCCGGGAACACAAGCGAACTTCCAGAAAGTCGTAACCATCAAATTGTTATTTAAATATTTACCCGACGGATCCAGACTGATGCGACACTAAAATAATAACTTTACGACTGATCTACATCACGATGCGTCTAAATCTCTAAGAGAATTAGAGAGAAACCACTTAATTATATGCAGGGCATAAATCAAGATGAAGAAGAGGAATACATCAATGAAGTTGGTTTACCGCATAAAAGTACTGAAGCTGGTGGCTGACCTTCAAACAGTGACGAGGCAAAACAAATTTTTCCTAACTGAACTATCAAGAGGAAAAAATATGCAAAGGAGCATGACTTTCTCAAAAGAAATTTGATAAAATGTAGTTTACTAGAGGCCCGCCCTCACTTCGCTTCAGATAAACATTTCATTGGGTTACATTATTGGCGTTTTAGTAAGGATCTCTAATCTTTTCTAGCAATAAATACAGCCTATGTTACTCAGGGTGAATGTAGCTTTGTAATGGTGAAAGAATTTTTGAAATCGGCACAGTGGTTTTTGAGTTTATTCATTACAAACAAAAATATAAATCTTCCCTTTTATAATATTAGTGTTAAAGTGTATTTATTTATTTGTGTAGTGTAGATGTACATAGATATGTTTCGGAAGCCTTGGTTTCAAAGATTCATCACGATTGTAGATAGCCTCCTCGAACTTAACGATTGTGAAAATTAATAGAGATGAAAATCGATTTTCACCCATAAAAAGTTATTAAATAAGCTAAACCAAAAGTTGTAGGCACAAACTACCACACACGATATGCGTTGGTGAAATTTATTAAAAACACGTTTTTAACACAAAGTGAAATAAATTTCATACTGAAATGAAAAGATGAATAATTCAATGAACTTTTCATCTATGATTTCCACAGAAGCCCAAAACTTACTTAATTGGGTGTATGCTGTACCTGCGTCATTAACTGTCCATTGTTACAGTTTTAATGAACCTTTCAAACGAACTAGACGATAATTAGTTTAAAATGTTGTATTCTGGTATTTGCTAAAATTTAATGGCACGTACGATTTAGTTACACGCCTAGAGACCCGTTAACACACATTTAGAAGCAGTGTCGCAATATTCTAATCCTAAGAAAGATTACAAATATTTGCTGCAGACTAACTGAGACCATTAGAAGAAGTTTTCATAGAGCTAGAGTTAGAGCATGACTTTCACAAAAGAAGGAGAGGCCTTTATAGGGGAGGGCCATAGCTGGACATAGGCGTCCCCAAATGACAATTGGGGGCTATCCATAAATTACGTCACACGAATTCCATGGCAGGCGGGTTGGCGACCGTAGTAGCTTTTATTAGTATCCACGCAAACGTTGCTGTCCATTTCCTGAGATTCTACGAGACCCGCGGATGAGGGTGGTTTTATTCTTAATCCGGAAACCACACGATCTAGTTTTAGTAAAAGCTACACATTTTAATCAAGATGAAGTGTGTGTGTTCGTGTATAATATTGGTAGTACCTTCGTTGTGTTGCCTATAATAACACACGTGCTCTTCGAAGCTACTAACTTTTGGATCTGAGATGGAGAATGTATGTGATGTTGTCTGTTATTTTCACGACCCGACAGAAGTCTGGAGACTACGAGAGGAGGTGTTTCGCAAGGGGGATCACAATCCTCATTACTGAGGTGTACGACAAGAAGGCGTCTGATATTTAACCAAGAATTGTGGTCGAGTCAACTTAGTTCCAACGAATGTGTAGAGAAATTATAATTAAAGCAAACAGAAAACTTTTACTTTACAGCTGACATTTTATGAGACATGCAGAATGAACATTTCTAGATTGTTTGATGTTGTAGCCAAAACACAGACCTTTGTTCCTAGAATCAAAATTAAAACAACATTTCGTTCAATTAATTATGTTGCTTTGTGACATTTACTAAACTGGAGTCATAAATTATGACCAATATAACCGAATGTCTTGGTAATAAAATATATTGAATAGTTTCATTAGACAGGCTGCGTTTCGGGTTTTATTGTTATCCTACTTTCGCATTAGCTAACAAATGTAGATGACTGAATTGTCTATTTGAAAACACATACGATATAAATAAATAAATATTAGACACCAAAACAAACATTGACCAATCGATTTGACGATCCCAAAGTAATAGCTTACGCAGTGGTGTTATGGAAATCGGGATCAATCAAGGAAGGTACCCTGAAAAACATAGTTAGGCACAGAACAAACACCGATGATCAATACAATAATGTTTAAACCGAACCCATTATCTTTGATTCAGAAGGCAGGGTCACTACCAAAAGAGCTACCGGTATAGGTACTATACATATAACGACAATGTGAAAGTTATTTTGTTTAAATCCTTGGTTAGCTTCGCCAAAGACGATTTTGAATCAAACTAAAGCCTTCGACAGAGTCGCCTTGCAAATTAAAAAACATAGGTCCCAAAACGCACCTTGTGCAGTCCCTGCGTTTTCATACTTTGACTTGAGCTTCGCGGCTGTCGCTCTGGCGTCGGACCTGACCGTGTCCGTAGTGGTGCTGGCCGTCGTCGTACTAGTCCTGAACGACAGCGTCGTGGAGAAACTGGACGAGAACGAGGATCCCAGGCCCAAGCCGAGGGTGGTGCGGTACCGGCGGCGATACATGGCGACAAATGACACGTACACACGCGACGGACGTCGTGACCAGACTGAAGGAAAGCTGCGTAGGCGCAACACCAACCCGGAAAAGCGGCCGCGATTTATTATAGCCCACGAAAGCCGCTAGACGAATGTTGCTCGCGAATTTTCAAACGGCAAAAGTTCACTGATTTATACCGGGGCGATCGAACGCAACACAATCGTACCGGACTATTTCTGTAGACGGGATTTTTATGCACTCCGGTGATTGATCGCTAAATTCAATTTGAACGTTTTAAATAGCACGCTCGTCTGGTTCAATGGTGCTCTTTTATAATGTCAAAACAACTGTTGGGTTGTTGTTAATAATTCTTTATTTTACGGTCAAACGTTCAACTCTTGTTAAATACGTCACTTGCTGGGAGTCTATAGATTGGCGTTGCGTTGCGTTTATGGATTGCTAGTCAGCAACCCGCGTGCATATTCTTAAAATCATAGCTTATGTAATGATTGCATTTATAGCCCTTCCATCCAAACCTTCGAATTCAGTTTCAATTTCTTTATTTGCTCACTAAGTGTAGGTTCAATTTATGATTATTAGTAGGATTTCTTAACTCTGGAACAGTGCTCCTGGTTCATACATTCATTATAGGTTATTAAAGTTTTGAGATGTCAGAAAATAACTTTCAGCTCCACTAAAGCTTTCCACCGGTTCTAACGACTGTTAACAAGCTAAAGACGAAGACGAGAAAACCTGGATCGCGCAAAGTGACGAACGATTGGAGTTCCCGATAATGATGAAATCTGTAATGTTATTACCTGTAATTTGTTTTTATTTCGTGGAATAAACAATATACTATGTTTGTATTGGTATTGCATGCATGCTGCGCTTATTTGTGGTGCAATTCAACCGAAACTCCGTTGAATATGCCGAGTATTATGCATTGTATGAACAAGGTGAGGGTGTTATCGTGTTGGCAATCTAGGTCAGCCTTTCAGGGGCGTAAATAATACTGGACATAGGGTGACGGCGATTTAGTGTAGGCTGTAGGGGTACTAAAAGTGTACACACTGATTTCTTTCTTATTTTATAAATACTAGCTGAGTTGTAGTAGTTGTATCGACATAACTAAATTACAGGATCCCTACTAATATTATAAATGCGAAAGTAACTCTGTATGTCTGTCTGTTACGCTTTCCCGCTTAAACCTCTCAACCGATTTTGATGAAATTTTGCACAGAGAAAGTACATAGGCTACATTTTATTGCGAAAAAATCGATGAAGAAACACTTCTGTGACACACCTACCATGAACGCGGGCGAAGCCGCGGGCACAGCTAGTGTTTATATTAGACAAAGTTTGCACTAACAATAACGGATACAGTAGATCGAAATGATGAGCGTGTATGTATTTCGAGAATCCATTTTTTCGCCACGCTGGGCAGACGGGTTGGCGATCGCAGGGCGCAGCTCGTCGCTCCGATGACGCTGCTGCCCTTCACCGGCCTGTAGTACTTAGCTACACCTTCTATTGTGATGGTTAAACCGCCACCAGTTGGTTGTCAGAGCCTCTTTTGTTATTCAGGATGCACCATGGGCAGGTGAGGGTTACTTGGAACGAAAAGATGATGAGTCGCCCCCTTACATCACTAACTATTTCATTATACTTATTTATTGTTAAAATTACAGTCTGAAACTGATCATATTACAATATTCCAATTGTAATGTAAGTATTTGCTAATGAGCCGCATGTCCGCTGCGACCATGACCCAAGATAAGGCAGGTCTGGGTTAAATAATGAGTATAGGTAGGTAGTATGTTACCTAAGATCATGAATTATTTGTACACTAGAAACAATTTGTATGTAAGACCATGAATCTCTCGAGCACTGTTTCCAGCCTAAATCCCTAGATAACCAAATGATGTTGGTGCTATGAAATCATCATCATCATCAGCCCACATCAGTCCACTGCTGGACATAGGCCTCTCCCAATACTCGCCACTTCGATCGATCCCGGGCCTCTCGCATCCAGCATATATGAAATCATATACCTACATAAAAACATACTTCTGATCGTACTTCTGATGGCAGAGACTATCAATAGTTTCATTTTTTATGCAATGCGACTGACAAATGAAAACACCATTGTGTGCTTGCAGTGAATGTATTACAAATGTTATGCTTCAGCAGAACCAGTACTCTGTATACCTATTGTTACACTATAATATTAGAATGAATTATATGAAAGAAAACAATATATTACATATTGTTTGTATTGAGGTAGATATGAAGTGGTGTGCCTAAACTGGGGCAACACTGTGTCTGCCATAATAGTAATAAACTGTGTAGCATGCACGAACATACAAACAGACACACACAGCTACACACACTGTCAAACATCTGACAGTGACATCTGACACTGACAACTGTCGTCTCGTTCCTACACTTCACGCAAGGTGCGGGGTGGGAGGACAGTCAGTCTGTGTCCCACCGCCGCCGAGTAAAGACGTGTTCGTGTGAGGATAGCGAGCCGATATCATTGGTACCATCACATTGTTCATTACTTTATTGTTCATGGTTATTTCATATGTGGATTAGTGTCTACTACATTTTGGCGACGACGGAAAAACTGTAAGTAATTTTACTGTTTAGCTGTTAGGAAAATTGTATTTAATTAAAAAAAAAAAAAAAAAAGAAGGTAAAGTAATGGGTTTGGTTTTGTAAATGAAGAAACACATTCAATGCTAGATTTCTTAGATACGTAGCAATTTTTATTTATTTCAACTGTCAATAAAGTAAAATCAAGCGAGTGCTCGGATAGGTAGTTAATTATTGTATCGTAGCTTTAAGCAAAAAAAAAATACGTTTAAACTGTTTTATTTCAATCACTGTATGAACGTTTAATTGCACTAAAGAATATAATAAATAATTTTGCGTACCTACCCATCAGTTAACGAAATAATTATCCATGGTGGAAAAAGAACAATGTATCTTTGTTTTGATTACCTACTGCTTGCGTTAAACCAGTTGCACCGTCGACACGGGTACATATTTTGATTTGCATAATGCTGCAGTAATCTAAAAGATATGTGCAAAATTGCTTAGACAATGTAATTAAGCATACATACAAAAATAAAAGAAGCTAAATCATATTGTTTTCAGTACATTAGACTATTCGGTATTTGACCCGTTCAATAATCGCGGAATGGAACAAAGGTAGTAAAGTAATCGAGGTTGTAGGTAATTCACAATAAACCATATTTAATTATACAAGTACCTCGATTTCCGCGCATTATCAGAGCGTAATAAACTTTAAACTTATTATATAACTTGCCTAGTTAACCAAAGGTATGGTATTAGGACAGGCACATAACGCACAGCTGCTACTTTTGCGTAGGGATTGTTACTGTTAGTTAATGACGTTATGGGTAAAAATAAACCGAGATTAAGTTTAACGTATAACGCTACGCGTGTAGGTATCTTAACAGTAGCAACAGCAGTATCGTTGTAAACAAAGCCACATCTTGGATATTGTATGTAATAATCAGGTAGGCTTGCCAGATTTATTTATTTAATAGGTTTACCAGCGTTTGTATACACCAAAGCTATACTATACTAGTACATGTTATCTTATGAACTAAGTGTAACAATATTTAAAGGTAAACACCGCATGCATATAAAGACAGATGGGTTGAAGGTCCTGGATTGTTCCGGAATTTTGCCTCTTGACCTGTGCCCAATAATTAGACTTAGTTTTCCCGAATTCCGAAATCATTTACTACTAAGCTCTTGGTCTTGATTTCATCTATAGAATAAAGGATAACTCTAGCAATGTAAATATGTCAACAAAGGGAAAGTCTGACCAGTTAAATACTATTCATCAAAAGTATACAAGGCTTACCTGGCAAAGGGCTTGAATTAGAATTATATTTACATGAAAATATACTACATGTGTATGTATGGCCGCACATTGGTTAAGATAATTTGAGTTATTGATTAGTAGGTATTGTTAATTACAAAGTCATTAGTTCGGTCACTAGGAGTGCTGCGATTAGGGGTAGGTCACCGATATTAGTTGAAATGGAAATAGTCTTTTATAATAATACTGGAATCAATGTTTGTCTGTTCAGTTTTAATTGAAGCCTGTGTCTGGTGATACTTCAGCCAGGACACGCTTGATGAAGCTTAGGCAGGCCTGTGAGCTTGGTGAAGCTTAGGCCAAAACAAGCTTAAGGCCTTTGAGTGGTGGAACTTCAACTGAAACAAGGTTAATTGTAGCCTCTCGAGTTGCAGCCAGAACAAGGTTAGTTAGATTATATTAATTATTAAATTCTTAAATATTTACCCTTACGAATGAATACATTTATTTAAATTTGAATACTGCAGAGGCACCGTATGTGTTGGGCTAGTCTGTTTCACCTAGTATGACTAAGCATTCGGTAGAATTCCGCTTAGCGACCTTTTGTATGGTCTGGGCCACTGGAAGCTGGTGGAGGGGACTGGTATGGCGAAGCATCTGGTCAGATCCCGCTGGTGGTAATCACTTGCACTGGCAGCGGGTGAAGAGATGGCTTGGTACAACTGGGTATTTATTTATAATAACGTATTTATTTAGTATTTTGACTAAATTTAGTTCCTCTCCTCAGTTGTTCACTCTTAACAGAGTGGTCGTGGTCATGGGGAGTCGCCTGCTACTGTGGTTGCCGCTTTCGCGATCAGTCCACCGGTCCCTGCAGGTGGCAGGAGAACATTCCACTACAGGTGTCCCGGTGACGGACTTGATGGTGTCTGTCCAGCGGGTAGGCGATCGACCCCGTGGTCTGTTACCTTCGACTCTGCCCTGAATCACCAACCGCTTCATCGAATTGTTATTACGGGTAACGTGTCCAAAGAACCTGAGTATTCGTAATTGCTCAAGTGACGATTTCTTTGTAATTTTGTCTTTATTTTGTTCTAATCTAATTCAATCACCCTAAAAAAAAAAAAAAAAAAAAAAAAAAATTATTATGAGCATGTAAAACTGTAATTCATCTAATAAGGCCAACCGCGTTCCGCAAGTCTAGGTCACTAGGATGGCGAGTGGAAGGGGCTCTGCACAACAAGGCATTTAACTAATTACAATGTAAACACACTGGTGACAACAATATCAACATTTTTAGGGAGTCGCTATCAGTCAATAACCCTTTGAAAGCAAAATACTGGTCAGTATCGTAGTGATAGCGTTGCTTTAATTTCAGGATATCGCACATCGATTTGTCTATTCAATTATCCCGGGAAAAATAATTATTATATTATTCTTGATAGTTAATTGTAATTCATCTCTTGAATTATGTTATATTGAATAAATATCTAAAATGAATTTTACGAAATATAGAACTGGTCATTCTTGCTTTGTGCAGCCTAGCTCACTGTCTGAGCGAGTGAAGGCGGTTTGGCATAACTAAACATTTGACTCATGACAGTGTAAAAATAATTATTCGACTTACATACTTACTAAGATCCTACACTTAGTTAAATCTTTGGAAAAAAATATTTTTAACCAATTAGTATTTCACTTTAAGAAAAATAAGTTATTGCCTAAAAAGCAATTTGTTTTACAAAAGGTAGGTCCACTACTGATGCAGGAGTGGCTGTGATGAAACATAATATATTCGATGCTTGGGAAAGTAAGCAGGATACAGTGGGTGTTTTCTGTAATTTATCATAGGCATTTGATTGCGTTAATCATGAAATCTTACTTCTGAAGTTGCGGCATTATGGTGTCTCGAATGTTGCTTTAAGTTTGAAGTCCTATATTGACGGAAGTGAATCTTCTGGCGCCCTACTACGTACGGGAGTGCCCCAGGGCTCTATATTGGGACCATTGCTGTTTTCAATATATATTTAAATGACCTTCCGTATTTCGCTGAGGGTTTGAGTGAGAGGGTATTGTTGGCGGATGACACTTCTCTAATTATTGAAACTGACAAGTATCTGACGAAGTAAATAATGATCTCTAGCAGGTATTGGTTTGACACAAATCATTTGCTTTAATTCTAATAATTAGTTTTATAGTCTATTAAATTCATGATGTCTAATGTGAAGCAAGTAAATAAATACTCGTACTAGTATATTTATATAAATGGGGAACACATTGAGCTTGTTGATTCTACGACCTTTTTAGGGATTGCTGTGGACTCTAAGTTACAATAGACCCCTCATATAGGAGCACTGGTGGGGGGACTTAGTTCAGCTACATAAACAGTTAAAAAAAAAAAAAAAAAAAAAAAAACTGGTACTTACTGATCTCGTGAATTAGCGATGGGTCGTTATCGGTTTTTGAGATAACGTAACGTAAGCGTTATGTGATTTCCAATAACTGGTTTCTTAACTAGTGATTTTTATAACTAGTTATTTTCACAACGTTCTGAAGCAAACGTGATAATTGTAACGTAAAATCGTTTGGTTAGGTAGCAGTATAACTTAATTCTTCTTCACGCACACGTATCGTGTATCGATACGTCTTCGTTTCGCTTAACAACATGTTATGATTGGAATTAACAAATCAATTACAAATTTGTTCAGTTTTACTCCTTTACGTTGTCAAAGCTATGTGTAAGGTGGTCATTGGTCAATGTAAAACGTCGTTTTCATCTTGTCATTACGAATATTGTAAAACCAGTGATTTTGCGTGAGTAGTGAAAGTAGCCAAACATCGACGCTATGCCTTAAACATAAGAGTGAATTCGATTTAACTTTATGGCGTTGTGATTAAAAGAGTTATTGAAGACTGATGCCTATTTCGATCGTTTAAATGGCGTTATGAATATCACTAGTTTTGTTGTAGTGGAAAACGAGTGATCACTGTTCGAGCTCGTAACTGCATATATAACCGGTTATGGTTAGTAACGCCCATCGCTATCGTGAATCACTTAGGGAGTTAGCGTCCTGACTGTGGCATCACAGTACTTATTTGAATGCATATATGGTTGAACGTAAAAATATAAATTTATATAGTAAAGAACTCAGATCTTCGACGGTGCAATCCTGGAGGTAAGGGCAGGCTTGCTGTTTCCAATATCAGGCTTCTTATGACTGGTAACTCATTCATAGGACAAAGTGAAAAAACAATAATTTTATTATGTTCAACAAAATTGACTGGGTTGAGGGCTCGTTTGGTGGTGGCCTCGGCCTTCTGGGCTAGGAGTCGTGGGTTCGGTTCCCGCGCGGTGCAGGCATTTGTGTTCGTGCATTCATAATTTTATTTTTATTGTATCTATATATTAAAAAAAAAAAAAAAAAGCTAACTGTTGAGTTTGTTTCGGCACTTCTTCTCAGCAGGCTACATGTCGCAGTGCTAGCAGGAAAAAGTGCCACGTGCAAAGGTATTACGGGTGAATCTATTTGTAGGGGGAGACTGTTTTATCTTATTATTTTATTTATCCTAAAATTATAACTGGCGTTAATTACCTACTGAGTATGTACATAGCTATCTTATAAAAGTATGTGTTTGAGAATAAATATCAATTTCCTCTTTGAGTACAAATATTTTACTAGGGCTACCGCTCGACACTGTTGTCCTGGAGTTATCCCAGATTTAATCGAGTTCTATCGGGTAACCCTACTAACATGGCATTGAATTGCGAATAATAGAGTTATGGCTTTAAATTGAGAGGTTGTGGCATTGAATTGCGATGACTATGCATTGAATTGCGTTACCAATATTAATAATAGTGCATTGAATTGCGATGACTATGCATTGAATTGCGTTACCAATATTAATAATAGTGCATTGAATTGCGATTTAAGGAATAAAGAATTCAATTGCGGGCCGTTCAGTTAGTAATAACACGGGAATTCATGAAATGCATTAAATTGCGTAACACTATATGATATTAGATAGAGAAAAAATAATATTTGCAAAGGTACACATTTACACACACATTTACAGCAACGAATACAGAAAAAACACACAAATAGGGGAGACGTCAATGGGTGATTTTCCATGTTATTTGATGGTTGCCGGAAGGAACCATTAAAGTAGCGCTTATTTGAGAAATCACAACGAAGTTGTTTTGCGGATTGAGAGCGCAATAGGCCTTTAAGGTTCATCGGGAGAATCGGTTCCAGAAGTGTAAAATTAATCATAAATCATTAATAACACTGTTTTAGGTACATTAAATTAAAACATATTTTGATATGAAATCCATAACATAAACGCATTATTCGAAATGGCCATCGAACAAGCTTCTTAAACGAGGCATACAAAACACCGCGCAATATCGGTTTGCATAAAGCGTTTTGGGCGAGTTGATATTTGTGATTTTGAAATTGTCATAGCTCGGGGACTTTTTATACAAGCGACGTAATTCTTTCACCAATGTTTCTATGGTTGGTTGATGCATTAATATTGATCCAAAACAAAAATTAGTCATCATACCTATTATCTACAGGTAAACTACAATCGGTATTCATACTTGACAAATTCGAATGCGAAGGTGATATAAGGTCGGTCGCGGTCCGATGGGAGCGATAGAAGCGCGGGGTGTACACATCTACTTGGAAGTAGCGAGTATAGAAAAGAGCATGTTTACTCATCATTTCGGTGGAGCTGATTTACACGAGGTATTCTACAATATATTAGGAGCAGACGCAAAGCCAAATATTATATACTGAAATTATAACTTATACTAATGATTTGGACATATATACAATATCTAAATAAAGTTGATTACAAATATATAAATAAGTATAATTAACTGGAAAAAAAATAAAAAAAAATAAAAAAAAAAATAAGGGAGAGATGTAGCATGCACGAACATACAAACAGACACACACAGCTACACACACTGTCAAACATCTGACAGTGACATCTGACACTGACAACTGTCGTCTCGTTCCTACACTTCACGCAAGGTGCGGGGTGGGAGGACAGTCAGTCTGTGTCCCACCGCCGCCGAGTAAAGACGTGTTCGTGTGAGGATAGCGAGCCGATATCATTGGTACCATCACATTGTTCATTACTTTATTGTTCATGGTTATTTCATATGTGGATTAGTGTCTACTACAAACTGTACTATCAAAAAAACATCAAGTTAGAATATACCTATATGTTAAATTAATGCCTTGCATCAAAATAAAATTGTTGAGCAAACTAGGTAAATTTTTAATTAAAATTTAGGTATTTATCATTATTTTATCAACCTGAAGTTTATTCTCTAATAGCAATAAGATGATTCATTCAACATTTTCCTGAAATAGGTTTCTATTTGTGTTTCAAATGCAATAAAGAATATGTTGCTATGTCTTGTTAATTTTCTAAAATTTTATTTTTTAGGTATTTTTATTCTATTAATTTAATTTAGGATCTCTCCAACATACACATTAACTGTTAATACTTTAAATACATGTAAAGTTGTATGTTTTTACAATTATAGGAGACCATAGCTCATTATATTAAGTAGGTATTTTCAATAATAATAGGTATATTCTTTGAACAAATTTTTAATATACAGACAAGCCTAGACCTAATACATTACATAACACAAAGCAACCACACAGTATAATGTTGAAAAATATCAAAATATAAGCCATAAAAAACATAATAATGTATATGTACCACTTTTATAACATGTGGCAATAAACATGTATGCTAATAATAAATTAGATACCCTATCACTCAAGTCACTCTCCGCACATGAGAGATTGATAAACAAAGAATCTGTCAACAGAGCTTCAAGGCCAATGCTTGTTACACTCAATTGAGTATTACTCATTTTGTTAACTTTTTTTCTTCTTTGGGACATACCTATTGTAGAACTACATTTCTCTGTGTCTATTTATTCGGTTTAATCTAATGTCAGCATGTTATTAAATATTGCAATGCCAATTTCAAGTAATATGTGTGCTTTTAAATTGCAAATAAACTGGTTTTCTTTCTTTCTCGTTGTACTTAAATTTCCTATGAAATCTGGGTCTCGAAGGAAAGTAACTATGAATGCAGCAGGAATGGACAGGTTCTCAAGTGAGATAGTTTAAAAGAAGTATTAAACAAGTAATACTTTACATCAACTTTTCTGATGTTATTCCGTTGCATGATACTCAAACATCTAGGTGTGCATAGGAGCTCTAACCACATCTTATGCATACCCAGGTAGGTACTTGAGAAGCATTCAACGGGTTTAGCAATGACAGAGCCTACAATGGAGTAACAAGAACACTCTCTTAAGTATATCTGTTGGTGACCATATAGGCTGGGAATTAGATTCAAAGGTAGATAAATGATTTGTGACTCACCGTTAATCGACCAGATATGTGAAGGCAAGGAGTGGGCCGCGTACACCCGGCCTAGGGCCAGGGACGTGCCCGGCGCGGGCCCGGCCTCCTCGTTGGAGCTGGAGTCCGTGTCGGGGCTGGCCGCCGCCGACGCCTCGTAGCTCTGCGAGTTGGCCGGGATCGCGATCGCCTCGTGCGACGCGTGCAGGTCCGGCACAGACGACAGCGAGCGGGCCCGCTGCCGATCCGACGACACCTGGATCCCAGGTATCGCACGCAGCAAACTAAACCCCGCCCCGCCAGACACCACCTCCGAGCTGGAGCTCGTAGAGAATGTCCTGGCGCGCGGACTCTGCCCCCCATTAGCGGTGCTCGGCTTAGCGCCCATAGCTACTTCTAGTTACGCAAAAATCACACCCGTCACACACTGCACTGTATCACGAAGATCGGACACCCGCGACGGATCGAGGCATCGTACGCGCCACCGGTGGCTGCGGCCCGAGACTACGGAAACGGCACTGTTTAAACAAAAACAACAAAAACACACACGTAGTATTAGTACCAGAATTGTAAACAGCGCTTGCATGTGCCTTCCTGCAAAATTTTGACAGCTCTCCCTCTTGTATGAAGTTAGCTGTTGGCTGATGTTTGCAGTCAATGACAGTAAACTGACAGTTTGCGCAAGTTCAGTCGTTCGAAAACCTGCAATAATACAGATCCACAAAATCTGCACAAACTTTTTGTTACACATACGTTTTGTAAACAATTTTATTGTCGTCATGTCTGCTTTTTTTAATACATTTCGCAGGCGATAAAGTAAATGTTACTTACAAATCATGAACAACTTAAATTGATAAGTCATGTGATGGTTTATTTTATTTTATCTACAATCGAGAAGCTGAGTCAGCGTTTTTCACAATAACAATACTTCTAAGATATTTCATGAACATCGGCCTATGGCAGTCCACCACTGGACATAGACCTCTCCAGTTGTTTGCCACTTTGGGCAAACATCTGAAGTCTTTACCCATATGATGACTATCATGCTGTGCAGGCGGGTTGGCAACTGCAGGGCGTAGTTCCTTGCTTCGGTGACGCTACTGTCCTTCACCGGAGCGAGCTTCGATGGCCTGTGGCCTCACATACTCGTATTTATTTTGGTGAAACTCAATAGTTTAGTACTTTAGAACATAGTACACACAATAGAAATACTATTGTATTGCGTTCGTATTCGACTATTTGCTATTTTAAGGGATCATATTTAATCATTAGTTAATCTTCAGGTCTGCTTTACTGTTAAGACATAATACTTACTTTTTTACCACTATGTACTACCTACTACATTAGTACAAATAAGAAATTGTATGTGGAGTTGTGATTTTGTGACCAAGGATATAGAAAATTGCATTGATTGGTCAGAGTGTAGGTGATATAAAGAAAAGACAAAAACCAATTATATTTGGTTTTATTCCAATAAAATTTGTGCATGAATGACATAGAAACCGATGACAATCATTAGCTTTTTTAACGAAGATAAAAATAGACAAAATACAAAGGAGTATTTACACCACATTCACCCCCCGTCAGAGTTAATTAAGTTCGTAGTCTTGCAGACGGGTTGGGGCTCGTTTCTCTCTGTTAGAGCGTCGGGGTGCTGATAACTCATTATGTTCAGCTGGAATATTTTCAGGTAGCACAGGTTCAGCTTGAAGGTTTGGCACATCTTCTCCCTCCGCATCCTCGATGTGATCATGATCTGATTCAGGCTCATCACTTGATTGTGATAACGGGGGTAGAGGAGCCAGTTGTCTATTTGACACGGTAGCTTCACGGCCATCTGATAATCTCACATAAGAGTAGGATGGATTTGCTTCTAGAAGTTCGACTTCTTCTATGTCCGAGTCGTATTTAGAACGTTTATGATTATTTCTCATCAATATCGGGCCTGGTTCCAGGAGCCATGTTGGCAAGGACCCTCCATTTGCTGTTCGACGAGGATGATTAAAGAATCGCTCGTGGGGTGTAGCGTTAGTGGAAGTACACAATAGGGATCGAATTGAGTGCAGAGCAGTTGGTAGAACTTGTTCCCAGCAAGTCGTATCTAGCTCCCTTGATCTAAGACATAACTTTATAGTTTTCCATAAAGTTCCATTAAGACGCTCAACTTGGCCGTTTCCTTGTGGATTATACGGCGTAGTACGGCTACATGCTACTCCGTGTGATATTAGGAAACGCCGTAATTCTTCGGACATGAATGCAGTCCCTCGATCAGAATGTATGTATTGTGGAGCACCATATGTGGAAAACAAATCCAAAAAGCATTTTATGACGGTTCCGGCAGACAAATCCTTGCATGGATAAGCAAAAGGGAATCTTGAGTACTCATCTATAATTGTTAAGATATATCGATTTTGCGTGTTAGTAGGTAGAGGTCCCTTAAAGTCCACATTAAGTCTCTCAAATGGCGCAATTGCTTTTATAAGATTCCCTTGCATCTTGGTAAATCTTGGCTTGATTTCTGCGCAAATGCGACATCGTGAAGTCATTGTCTTAATATCGTCTGTTGTATATGGTAGATTTTTAGATCTTACCCAGTGAGTCATTCGCACGATGCCAGGGTGTCCCATTATATTATGTAACTCATCCAATCTATTACTGCTGTTGATATTCGAGCACACCCGTGATAAAGTGTCAGCAGTAACATTTTCTTTACCAGGACGGTAAATAATATCGTATTTATAGTTTGATAATTCAAGTCGCCATCTTTCTATCTTTTCGTTCTTGATCTTGCTGTTATGACTTTGATTGAACATAAATGACACAGATCGTTGATCAGTTATTAGAAGAAAGCGTCTTCCAATGAGATAGTGGCGCCATTTCCTTAAAGATTCAACTGCAGCACTCGCTTCCTTCTCGATAGAAGAATGACGGCGTTCAGAATCATTTAGAGACCGAGAGAAGAAAGCCACTGGCCGGCCATTTTGTGAGAGAGAAGCTGCAATTGAGTGTTCCGAGGCGTCAGTCTCTACAGTAAATGTATCATTAGGATCGATTACCGTCAGGGCCGATTTCTTTATGTCAGATTTTAACTTCTGAAAACAGTTGATCTCATGTTCGTCAAGTGGAAATTTTGTAACTTTTGTCAGAGGATTGATTTTCGCAGAGAAGTTTCTAATCCATTTAGCATAATGGGCAAACATACCAAGGGCCCTTTTAAGGGATTGAGAGTCACTTGGGATAGGCAGATTTATTAAAGGGCTGAGACGGTCTTCATCTGGTTGGATAGTATTGTTATTGATTCTATAGCCCAATAATTTGATAGTATTCTGCCTATAGACACACTTTTCTTCATTCAATGTAAGGTTGTACTTAGTTACAGCTTCCATGAATCGTTTCAGATTTTGATCGTGTTCTTCATTTGTTTTTCCGCAAACCGTGACGTCATCCAGATAGGCATAAGTACCAGTCAGATTCTCTTTACATATGATGTAATTTAAGGTTCTTTGAAAAGCAGCAACTCCATTGGTTACTCCAAATGGTATTCGAGTAAACTGATACAAATTCCCGCAAGCCTCAAAAGCAGTATACATTTTCTCACTTTTAAGTATAGGTACCTGATGATAGGCACTTCGTAAATCGGTTTTTGTCTTTTCTTTATATCAATTTATTCCAATAAAATTTGTGCATGAATGACATAGAAACCGATGACAATCATTAGCTTTTTTAACGAAGATAAAAATAGACAAAATACAAAGGAGTATTTACACCACAGTAGGATTAGATAGATCATATACGCACGATGAAAACTTAAAGATTACTAAAATTAAACATTTTCAACTTTTACTATCGCAAGTAGAACCCATGCAAACGTTAACTTGATATCTTTTTAATTTGTATCGCTATTTATGACCATAAATCGACTATATTTTACAGATCATTAGTTGATCGTCTGAAAATTATGATAAACAACAATGTTGCATTATGTACTATTTCTTTAGAATAAATCTATTTACGACTCTCATTATATTAAGACAAAACTATAACCTGTCTGTACCATGGAAGTTTTGTACGTAGTACTTAATACTTCCATGGTCTGTACATATTCGCTGTGGAAGATGGAATGTTTCTGAACGATAATATAAACATCACTTCGCAAATGTCAACGTCACCATCGTTCATCATAGTTCGCGTTGTTTGATTCTCGCTGTAAACTTAATAAAATACTGGATTTAGTGCAATAAAAAGATTCATATTAGGATAACTTATTAATTTTTTGATGCTCGACGTTTTATAGCTCTCTTATCTATAGAAAAAAGTTGAGAATACGAGTTATGACAATATGAATAACCCAGCTATGAATTCAGCAACCGTGAGTGGGCTCTAATTTTACTAATAAAAAACCTAAAGCTCATAAATTAGAGCGATAAATGCTTTGTGTAATGATTAATAAGCCATGCGCGTGTCTTTATTAGCATTTTTATTTCTTGTAAAGTTGAAACTAAGAAGAATCAATGATAACTTTAACTTTGATTTTGCCTTGATGCCTGTTGATTGCGAGTGATTCATCAACCCTGTGCATGGTCGGATTATAATACTACTGTTAAATTCTAAAATCAACAAATATGTTGGCCAATGGCCTGAACAAATGTGGTAATAAAAACTTACCTTTACTTGTGATTTTTAACAGATTATAGTTATATGTAAAAGATGCCAAAAAAGCAATTTGCAGCTGTTAAACATAACAATAATGTTTAGTATCAAAACTACACTCTGACCCAATAATCTTTAGCTTGTCTATCCTAAATAGTTGTAGCTGTGAAGTGAGAAATTGTATTAGGAGACTGTATTTAGACATGTATTGTATAGATCCATCCCAATGAAATCTATTATTTGCTCAGTAATGTAGTTCAGTGTTTTTCAAACTTTTTCAGAATATAACCCCATTGGTTCTTTACTTATTGATAAGAAGAAGTATGTGGTGTTTCCTAATGTATTTAAGAAAGTGATGAATTGTAATAAAAGTTGCCTCAATGGATTTAAACAAAGTTTGAAAAACACATTTTTAACTAAAGTCCTTGTATTTTATTTTTCATTGATATTTACCTACAGTATTGCCTACAGACAATTAGCATCCTAATTTTTTGTAGATTTGAGTACTTTAAATAGAACTATGTGATTCCATAAATGTTTGGTTGGGTATCAATCTTGGAATTTCATTAAACCATCATTGCCTGCTACTGTTGGATCTCTCATGGGCTGTTTGAATCTCCCAGCATTTCATATCCCCATAGTGATTTGTAGGAATCCTATAGCAATAATTTATTCAATTACCACTGACATCCTTTGATTTCCTGCCGAAAAGAACTGCTCTGACTATATACTGAATATTTGCTTTGAACATGCTTTACTCTGTCTATTAATTCAGATTAGAATATGAAAATTACTTAATTAGATGTAAAATGTCAGTTGTTAAAAGTAAAATGGATTGACTAAGCTCCTTGAGGAAAAATAAATAGATCTTCAATTGTTTTATTATTAAATGTGATAATATAAGACATGGAATCCCTTCTACTAAATGATAGTAGGGCCCAATTTGGTCATGGAGCAAAATATCTTCTATTTCCTTAAAAGATGACTACATTACATTTACTACAGGCATTTACAAATTTTGACACTCTATACACAATTTAAACTCTATATAAAAGTCTGATCATCACTGCACTTAACATTTAAACTTGTGGTGTCATTGTGTAAAAAGCCATTAAAAAATATACAGGGTGGCTGATGGAAAATCTATGTAGCTATCTTGTTTTGACAGGTACATAAAAGTATCTCAAATGACTTGACAGTCAACTACCTATCCTATTGACACATGTCATAAGAGTCCTTTGATGGTGGAATGTTATATATTTGACTGCTATTTTGGTCCCCATTACCCCATTTATAGGTGTTATTAATCTAGTGCTAATATTATTTGCATTGGAGTTTGCTTTGCACGGCTTTGCTGACGTAGTCGTTACCGCTACTTACAGCCGGGTGTGCCGCAGGTCCCACTGCTGGACGACGACACCATCGCCTTCGGGGAAGAGGACAATGCTGGCAAACAGTTTGTGTGAGTATATGTATGGGGCAATACCATAATAAAATTCTACTAAATGGGTCAAATTAAGTAGTAATTTGACCCATTTAGTAGAATTTTATATGACCTTTTTTATGTGATTTGCACCCTTAGAGACCCTTTCATTGGCTACCTGTCCATTAAAGTGGAGTTAGCTTTGCTGTGTGTTTCCGGCTTTAGAATAGGATCACTCCATCTCATCCCAAGTCGTAAAAAATGACTTACGTAATATAACAATACTAGCTGTGCTCGCGACTTCGTCTGCGTGGAATAGTTATTTTGTCCCCGTTTTTTTTTTTACATTTTCCATTATTTCTTCGCTCCTAATAGTTGGAACGTGACTCCGCTTCCCGGCGCCAAGTGCTCCAGGCGGCTGAGAGGGGGCGGTGCGGAGCAGCGCGGGGCATCGCGGTCGCGGATCGTTTCCCCCCGCCCCCCGCGTTGACTAACACTCCGCGCTCACCTTGCGCGCGAACATACATTTTCCATTATATCTTCGCTCCTAATAGTTGCAGCGTGATATTATATAGCCTAAAGCCTTCCTCAATAAATGGTCTATTTAACACAAAAAGAATTTTTCAATTCGGACCAGTAGTTCCTGAGATTAGCGCGTTCAAACAAACAAACAAACTCTTCAGCTTTATAATATTAAGTTAAGATTAGTTAAGATATAAAACCTACTGGTTGCTAGAGGTCTAACTTAAAATTGAGGTACCATTTTATGGACGTCCGTTATTTTTGAAACCTGATATCCACGCGTGCGACGCCGCTGGCACAGCCAGTAAACGTATAAATGTTGGAGTCCCACGTGTGCAGGCACCCGTACATCGTGTTCTTCCACCTGGTGTTCCGCTGCTCGGCCGTGGTGGTCTACATGCTCTGCGGCTGGTTCTCTGACTCGTTCATAGCCAGCTTTGTGCTGGTGGTTCTGCTGCTCTCCGCTGATTTTTGGACTGTTAAGAACATCACAGGTAACATATATATATGTCACCGGAAAATAGCAAGTATTATTCAACTACAATATATTTCAACTACCGTTTGTTATTTTCCGAAAGTTAATCAACTACCTAGGAAATTGATAGACTTACGATTCTTGCTATTTTCCAGTGACATATATATTTTAATTCATTATGATTTTATGTATTTGTTAAGTGGTATTGAAGCCTATGATGCAGTCTGCTTATATTATGGCATCATCAATCAATTAGGGTACTAACAGCATTTTTTAGCAAAAAAACCCGACTTCAATATACTTCGACTACTTCCAAGTTGGTCCCATTGGCTGGTGGAAGTAGGTACACTAGGTACACCCTTACGGACAAAAAATGAATTTTTGCAAATCGTTTGATAATTTTCAGATATAGGTATGGGTTAACAACCAAAAATAAAAACCTCTTCCCTTTTTTCTTTGAAGTCGGTTAAAAATAAATACATATAAGAATGGCCCTTCGTACACGATTTTTGTTATACATTTTGTTTTATGGCATGTTTAAGGTCGACTTCTCGTCGGGCTTCGGTGGTGGAACTATGTCGATGATGATGGAAAATCACATTGGGTTTTCGAATCGAAACAGGTAAGGCTTTCTTTCCTTTTTTTTTTGGTTTTTGTACTGTAAAAACGGAAGGTGCCAAGTGCACCCCCCCACAACCTGGAAAATCCTTTAAGTGCCGTTTCACGCCCCGCCGAAAAATTATTAAATTAAAACAGCAGTTCCAAATTTAGTTTTATTTCCATTTAAATTAAGTACTACAATAACAAATCAATAAATGAATTATAAAGAAACTCAATCATCCTCAAATTGCCTCTAGACATATTAGATTTTGAAATGTGATGTCACGAAACTTAGTACCCCTCCCACCCCTTGTCACACCATGTCACATTTTGTCGACCGAGGGGGTCGACAAAATGTGACATGGGTTCCCCCCTTTACGTGTGACGTATTTTATGGATGACCCCTAGAGTTAAACCCGCGGCTTTGCCTGCGTGAACATCGGTTTGTCATGAACAACTTCATCTATCTTACTATCATGTACGTTTTTTGTGTATAATTATAGCCTATGTGTTAATTTGATGTACAAACGATATTTCTGTAAAGTTTCATTAAAGTCCGTTCAGTAGTTTGTACGTGAAAGTGGAACAAACATCCATCCATCTATCTTGAAATACTCGAAGCGTAGCGAGGTCGGGTCGCTAGTATACTATAAAAACTGCTTTAACTTAACTTTCAGAGCCGAGTGAACAACAACGAGAGCCGTCTGTTCTGGATGGGGCTGGTGCTGTGTCCGCTGGTGTGGGGCGGCTTCTTCATCATCTGCCTCTTCGGCCTCAAGTTCGAGTGGATGGTGAGTTGATAGAAATAGAAAAGAATTCATTATCACACAGATTTTTTCATACAGAGCACACTTGCACAGTACAAACTTCAGCACCTTGTCACAATAATGAACATGTCAACATTGTTACATGAACCCAGAAAAAATTATAGTATCAATGTGAGACAAAGTTCCAAAGTGTATACCCGAACCCGTGCAAAACCTAGCGACTTGTGTTACTAATTTATATAGTGAGTGTAACTTATTTAATTTCATTTTGTGGTCCGAAAATCGTAATACAAACGGATTTGTATAACGTACTTATAATATAACCTGTAATCAGTCAGCTGTAATAAAATATTCTAACGCCAATTCCATGTAAGTAATGTGTTTGACTGGCTCGGTGGCTCAGTTGGTATTGACCCCTGCCTTCTGAACCAAGGGTCGTGGGTTCGATTCCCACCCGGGACAAACATTCGTGTGATGAACACTTGTGTTTGTTCCGTGTCTGGGTGTTTATATTTGTATTTAAGTAGATACATATTTGTGGTAGGTACCTTCGTTGTTCTGATACCCATAACACAAGTGCTTAGGCTGCTTACTTTGGTATTGGAGCAATGTATGTGATGTTGTCTGATATTTATGTTTATTTGCGCCAAATAGACAAATTTTCTTTCTTTCTTCCAGCTTCTAGTCCTTATCGCGTTGACCCTAAACGGGGCCAACCTGTACGGCTACATCAAGTGCAAGTTCGGCGCGAAGGAGAACCTCAAGTCGGCCACCACCGAGTTCGTGAAGCGGCAGCTGTTCCAGAACGCCGGAGCCTTCATGTTCAGCCAGCCCGCGCCGCCCACCACCGGGAACACGGGCGTCATATAGGCCACATGGGTCATACACATGGGTACGGTAACGATCGTTGTATGTAAACGCATCATTTGGAGACCGGGTACTTTTTAACCTAGGGATGTAAGGGAGTGACCTATCACCTTTTCACTCCAAGCCATCCTCACCTGCCTGTGCACCACAGTGCATCCTGCCGAACAACAAACGAGGCAAACCGACTGGTGGCGGTAAAACCTTCACGATAGAAGGCGTAGCTAGATATCACAGGCCGATGACGGGCAGCAACGTCACTGGAGCAAGAAGCTACGCCCTGCGATCGCCAACCCGCCTGCCCAGCGTGGCGATTATGGGTATATCCTCAACTGGAGAGGCCTATGTTCAGCAGTGGACTGTAATAGACTGATGATGATGATGACTTTTTAACCGTTTTAAAAATCAGCATTTTTAGCAAAAAAATCCGATTTCAATATGGTGATAGCAGAACCAACTAAGAAGCCTAACCTTTCGAACTCTGTTTTCGGAACTTGGAAATTTTCCAAATTGGTTCACAATTCTCGAAGCAGTGGCGTAGCTACAGGGTGGCATGTCAGCAAAATGTCACGGGTCCTCAGCCGTAAAGGGACCCCGATCAGAGGAGAACCCAAACTACCAACATTAATTATATTATTACACATGTAGTGAATATCCGCCACTATCTCGGCTATCTCAAAATATATAACATACAAACAAATATATATACAAACATACAACAAATGTTCGCCTCTTTGGGCAAACACACAGAGGTGTTACTCATAAAATCGCCGCTCGGGGCAGGCGGGTCGGGTATCGCAGGACGTAACTCCTGGCTCCGATGACGCTGCTGCTCGTCGTCGGCCTGTGGTATTTAGCTACGCCTTCAGTCGTGATGGTTATACCGCCACCAGTCAGCCGCTACAGACTTGTTTGTTATTCAGGATGCACCACGAGCATGTAAGGGTTACTAGGAGCGAAATGATGATAGGCCTTCTTTTAAATGTTGCTCGTAATATACAAAAATGCGCAAAAATTTATACAATGAAACCTGAAAAAGTGATAAAAAGAATGTTATTTTTCGTTACAGATACGAACATCGCAGCAATTTTAGTCGCACGAGGTTCACCTGAGAAGTCCTTTGAATTAAAGTATAATAATTATTAATTAATTTATAGCGGTGAATAGTGAATTTAATATTTTATGTCATGTTTAAGTATTTTCAAGTTCAAGTGTAAAACGAACACCATTTTATGCAATTTTCAATTAACAGAAAAAGACGAAGCATTTCTTGTTAAATTATATAAAAGGTCAAGCAAACTTACATCTACTTAGTCATCGTCTCGTCCAAAGATGATACAGTAGGTTTGCCAGATGCTTTTTGCGACTGCGGGATTTTGAAGCCTTTTTAGTAAAAAAGCGGGATCTTGTTCTTGTCGAAAGCGGAGCGTAGTAAACAAAGGTAATGACATGTTTGACGTCATACATTACAGGCAATCAGAGTGTCAAAATGCCCGATAGATGGCGTTATGTAGCTCACGGTTCAGCTATCACGCGATTGGTCAAGTGCTATGTTAACATCAGCGGCATGTCAAAATGAACCAATTACGCAACAGTTGGACCTGATGCGTATGTGGTGGCATCTGATAAACTATTTTTTTCAGAAAACTCTCATTGATTAAAAACGCAGGTTTTATTTTCGGTATTGTAGGTACAATAATATTATGTTGTTTATCGAATTACGAATTGTTATCATTTTAGTTGTGTAAGTTCGTATTTATGTACATTCCTGTAAGCTTAATTGGATATTGTGTTTATTAGATACTAGAACTTAATAGATTATGTTTTGTAGTTTTGTGATAAAGGACTAGAACATGTACCTAGATATTATTATTATATCATTAAAATTGGTCCAACACCGGATTACTTTAATTTGTCTATCAATTTCCTAGAACACATTATTTTTGTGAAATCAGGTAAATATGTGTGAAAATTAAAGAATAATGTAAAAAACACTATTTCTCTACACATATAGTAATAAAGGGTGGTTGCATTTATTACACTACTAATTAAATCATATCTTGAGAATGACACAAAATAAGAGTTTAATATTACGAAATTTAATAATAAACAGTAAAAATTGCCAAAGTGTGGAATTTATAAAAAAGAATATACCTACCTATAGAAAAATTTCCATCCCATTTGGAATTTTTTTATGTAATAATAAGTAATATCTGAAATAATATTATCTTAACTCTCTATCTCCGACATTTGTGGCCGACTTCACGAAAACAGGCAGTTATTAGTTATTGTTATTTATAACTGTACATAAGTATTTGTATTATTGTGAATTAATATTATTAAATGGTACTTGAAATAAAACAATTTAAAAATCTACTTTAGTCTTTTATTTCTCACGAGGTGTAAGTAAGAAAAAAATGTGACAAAATAAAAAAAAACACTTAATTATTTTATAAAAACAGCAAAAGGACCCATTTCAAAGTACTTAATTTAGTATCGCCATACATTTTAGAAAATGCGAAACTATCAAAAATATGCTCCAGGTGAGGCTCGAACTCACAACCCCGGCATTACTCACACGAGCACTGTCTTATAAGTACCGTGCGCTAACCAATTGCGCCACTGGAGCTGTGGACACGAGGCCGAAAATACGGGCCTACTCATACCCCACCACCGAAGTCAAATGACGTTCTTTTTGTGATAACAAACGTCAAAATCTTTCGTTCATTTTGCAACAAATGAAATTCCCTGAAAGTTATTTATAAAATTAACGAGTTAACCGTGTGTTTATTATCGAGTGTTTTAACCAATTGCACACTTAAAAGTAAGTGATTCTGTATTGGTTGACAGTGGGACATTAAAATTGAAAAATATAAACAAAATGGAAACGTCATCTGTTGTGATGTGTTGTGATTTCAGTTTTTCTCGGAAAACTCGCGAGTTTTAAGCTGGACAAACGTTAGTGTCGTGTTCTAAGTGATATTTTCTATCGTGTCGCAACAGTGTTTGTTTCTAATGTGACCTCAAAATGAATTGGTTCGACACGTCAGGTCTTACGAGTTTGGCGAAGACGGCGTTGAAGGAGGCCCAGAAGACGATTGACAAGGCGCTGGACATTCAGGATGAGAGCGGGGAGGAGCAGGAGGCAGAGTCTCCGCCGCAGAAACCCGCGAAACCCTCGCCTAGCAGGAGCGGTACGCCTCAACACGACAACACTGATTTCTTCTCCTCTTGGGGCCTCACCGTCAGTGCAGAGAGCTCCAAAAACGATGAACAGGCTGTCGTCACCGAGAGTCCGTCTAAATCGTCCTCGCAAAGCCTGTGGGGATCGTTTGCAGGGTCATTTTTTGAACAACCAAAGTCCGAGGACTCAACGATTGTTCAACCTCCAAAAGCTAAGTCTATGAATGTTATTTCTGACGTAAAATTCGGCAGCCAAGACGACCTGTTCTCTAAAAGTCAGCTAGTTATGTCCGATGTTGAAGGGTTGGATTCAAAAGCAACAAAGTCATCAAAAGATGAGTTTTCTAAAGCCGATGAGAGGAGGGGTTCGTCTCGTTCAAATAGGCTATCTTTAGTGTCTAGTAGAAATAGTTCTGACTCTGTTGAAGTGTTGTCACAGAGTCTAAAGACCACTCCTGATTCAGAGGCAGCATCTGGGCAGTCTATGTCACACAGCAGCAGTATCGGACTAAAACTTAATTCGGAGTCTGTCGAGATATTACCTGATAGTCTTGTCAGTCCTAGTTCAATTGAATGTCTGGGCTTTGATAGCTATTCTAGTGAGAAAAATAGTCCTGCATCATCAAACCTGTCTCCTGGAGACTTCAGTGATAAGAAGTCCACTCCGATTGGTGATAGGACTGAAAGAGCTGATACAGCAGACAGTGTCAGTTTAGTAGCTGATGATGATGAAGACACCATGTCCTATAACTCTATTTCGGAATGCACGGCACCAACGGTCCTGGATACAGATGAGAAGTCGGCTAGTCCGTTCCCTAAGAGTTTTAGAAGTGAAGGTAGGAAAATCGTGGAGAAGGATTTTATACATTTAGAGCAGACGGTTTTACCAAGGATGCAGATTAGTGAGAATTCATCCAATGATGGATCCTGGTCTGATCGGACTCTGAATGCGGACAATGATAGTATTAATTTGGAAAATGCCATTGAGGAGCCAAAGAAAGAAGTCGAACCGGAGGACATTTTCATAGAAAAGCTTAGTGATTCCTCTTCGTTTTACAACGTGAATGTATCTGGAGAGATGATAAGATCCGAAAGCTCTTATTTTGTTAAGGTTGAGAAGCAGCAATGCAGTGCGCCGGAAAGTGAGTCTTCTCAAAAAGACAGTGTGAAAGAGAGGACGTCACCAATCAGTTCGGACAGCAAAAGCGATTTGGTTAAGATAGGTTCCGATAGGACTTCGGGGCATACGTCTGGAGATGAGCTGGAGACTACAACGTCTTCCGATATAGAAATAATACCAAGTCCTAACGGGGACAACGGGCACGGCTTCTGCAGGAGTAGTCCGGCTAAGTATGGGTGTAAGCAGGGAAAGTTTGATGGGACTACGTCTCCTAATCTTGTGGACTTGGTTCTGGGGAAGTCTTTGGCTACCAAGATCCGAGGGCATAACCGGGAGCTGTCGGAGGCTTCGGTGCAAAGCAACACGAGCGATGAGAGTCAAGGCTCCGAGAATGAGCGGCTGATGAGGAGGCTGTGTGAAATGGCTGAGATTCTTGAGGCCAGAGAAAATAGGTGAGTGAAATATAATGGAAAATATCTTTATTAATATACTTGGGATGTAAGGGAGCGACCTATCACCTTTTCGCTCCAAGCCATCCTCACCTGCCCGTGGTGCATCCTGCCGAACAACAAATGAGGCTCTGACAAACCAACTGGTGGCGGTAAAACCATCACGATAGAAGGCGTAGCTAAATACCACAGGCCCATGATGGGCAGCAGCGTCACTGGAGCAAGAAGCTACGCTCTGCGATCACCAACCCGCCTGCCCAGCGTGGCGATTATGGGTATATCCTCCAGTAGTTTGCCCTAGGTGGCGAACAACTGGAGAGGCCTATGTCCAGCTGTGGACTGCAATAGGCTGATGATGGATGATGATGAATATAAACTTATAATAGTATAAGAGTTGTTACATGATTTTGCTTCATTTTGTTCATCCATCGGAAGGTTTACACAAAAAATAAAAATGTGTCTTGATTTGTTTGCACACTACATTAAGATACCACTCATTTACTTATCTTTTTTTACCTGACAATTAATGTTAATTAAAATAAATAAAATAAAAAATAAAATAATTTATTTCTGCAAGTAGATTTACAAGTAAATTCTTTTGCACGTCAAACTTTTTTTTCCCTACTAGCACTTCGACGTGATAAGGATGAGGCCTGATGAGAAGAAGTGCCGCAAGAAACTCATCAATTTTGGCTTTTTTCAAAAATATACATAATCATTATACAGGTTGATGTCATACATTAATACAATATTTGTTAAGTGCAGGCGAGCAGCTCATTATGTCCATGTAATATTATCGTCTAGGAAGTCTTGTATTTTATAATATCCTTTTTTCATAAGACATGACTTAATATGAGACTTAAACCTATGTATTGGTAATTCAACAATATTCTGTGGTACTTTGTTAAAGAATTTTACACTTAGCCCAGCAAACGAATTGCCAGTCTTATGCAGCCTGAGATTTGGAACAGCAAGTTTGTTCTTATTTCTCGTGTTAAATTTATGGCAATCAGCATTTCTTTTGTAAAGATGAATATTCTTTCGTACGTGCACAATACAGTCAAATATGTATTGTGATACTACAGTCAAAACATTAATTTCTTTAAATAATTCTCTAAGTGAAGCACGCGAGTTAAGTCCATACAAGAAACGAATGGCCCTCTTCTGCAACACAAAAATGGTTTGGATATCAGCAGCTGATCCCCACAGAAGCAGACCATACGCCATGATACTATGGAAATAACTAAAATAAACAAGTCTTGCTGTTTCAATGTCTGTTAGGTTCCTAATTTTTTTAACAGCATATGCAGCCGAACTGAGTCTTCCAGCCAAGGCGGTTATATGAGGAGCCCACTGTAATTTATAATCTAACGTTACACCCAGAAAAGTGGTCGAGTTGACACATTCAATTTGTTCATTATTTATAACTATATTAGTATTACTTTGCCTCACATTTGGCATTGTGAATTTAACGCATTTGGTTTTATTAGAATTTAACAAAAGATTATTCGTATCAAACCAAAGCAGAACTTGGGAAAGAGCACTATTCACTTCGACGGAAACCTCCTTGTGTCTGTCAACTTTAAAAATCAAAGAAGTATCGTCAGCAAACAGCACTGTTTCGCATAAACCTTCAACAAAATATGGAAGGTCATTAATATATATTAAAAAAAGTAAGGGTCCTAATATTGAGCCTTGGGGCACCCCCATACGTAGAAGGGCGCCTGGAGACTCAACTCCATTTACTACAACCTTCTGTATTCTGTCTGTAAGGTAAGACTGCAACAAATTTAGCGCAACATCTGAGACACCATAATGCTGTAATTTCATAAGTAAAGTAGTATGTTCAACACAATCGAATGCTTTTGACAAATCGCAGAAAATACCTATGGCATCCTGCTTTCTTTCCCATGCGTCAAAGATATGTTTCATGAGAGCCACTCCTGCATCGGTAGTGGACTTACCTCTAGTGAAGCCAAATTGTTTTTCATGCAACAATTTATTTTCCTTAAAGTGAGATACAAGCTGGTTAAAAATTATTTTCTCAAAGATTTTGCTAAGTGCTGGCAATATAGAAATAGGTCGAAAATTTGAAGGGTCACTTTTTTGTCCCGATTTAAATAATGGAACAATTTTGCTACACTTCATTAAATTTGGAAACTGGCCTAAATTTACGCACTCGTTAAATATTATAGCCAAATGTGGGGCGATAGTGGGTATAATTGTTTTTAGAACCACAACTGAGATTCCCCATAAGTCTTCAGTCTTTTTTAAATTTAATTCTTTAAAGGTCTCTAATATAGTGATGAAATCTATATGAGAAAATTTAAATGAGATTTGGCATGTACTTACTTTGTCCTTAAGAAAAGACTGAGCCAGATGTACACATGACTTTACTTTACTTGTAACTGATATAGGTATATTAGAGAAGTAGTTTTCAAATTCATTTGCTACTTCTGCATCAGTTCTAAGGTGATTACTACCTACTTTAAGAGAGATCTTGTTATTATGTGATTTTATTTTACAAGTCTCTTTATTAATTATTTTCCAAGTGGCTTTAACTTTATTATTGGAATTTCTAATTTTTTCTTTCAAATAATTTCTTTTGGCTATAGCACAAACCTTTTTAAATAATTTTGAGTAATTTCTAACATATTCTATGAATCTGTCATCCTTGGAATGAGCCTTGGATTCATATAGATCAAATAACTTTCTTCTGCTTGTATAAATACCTTTGGTAGCCCAATCACTAAATTTTGTTTTAGGATTGTCTACAATAATTTCTTTCTTAGTGAACACACTATTAAATTCCTTTTTAATGGTGCCAAATAACTTTTCATATAATTTATCAATATGACTGTCTATGAAAGGCATTATAGAAATCTTATGATTTATATTTGATTGAAATTTTTCTATTCGATTTGCAGTTATAGGTCTATAAACATGAATTGTATATGCATGACATGTCGTTAAGATTATGGATAGAGAATAATATCTCAATACTAATATTATAAAGAAGAGGGACTTGATTGTTTGTTTGAATTAAATAGGCTCCGAAATTACTTGACAGATTTGAAAATTCGCACTATGAATGTAGAGCCACTTTCATTACATTTTGACCCTTCCCCCTTCCTTATCACGAGAGAGATAGGGAGGATCAAGGTAGGGAGGTAGAGCATATAGAATCTCTGCTCGAATTGAGCTGCCTGTCCGGGGAAGGACCTCTACCCTATAGAATAATACCGCAGCCAAATGACCTCCGGGTCGTGTTTCTGTTGGTGAGTACGGTTTCCGGAGCTCGTGGGGGGTTAGGGTTGGGCCCGCATGGCAGTGGCAACTGGCAGGTAACTGACCAGGTACTTGCCAGTTGTCACAGAGACTTGGGCTTCTCTTTCGCTTTCTAACAGGCGTAGGGAAGCCATTATGTCGAGCTACTACAAAAAAAATATATCACAGCTGGCCACAGTTGTGGAACTCCTTTCTTTCCTGCTACACTTCCTTTCTTACTAAGTGCTACACTTTTGAAGAGTTGAGATTCATTTTGACTGGGGTCTTTTTACGGCTGGGGCTCGCCACAATGTTGTTACGCCACTCGCGTGGCTCGTTATCTGATGAGCTGTAACTCCTCAGGCTGATGGAGGTGAGCCGCAGCAACGCGGAGCTGGCGGAGAGCAACGCCGAGCTGAAGGGGCAGCTGGAGGCGCTGGCAGCCAAGCACGAGGGCGGCGACATCACCACCCTCACCGAGGACTACACGCAGCGCATGTCCGCGCTCGAGAAGAAGTTCCAACAGGCTATAAGGGAGAAGGTAACTGTCAAAAGAAATACATACTTTTCTTTTTATAATAATAATAATAAGACTGGACATGCCACGCTGGGCCACACGTCGCCATTTAGCCCCAAACTTAGCCGAAGCTTGTACGTACGTAGCGTACTAGACAACTGATAACATTTTTTTTTCACACCCGGACCAATACGCAAATGTTTGTTAGCAGTGGAACCCACAACCCTTGGCTCAGAAGGCAGAGGTCACTAGCAAATGAGCTTATCGGGTCCAATCAAAATATGTAACATCGAATCTATAATTCCACCAACCCGCCTGCAAAGCGTGGTAGCTGTATGGACGCCTAAGGCCAGCAGTGTAAACGTTTGCAGGCTGATGATAGATACTGGGATGTAAAGGAGCGTCCTACCATCTTTTCGGCTCTAAGCCACCCATACCTGCTAGTGGTGCAACCTGCTCAATTACTAACAAGCCTCTGGCGACCGACTGGTGGCGGTACAACCATCACAATTTAAGTCGTAGGTAAATACAATTGGGCCGATGACTGGCAGCAGCGTCACCGGAGCGAGAAGCTACGCCCTGCGATCGTCAACTCGCCAGCCCAGCGTGGCGATTATGGATAGAGCTTGATATTTGTACAAAGTGGCGAACGGCTGGAGAGGCCTATGTCCAGCAGTGGACTGCGATAGGCTGACGACGATGATGATTCAATCTAGCTGTGGTATTCTCTCCAATTTCTGTTACTCATTGTTCCAGGACCAACTAAGAAAACAACTGGACACGTTAAAATCAGAGTCCTCGTCGCGCAAAAGCTCCTCAGAGCTGGAGAACGTCCTCAAGGAGAAGGACGAGGTGATCGGCCAGCTGCAGGAGGAGGGCGAGAAGCTGGCGAGGCAGCAGCTGCAGCACTCCAACATCATCAAGAAGCTGCGCGCCAAGGAGAAGGACCAGGATCAGCTCATCAAGAGCTTGAGGTGGGTATACCAGCAGATAAGCACCTTTGTATACAAGGCTATTCAAATCTTGGATCAAATCTTTTATAAGGGAGACACCTCACACTGTATCAAGCACAAGTTCGGTCATGCATGGAATACTGTTCGCATCTTTGGGATGGATCGGCTAAATACCAGCTTGAGGCGTTGGAGTCGATTGAAAAACGTGCGAGGAGACTCATTAACAACGACTTACTTTGTGACGCGAGACTGCAAAGTCTGGAACACCGTCGTAAAGTCGCCTGTCTGTCGGTATTCTATCGGTTGCATTTTGGAGAGTGTGCGACGGAATTATTTAATTTGATTCCTCCTGCCCCTTTTTATCATCGGACGAGCAGGGATACGGCGAATAGGCACCGTTACATGGTGCAAGTTCCTAGGACGCGCACAGCGCGTTTCGCTTCTACCTTCATAGTGCGAACGGCAAAACTATGGAACTCTTTGCCGGGCTCCTTGTTCCCCGAGAGATATAATCTTCCGATGTTCAAGGCGAGAGTGAATCGGTTTTTGCTGGGTGAGCGCGTTCCATCGTAGACTACGATATCGCTTACCATCAGTCGCTCACGAATCGCAGTCAAGCGCAAACTCATTTTGAATAAAAAAAAAAAACACCACTCGGCTTCAACTTTAAAATACCACTTCATTGCTTGCAAAGTTTATCTATTGTGTATGTATTTCATCATCAGCTTGCATTTTTTTTCGGATTTATTTGTGCCTGGGTACAAATAAAACTTGCGATGACCAACTCAACTATCAAGCGTGGTAATCAAGTCAAATCTTAACTAATATTATAAAGCTGAAGAGTTTGTTTGTTTGAACGCGCTAATCTCAGGAACTACTGGTCCGAATTGAAAAATTCTTTTTGTGTTGAATAGACCATTTGTCAACGAAGTCTTTAGGCTATATAACATCACGTTGCAACTATTAGGAGCGAAGAAATAATGGAAAATGTAAAAAAAACGGGGAAAAAATAACTATTTCACGCGGACGAAGTCGCGAGCACAGCTAGTCTCCCCTAAATGACAATCGTCATTGGGTAAGGCCTATGTCCAGCTGTGGACGTTTGCAGGCTGATGATATGACAATGATGATGCCCTGTACTGTAGGCGCCGGTCCTATGTCACTTCGATCGATCACGTCATCTCGTTTCAGAGACAAGATAGCGGAGCAGACGAGCGAAATGGAGCGGCTGAAGAGATCGATGGCGGCCAAGGAAGAGCTGGAGGTATCTCAGATAGAAGCCGTGTACCGGCTCACCACTGCCAACAAGAAGATGGATGCTGAACTTGTTGAGGTGAGGTTCATGCTTTGTCTTGCAGCATGCCGTCTTACTGGGGCAGGCGTTGTAATCTCTCGAAGGTCCAGACTCTTCTGGGCTTGTCGACAATGGTGATGTACTGCCTCACCCCTGCCAACAAGAAGATGGATGCTGAACTGGTTGAGATGAGATTGTAGCTCTGTCTTGCGGCATGCCGTCTTACTGGGGCAGACGTGGTAATTATTTTTTATTCAAGAGGCGGCAGACGAGCAAACGTGATGCCTGATGGTAAGCAGTCGACACCGCCCATGGACACCTGCAACTCAAATCGACTTCTGGGGTCTTATAGGCCTGTTAAATAGGAGTACGCTCGTTTCTTGAAAGCTCCCAAGTCGTAGCTGTTCGGAAAGACTGTCGCAGAGAGTTGGTTCCACAAAACTGATGCGCGAGGCAAGATGTTCTTCATTAAGGTACAATGAAGGATCGAGATGATGAGGACGATAATCTCCGAGGACGAGGATCCAGATTCTTCTGGGCTTGACGGCTATGATGATGCCAACAAGAAGATGGATGCTGAACTTGTTATGGTGAGATTGTAGCCCTGTCTTGCGGCATGCCGTCTTACTGGAGCCGGTGTGGTAGTCTCTTGAGGATCCAGACTCTTCTGGGCTTGACGGCAATGGTGATGTACTGCCTCACCATTTGACAACAAGAAGATGGATGCTGAACTTGTTGAGGTGAGTTTGTAGCTCTTGTCTTGCGGCATGCCGTCTTACCGGGGGAGCCGTGGTAGTGAATCTTCTTGAGGATTCAGATGCATTGACTGAAGTAAGTCTTCTCTACTCTTCTTAATTAGTTAGTACAGGCCACCTCATGCAAAATAGGCTAACGTAGAATTACACATAGGTTAGTTTCAATCTTGGCAGCCCGGTTCATCCAGAAACCCCAGCGGACCATTTAGCCTGCCGAAAAAGCTGGAGTATGCTAGGCTCATCAAGTTATCTCTTTGCCATACAAGGACCAGGGCATTTTAGCAGAAAATATTTCTTCGGTGTCTATGCACGCTCTGTACAAAGGGCTGTCCGTGATGCCCAAGCTTTGGAGATAATTGCTAAGCGAGGCTCGAATGCCGAGGGCAACTCAACATTAGTTCTATTTATGGCCGGAAGGGCCATTTCCTTTGGGGGCAGTCGTTCTCGACTCTTCTTATGTGTGATTTGTTTCAGACAAAAAGCGCCCTAGACGACACGAGCCAGCGCTTGGAGAGTGCTCGCACGTCGCTGGAAGCGGCCCGGCGCGAGCTGGGCACGCTGCGAGGGGGGAGCGCTGAGCTGCAGCGGCTGCGCTCGAGCCACGCCGAGCTGGAGGCCGAGGCGCGGGCGGCGCGGGACGAGGCCGAGCGCAGGACCCTGGAGCTACAGCAGCTGAGGGCGGAGATGGTGGCCGGTTAGTTGGAGATTTAAGGCCTCAGAATTTTAGTTAAGGTTTATCATCAGCATATGATAAACCTTGATGACAGGGCTCGGTGGCTCATTTGGTAATGACCTCTGCCCTCTGAGCCGAGGGTCGTGGGTTCGATTCCCGCACAGTACAAACATTTGTGTTCATGAACATGTCTGTTTGTATTGGTCTGGGTGTTTTCTATGTATAATATGTATTTATTTACAAAAAAAAATGTATCTAAGTAAGTTTATCAGTTGTCTAATACCCATAATACAAGCTTCGGCTTAGTTTGGGGCTAGGTGGCGCTGTGTGGCCCAGCGTAGCATGTCTTGGGTTATTTATTATTATTTATATCGCAGCTAATATTTCTAGGACGCGAAAGGACGCGGCTAGATACGAAAGGTCGTATCTTCTACCTTTCGTATCTAGCCCGCTCCAGCCACTAATCTTGGGGTCATGAGTCCATCGAGCTGGATGGCGTCCCATACAAGTTTGCTCATTAGCGGATTCCCTTCAGCCTTCCGACCGAAGTGGCCAGCCTAATTCCACTATACTCGCTTAACTTCTGCGCTACGTCGGTCTCTCTAGTACCAACCCACATGCCAAGCGTGGTGACTAAAGCAAATCCCCATAAATGTTAATTGTCATTGGGGGAGGCAGTGTAAATTGGGCTGGAGGATGTCTCACACGCGTATTCGTTTGCTCCAGCGGCCTTCGATCTTCCGACAGACGTGGACTGCCTGCTGACACTTAGGCTTGCCTACCTTCTGCGCTATGTCGGCCACTCTAGAGTCTAGTTCTGCTGGATATAGGATTTGCTCGGTCCTTGGTTTCTCGGATCCAGCTCTTGCGCAAATCGTCACTCCACATGGCTTTTTTCACGTTTCACACTAGGATTCTTTGAGCGGCCCGTCGTGTCTGAGGGCGGAGATGGTGGCCGGTGAGTGGTATATGGTTTTCTTCAACAACCTTTCGCAATTAAAAGCTGGCTTCAATTATTCTGAACTTTGTTGGGTTTCTTCTTCAACTTCACACGGACGTGAGAATACTGTTTGTCGTCACTGCTCTGGCCGAGGTCTATGACTTCTCACATCTAGACTGGCCTTAGATGGGCCGGGTGTTGTTACAGTTGAAGGCCGAAGTGGTGGCCGGTGAGTGGGGGATTTGAGGTTTTCACTATCAGTCTAGTCATCAGTTAGGTCGATGGCTTTTCACATCTAGTCAGTTTGCATAAATGTCGTTCGTATCATGCCTGAGGGTGTACAGAAGGTGCAGCAGCTTAGGATAGAGATAAGGGCCAATCACATGCATTTAAAGTTATAAATACATGGATGATGATGAATTTCAAGCTATTTAATCGGTGAATCACGGTACAGCTCCTCTCCGCTCCGCCTCAGTGTGTAGTGTGTGTACGACATACGAGTGCACACACGCATCTCTCCCCATATATAAAGATGTGATGATTGACTGATGATTTACTTAACCCGAACCCGCCACATTGCAAGTGGAACTACAGCCTAAGTGCGCGTCGTATGTGATTTGGAGCGTGGCTCGTCCTGCATCGCTCGTTCCGAACTGTGTGCCTAGCACGAACATTTTCGAAAAAGTATGCGTAACGTTACCGTAAACATTTGTATGAAACTTGGTACAGCGCCCCTATCGTGCGTAAGAGGTACTACGTTTACGTAGTGAAAATTATCGCCCTGTTTACGGTTCATCATCATCATCATCAGCCTATTACAGTCCACTGCTGGACATAGGCCTCTCCAGTTGTTCGCCACTTAGAGCAAACATCTGGAGGATATACCCATAATCGCCACGCTGGGCAGGCGGGTTGGCGATCGCAGGGCTTAGCTTCTTGCTCCGGTGACGCTGCTGCCCGTCACCGGTCTTTAGTATTTAGCTACGCCTTCAATTGTGATGTTATACCGCCAACAGTCGGTTGCAGCGCCTCGTTTGTTATTCTGTTTACGGTTACGTTACGCATACTTCGAAAGTGTTCGTGCTAGGCACACTGACCTCATCGAAACCTCGCTTCGTTCCAGAGGAGCGTCGCTGGGCGTCGCGCGAGGAGGCGCTCCGGCGCGAGGTGCGCGACGCGCGGGAGATGGCGCAGCAGGACACGGGCCCGGCCCCTGACGACGCCTGCGCCGCGCTACTGGCGCAGCTGACAGCGCTGCAGCGCGCCGCCCTCGAGCGGGACGCGCAGCACGCGCAGCACACGCGCGCCGCAAGGGCCAAGCTGGGTGAGTGACCGCAGCCAGCGTACACGCCACAGCACAACATAACTACAATATCAACCTATCGCAGTCGTAGGCCTCTCCAGTTGTTCGCCACTTGGGCAGACATCTGGAGGATATACCCATAATCGCCACGCTGGGTAGGCGAGTTGGCCACCGCAGGGCGTAGCTTCTCGCTCCGGTGACGCTGCTGCTCGTCATCAGCCTGTGTTATTCTTCGCTACGCCTTCAATCGTGATGATTATACCGCCACAACTTTGTTGCAACATCGTTTGTTATTCGGCAGGAAGCACTACGGGCGGGTAACGCTGGCTTTGTCCGACCTATCATCTTTCGCTCCAAGCCAACCTCACCTGCCCATGGTGCATTCTACTGAAAAACAAACGAGGCGCCGACTGGTGACGGTTTAACCTTCACGATTAAAGGCGTAGCGAAGAATAACACAGTCTGATGACGGGCAACAGCGTCACCGGATTGAAGAGTTTGCCCAAAGTGGCGAACAACTGGAGAGGCCTATGTCTACCAGTAGACTGCGATAGGCTGATAATATAATAATTGATTGATCAAAAAGGCGGACACAATAGTAGGATTCAGACCGGTCTAATAACCCTATGTGACATTCCAGAGGAAGCCGAGGCCGCATTAGCGAAGGCGTCCGAGCGCGAGCGCATGTTGCGCGAGGACTTCTCGCGCGTGAACCTGCGCAGCTCCGCGACCGACATAGCGCTGAAGAGAGCCCAGCAGGAGATCAACACGCTCATCGAGCGGGACAAGGAGGTCGGCAAACGGCTGGTGGTGCTGACTAGGGAGAAGGAACAGTGAGTACAATATAAAAGTCTTGTATCGTATCCGGCTCGAAGGTCCGCGTCCTTAATCGGCTCGAAGGACCATAGTCTTTATCCAGCTCGAAGGACCATAGTTTTCTTCCGTAGACGACTTGAAGGACCATATCGTCCCTAAGCTAGTTAGTTAGAACCTGCGCTATTCCGCGACCGACATAGCGCTGAAGAGAGCAACACTCTCATCGAGCGGGACAAGGAGGTCGGCAAACGGCTGGTGGTGCTGACTAGGGAAAAAGAAGAGTGAGTACAATATAAAAGTCTTGTATCGTATCCGGCTCGAAGGTCCACGTCCTTAATCGGCTCGAAGGACCATAGTCTTTATCCAGCTCGAAGGACCATAGTTTTCTTCCGTAGCCGACTTGAAGGACCATATCGTCCCTAAGCTAGTTAGTTAGAACCTGCGCTATTCCGCGACTGACATAGCGCTGAAGAGACCCCAGCAGGAACACGCTCATCCAGCGGGACAAGGAGGTCGGCAAACGGCTGGTGGTGCTGACGGGGGAGAAGGAAGAGTGAGTACGAAATCATAGTCTTTATCGTATCCGGCTCGAAGGACAATGGCCTTATTCGGCTCGAAGGACCATAGTCCTTATCCAGCTCGAAGGACCATAGTCTTCTACCGTATCCGACTCAAATGACTATAGTTTTCTTCCGAATCCGTCTCGAAGGACCATTACACCTTTATCCGGTTCGAAGGACCCGTACCCCATCCATCTCGACTGTTCTTTTACTTGTCACGTTAAATGCTCGAAATCCCGATGATTCTGTATTACAGATTGCAGGACAAGTTGGATGAGGCGTGTGCTAAGCATCGGGCTGAAGTGGCTGAACTGGACACGCAAGTGTATGAGTTCGCAAAGAGGTTAGAGGAACAGAGGGCCGCCCTGGACACGGAGAAGAAGAGGAACGCCATACTACAGGTAATAATAGGAAAAGATAATAATTGGAAGTCTTCCACGGTGTGTTTTGCGCGCAATTTCCTGCCTCGTGCAACTATATTTGGAGTCGGCTTCCGGCTGCGATTTTTCCGTATGGAACCTTCAAGAAGCAAGCCTTACAAATTTCTCAAGGGTCGGCAACGCAACACCTGGAGGTTATATCCATAATCGCCACGCTGGACAGGTCGGTTGGCGATCGCTGATCGCGTAACTTCTCGCTCCGGTGACGCTGCTGCCCATCGTCGGGCTTTAGTATTTAGCAGCGCCTTCAATCGTGATGGTTATACTGCCACCAGTCTGTTGCCAGAGCCTCGTTAGTTGTTCAGCTTGCACCACAGGCAGGTTAGGGTGGCTTGGAGCGAAAAGATGATAAGTCGCGTCTTTACATCCTAGGTCTTTTCTTAACTCTTTATAATATGCGCAGGAGCAGATTATGTCTCGCGGAGACATGTCGCCGCCACACTCGGTCGCTTCGGATTCCATATCTAGTGCTATGTGGCCTCTGGTAAGTCATCAGTTACTATGGAATTGTAATCGTTTTGCCAAATTGAAAGAGGTGTTTTGAAAAAGAGTAAATGGAGCCCATTTCTGCTCTCAAAATAAATTAAGGTCATATTTTCACAACAAATTCATTGTCTCGAACCAATTATGAATTACGCATGGCAATACTCGTATAATACCGTCTTACCTTTAATTTGTACCATAATTCGTAATACCATTGATGTTTATCGTTTTGCGTTCCTACTTAATATTTATGTTAGAAATGGTAATCATGCGAAATTTGTAACGGGTTCGGGACAATAAATTTGTTGTGAAAATATGATTTTTTTTGCAGAATCCAAACAAAATTTGGATAGTGATTAAAATATCATCTTGTATAACGTCGTGTCGTGGGTCGTGGGTTCGATCCCCACACATTACAAACATCTGTATGCATTAACATGTCTGTTTGTATTGGTCTGGGTGTTTTCTATGTATAATATGTATTTATTTACAAAAAAAAATGTATCTAAGTAAGTTTATCAGTTGTCTAGTACCCATAGTACAAGCTTCGGCTTAGTTTGGGGCTAGATGGCGCTGTGTGGCCCAGCGTGGCATGTCTTGGGTTATTTATTATTATAACGTATATTTATCTTTGTAAACTGACGATGCCGTTTGTCTACGGGGCGTAAATACAATTTGCCTGCAAGTTAAGCGTCCTATTGTGCATTACAGGATGACGGCTCAGTGACGCCGACGGGCGTGGGCGCGAGCGCAAGCGTAAGCGCAGGCACAAGCGCACTGTGCGTGGACGAAGCGCTGGCTGCGCTCACCAGACGCGACGGCGAACTGCGAGCGTTACACGCGCAGCTGCAGCAGCTGCTGTGCGAGCGTAACCACGCCTCCGCACGCCTGGCCGAGACGCAGGCCAAGCTGCACGACTACCAGGTACTGTGCTGCTACACGCGCAGCTGCAGCAGCTGCTGTGCGAGCGTAACCACGCCTCCGCACGCCTGGCCGAGACGCAGGCCAAGCTGCACGACTACCAGGTACTGTGCTGCTACACGCGCAGCTGCAGCAGCTGCTGTGCGAGCGTAACCACGCCTCCGCACGCCTGGCCGAGACGCAGGCCAAGCTGCACGACTACCAGGTACTGTGCTGCTACACGCGCAGCTGCAGCAGCTGCTGTGCGAGCGTAACCACGCCTCCGCACGCCTGGCCGAGACGCAGGCCAAGCTGCACGACTACCAGGTACTGTGCTGCTACACGCGCAGCTGCAGCAGCTGCTGTGCGAGCGTAACCACGCCTCCGCACGCCTGGCCGAGACGCAGGCCAAGCTGCACGACTACCAGGTACTGTGCTGCTACACGCGCAGCTGCAGCAGCTGCTGTGCGAGCGTAACCACGCCTCCGCACGCCTGGCCGAGACGCAGGCCAAGCTGCACGACTACCAGGTACTGTGCTGTTAGCGTTGTTGCTTCAGGAATGCCAACGAAGACGCACTGTTCATCATCATCATCATCACCATCATCAGCCTATTGCAGTCCACTGCTGGACATAGGCCTTCCAAGTTGTTGCCACCTAGGGCAAACTTCTGCAGGATATACCCACCCTGGGCAGGCGGGTTGGCGGTCGCAGGGCGTAGCTTCTTGCTCCGGTGACGCTGCTGCCCGTCATCGGCCTGTGGTATTTAGCTACGCCTTCTATCGTGATGGTTTTACCGCCACCAGTCGGTTTGCCAGAGCCTCGTTTGTTGTTCGGCAGGATGCACCACGGGCAGGTGAGGACGGCTTGGAACGAAAAGGTGATAGGTCGCTCCCTTACATCCCACAACTTTACTTTTTGGGTAGCCCCTGACTGTAAAAGTATCGACGCAAATCAAAGGCAGCTGGTTTGGTGAAATGGGGCTGCCTTTTATTAGCGCGTCGATTATAATAGGCATATAAATTAGGCAGCTTCTTGCCGGTAGCGTGCTTATAGACCATCTGTCAGTTGTTGAAGCGCTGTCATGCAGCAGCGCGTTTGCTGCGCTCTGATTGGCCTCGACGACGTCGACAGCAGAGGATTGGTTGGACGCGTCTCATAGTTCCGGCTGCTGCGCTTTGATTGGCCGCGACGACGTCGGCAACAGATGATTGGTGGTAGACGCCTAATAGTGGCGAACAAAAAGATATACTACCCTACTCTCCCTACTAATATTATAAATGCGAAAGTAACTCTGTCTGTTACGCCTTCCCGCTTAAACATCTCGACCGATTTTGATGAAATTTGGCACAGACAATCTTTAGATCCTGAGAGAGAACGTAAGCTACCTTCTATTGCGGAAAAAGGAATGAAGAAACACTACAGTGGCAGACCTACATGAACGCGGGCGAAGCCGCGGGTACAACTAGTCTGAAATATTTTGTTTTTGTTTTCCCACTTCAGTGTCTCTTGCTAAGTAACACATTTCAACATGTAACATCTATCCACAGAGTGTGCAAGAGCAATACGACGCTCTGCTCCAAATGTACGGCGAGAAGGAGGAACAGCTGTCAGAGGCGAGACTCGACCTGCACGACGTGACGCAGCTGTACAAGGCGCAGCTGGACGAGCTGGTGCGGCTCAACCAGCTGGCCGCGCCCAGGTACGTGACAGCGCCATCTAGTACCGGACTGAGGCGGAGCTTGTACTATGGGTACCAGCTACACGGACTGCGCCAGTGACACGTGACGCAGCTGTACAAGGCGCAGCTGGACGAGCTGGTGCGGCTCAACCAGCTGGCCGCGCCCAGGTACGTGACAGCGCCATCTAGTACCGGACTGAGGCGGAGCTTGTACTATGGGTACCAGCTACACGGACTGCGCCAGTGACACGTGACGCAGCTGTACAAGGCGCAGCTGGACGAGCTGGTGCGGCTCAACCAGCTGGCCGCGCCCAGGTACGTGACAGCGCCATCTAGTACCGGACTGAGGCGGAGCTTGTACTATGGGTACCAGCTACACGGACTGCGCCAGTGACACGTGACGCAGCTGTACAAGGCGCAGCTGGACGAGCTGGTGCGGCTCAACCAGCTGGCCGCGCCCAGGTACGTGACAGCGCCATCTAGTACCGGACTGAGGCGGAGCTTGTACTATGGGTACCAGCTACACGGACTGCGCCAGTGACACGTGACGCAGCTGTACAAGGCGCAGCTGGACGAGCTGGTGCGGCTCAACCAGCTGGCCGCGCCCAGGTACGTGACAGCGCCATCTAGTACCGGACTGAGGCGGAGCTTGTACTATGGGTACCAGCTATGCGGAAGGCAGAGGTTACTACCAAAAGCCATCGGGTCTACATAGGGACAGAGAGACAGGAAAAAGCGACTTTGTTCTATAATATGTAGTGATCTATTTATTTACAAAAAAAAGTATTGTAACACCCGAACCACAACACTGCTACTCGAACCGCATAAAAAACATGAATAGTGTGTAGTACAGACTAACACCAATAGATGGCGCTGGGTGTCACCTGCATCGCGGGGTCGTTGCGATCCTACGGAGGCATATGGCCTCCCCATACAATCCATTCCATTCATTCTATTCTTTCCATTCGTTCTATTCATTTCATTCAATCAGATTTATATTCATTCTTAGGGACAAGTCTTAGTGCAAACTATATGCTTTCACACCTGCTGAGATATATAGGTAGTTGAATCTACAGGCTTTATTTGAACCTATAGTTGGCTGCATGTATGTTGCGTCTCTCCGGAGGTCAACATATTGAACGCCACCTATAAGCGCTCATATTGACTGTTATACTGATATTGACTGTTATACAATAAACGGTCTCCCAACCCTTCGCTACGGATTTTGACTTGTCTGCACCCTACGGTGACGGTATGTATGTATGTATGCACCCTACGATCGCCGCCTTGCCCTCGTCTTCATCATCATCCTGGTCGTCTCACCGTCAGAGTATCTAATTTATTTATTGTTATCATTTTTTCTGTGAACAGGTAAGATCAACTGGAGACCTGTCTGGGTTCTTGCTCCTTCTGGAAAACTCAGTGACGGTGAAAGACTAACGGTTCAAAAAGTGTATGATACCTCTTGTCAGTGGCGTTCTCGTGCAACCAAATGTTAGGAAATAACGCGTCTCAATAATATGTTTAATGTTAGAAGCGCAAAATATGCTGTGTTTCTTAACTGATGCAACATTTGTTTGAATTCAGCGTCCAGCGGCGATTTTTTGTAATGTTCCCGAGGTTCGCTTTTGCAAGGTCCCTAATGATGCGACTTAGGGACCTTGAAAAAGGGAACCTACAAATATCTGAAGGGCCATACGCACCTGTGACTCCTCTGGTGTTGCGATGTCTATGAACTAAAACTGTACCGATCACTTAAGCTAAGAAACCCCCTAAGATTTTGGTTGACTTCTTTCTTTCTTTTCGTGTGAACGATAAACTCCTGGCTAAAACGAGATCACACATGTCCGGATCAAAACGTAGCAGCTGATACACCACTGTCAGTTGCCTGGTAGAGATCGTCCATAGTGCGGGTGGCGGGGCACAATGGGCAGGTGATAATGTGCGACATAGTTTGAGAGGGCGGGTCGCAATCTCATCCACTTTGTGACCGACTTATTTCTTTCTTTATGTATTTTTGTAATTTAAATGTTGGGAGGGTTAGGGTTGGGCCGGCATGGCAGTGGCAACTGACAGGTAACTGACCGGTTACTTGCCAGTTGTCACAGCGACTTGGGCTTCTCTTTCGCATTCCATCAGGCGTAGGGAAGCCATTATGTCGAACTACTATAAAAAAAAGAGTACGACCTTCATAATGTTCATTACTTTTGGACTATTTCAAAGCAGTAAAGTTAAAAATTATGTCACATCTGTTTGTCCCTGTTCTGATGAAGGGTTATGAGGTTCTTAGCTTAAGTGTTTATGAGTATTAGACAAATACCTTACCTAATTGAATTTATATTACAAGCTACATTATAATTCAACTATGTGATTCCTAAGTGTCATAAAATATTACAATTTAACCCTTTGACCGCCAGTGTCGTTTATATGCCACAATGGTTGTAGATTTCCTACTGTGTCTCATTTGTCGGCGGTCAAAAGATTAAAAGAGGCGGTCCGTAGCTCTAGAATTGCTGTATTGTAATGTTGAACCTCTTGTATGTATGTTTGTTTTTCAAATACAAATAATCTTAGTTATGTATCTGTGATTTTGTTATCTAAACTTTTAATTTATTGATTGGTTTTCGTGTTAAATCTAATGGTTATTCCAAATGACAGTATATTAATTTCATAGGGATATAACAGAAAGCTGTTTATTTTGATATTATTTAAAGACACTTCAAATTTACTTATTTCTTGTATGATATTTACACTTATTTGAAAGAAAAAAATTTATGAACATCTCCGAATCAACTGGTATGACAAAGTTGTTATTTTAAAGGCATGGACATGTATTTCGCACCCTTTATTTCTAGCATTTAGCTGTAACAAATGTAATTTTAATAGTAAGCTGTAAAAATTATGTCAATCGCTTTTGCACTCGTATATTAAAATGGGCATTTTTGTTAATTTTTTAGTGGTTCCAATCCGTTCCTGGGGCCTACTACAGAAAACGAAAACGATCGTTCGTTCAACGGATCGCGTATTTTTGCCCCATAAATCCCTCTCATTTGTCCCTCCCGTGTTCGAATATACGAACTAAAATTCGTCCACGTCGATTTACAACAATTTAATTGTAAAAAATACGCGATCCGTTCAACGAACGATCGTTTTCTGTAGTAAGGCCCCTGACCGCTTCATGATATTTGTCCTTACTTTTAGCGTGTTTAAATCACGTAGGTGATTTATTCCAGATGATTAAGGTGAAACAATTCCTCTTATCCCTAGTTAAAAGGGATCTGGGACACTAGATGCATTAAATTCCTAAATACCATTCTAGTAAAAGAGGACATCATATATATATGATATATATATATATAGAATATACACACCTACAATTTACATTTGTAATTTCCTTATATCCATTTAATATTCAGTCAATTGGCTTGCAAAATTTGTGACGTCACGTTATTGTATAGCGTTACAAAATATATGAAGAAAGCATGTTTTGACAGCCACATAAAAGTATATCAATTGACTCTATACGCCTCCCCATTAAAGTGTAACAAATACTTTATACTGTCGAATCACATTTTGTGGCAACGATTTGAGCTCATTCACTATCAGGCATGTGTAATCTGATGCTTTATCTGCAATGATAAAAATCGTACGAATGTATGTCTGTAAAATGTAGTGTGGATTCTGCATTTTATTTTATTTCGAAGGGACTGTGATCCTATAATCTTAATGAAATGTATTTGCATTTGTATGTATTACACTTAATCTTGGTTTCGGGTGTCATTCGTGGTGTTAAAGTTGTCACTATTTGTATAAATGCCGAGTCCGAATGTGACTTACGACCGTATTCACAAACGTTACTATGCGACGCGCGGACGCACAGTATCCGAAATCGTATTCATAGATTATTGAGTGCCGGTCGCCTTTGTAAATGCCTTACTTCGCACAGTGTTGTTAGTTTTCATACATAAAGTATTGTTTGTGAAAACGGGTGTAAATACGTCAAATTCCGTGGACCCGATATCGCCTGGTCTTGCGGGTACTTGAGGAGTTAAATATTAGCAATTTCTTATCCTTTCTTATAGTCTATCATTACCTATGTATAATAGTAGACTATTATTAGAATTATATTTTATTGGACCTATACGGCCGTATTCACAAACGTTACTATGCGACCCGCGGACGCACACACAGTGCCCAAAGTCCTATACGTTCTTGGGTACCTGTGCGTTCCCGCGACGCATAGTAACGTTTGTGAATACGGCCGATAGTCTTTTTACAGGTTTAATTCCCACACATTTCTCGTCGGTGTAATGGCTAATGGGGACGACTTTACCTACACAGATTTTGATAAGAACCTACTTATGAAATATCTCCTTAGAATTAATCTAGATCTAAATATACGTATGCAACTATTAACTAAGTCAGCTTTCAATTTGCCTACAAATCTTCACAATTAATTATAAATCGATATATTGTATGTATGCTTCGAAACTTGACTGTATGTAAGGTAAGTTATGTGATGGGAGATCATCACACTAGGTGATGGATATGTGTCGGATCTTGTCATGTAAATAGGTTTTTTGTGATAGAAGTGATGCGCGCGCGCCGCAGAGTGGCTCTATAGTCTAATTACAAATAAAAAAAATACGTGTCTTTTATTTTTGAATAAGCTAATTTGGTTACCTACTATACTAGGGAAAACCTTAATTAAGCTTTGGTTTGAATTGACTGTCGCATTTTTTTAAATAACTTGTATAGAGTCATATTTCAGCAGGTAGAGCGCAAAGCAAGTGTTGTCGGGTGGTAGAAGACGTATTTTTTACTTTGTATATTTATTGTAAGCGTTGAGTCACAGCATTATACTTATTGCAATCAAATTAATAAATTATCTGTTACTTTTACCTTCAGATTTTATCCCACAGGTAAATCATTATGTAAATAAAGTAAAATTATGAATGAAAAAATCTGTTTATTATTATTTTACAAATATTTCTCGTCTCAATATTTTTATGTTGTATTTTGGTTTCCCAGCTTATTACCCGCCTGGCTGGGGACCAACGTACACTCGACACCCGTGAAGTAACGTTTCGGGATAATTAGCTAGCCAGAATAATCCTACATGACAGCAATCAAAAATAGATTTTATATGGTGGAGGTCCTTCCCCGGCCGGGCGGCTCAATTCGAGCGAAGATTCGCTACTACTTCTCTTAAAGTTACTCTGCAATTTTTGGTGTGCAAAAGTATTACCTACCCTACCTACTAGATTATTTGAAGAATAAACTATTTTTATTATCAAGAGCGATCGAATTAAACAAAAATTCAAACCCGGAACTTTGATGAAAACGCACTGTATAAGTCACACTTTTTATTAATACGAGGTCACATATTAATACATGGATCTCACAATTCACATACCTAATGTTATTTGCATTTAATTTAGGTGTCTAGACTAGTCTGCAGTCTTTTTCTAGGAAATATCGTAGTGTTATAAATGAGATTTCAAAGAAACGACATTTTTTCTAATCACATTACATTTTTCCTGTAGACATTGGAATAGGATGATCATGTTGGTGTTTTTTAATCACCCTTGGATCCCTCGGTCTCGGTGACCTCTTTAATATCTGACTAGTAACAATTTATGGGATGTAAGGAAGCGGCCTATCATCTTTTTGCTCCAAGCCAACCTCACCTGCCCGTGGTGCATCCTGCCGAAAAACAAACGAGGCGCTGCTGGCAACCGACTGGTGGCGGTATAACCATCACAATTGAAGGCGTAGCTAAATAGCAGCATCACCGGAGCGCGGAGCTACGCCCTGCGATCGCCTACCCGCCTGCCCAGCGTGCCGATTATAGTTATATCCTCCAGATGTTTGCCCTACGTGGCGAACAACTGGAGAGGCTTATGTTCAGCAGTAGACTGAGATAGGCTGATGATGACTACCCCGGTGGCGAGCTCCAAGGGGGCAGGTAGGCGTAAAGGAGAACCGGTAAGAAATTCTTGTATGTACATTATTGTTTTATTTATTAATATTGTACGATAAATAGCTAGATACATTTTACATACATTTTGTTAAAGAAATTAACACTGGCGTAAGTGCATTATAACAAATTGAAGTTCTGTTTACATAATATTATTGTTCAATAACTAAATGTTTGGTCGGCTTGTTAGTTTATACCCGTAACTCCGATAACCAATTAGCAATATAGCGTGTGCCTACTTATTCGATTTCGCACTAAATGATGATAGACAGACGGACAAATACAAATGTGTTAAATGTCCTATTTTGTATTTGTGGCGGCTGGATCTCTCTGTGGCGTCTTGTGAAAAAAGCACGAGCAAGTTTAAAAGAATCACGAATCATTTTTCCGTGCTGACATAGCACCTCTTCATGGTGAGGATACTTATGATGCAGGATAGGAATCGGTGGTGTGTAGCCTTAAGTTCAGAAGGTCCAATTGTGTGTTTTTGGATAGAATATCTTCGAAATTGATTCGGGTCTCCCAGAATACCCCACTTTTATGTGAGGAAAGACCTTTTTAAGTTATTTACTGGTATTTATGTAGGTACCTTATGACAAAAAAAAGACTTATGAAGTTTTGTCCATACCTATGTGGTTTCCGGATTTAGAATAGGACCACCGCAACTCATCCCGTGGGTTTCATAGAGGCGACTAAGGGAATAGGCAGCAGCGTTTACCTGCGTACAAATAAAACCTACTGCGGTCACCAACCCGCCTGCCAAGGGTGATGACACTGATGACTAAGGCAAATCCCCCAAATGACGATAGCCATGGGGAGGCCTGTGTCTAGCGGACTTTTGCAGGCCGATGATGATTTAATTGCTGCAAATTCATAAATAGCCTAGTGTTATAAACTCATCTACCGCACCTCGTACTCTATGCTTTACAATGTCATTAATTTTAAAACTGAACTGATTAAGGTCCACAGTCGTAACATCCGGTATGTCTCCTTTATCCGCCAACACCGTGGGAATCAGCCATAAAGTTATCATTAGACCATAGTCCAATCTCTCTTTGAGCAACCTTTCAAATTCTTTCCTCGGAAAATGGGCGTTGATGTCGTGTCCTTCAAGCTGGAATCCTCATCTCTGAAACCTGCATGAAAACGAATTTTGACTATGCCAAAAAATAGTCATGAAATAGTCATAAATAGTCGCCAAGTAAAAAAAATAGTCGCATTATAGTTTCGGAGTTATAGCCATAGGTTAGTGAGGATTCTGGCTTGACGTTCAAGCTGTAATCCTCACCTCTGATGCAAGCAAACGGCAAAGTCTATCGAATTGGTTTATGTTCCAAAAAATAGTCATGAAATAGTCGCAACGGCATACCAAATTTCAGAATAAGTCGTTAAGAGATTCCAGAGATATAAGGGTAGGTTGGTGAGGATTCTAGCTTGAACATTTGAAAACTTCAAATATCTCCGAAACGGCTACGATTTTCGATTTGAGTTTTTGCCAAAAAATAGTCGTGAAATAGTCGTCTCCAACGGAAATAAATTTGAGCTGATTTAATTAGAAAATAAAAAGTTATAATTTTCCCTACAATTTTGGAGGTACAGTTGTATACAAAATGTTTTACTTCATTTGATATTATTGTGAAATGTTCTGCTTAAAATATAATATTTCGTTCAATTAGGTATTTTCCATGGCAGCTGTTATGATTAAACAAAAAAAAACAAACATTTTTATGTAGCTATTTTTATTTATTATAATATAAAGTTTGCATATTAGTACAAAACTTGTTTAAATCTGAAATCAGTACATATAATACACAATTACCGACCTGTTCCCACCCAGCAAAAAGAATAACTATGAGCTTTAATTATTGATCTTTACATATATTTCACATAATATCACAGCAATACCTTTAATGTTAATATCACAGCAATGCGTTTTTAAAATGGTTAGAGCTAGTTCCACAACACTTACTAGATGGCGTGACTGTCAAGCAAAATACTCAAGTCAATGAAATGTCCGCGACGATGATTGTGGGAAGACACTAATGGTGCTCCCACACTGCCGCGCCGTTAGAAAATGTTTAGCAACGTTAGCAGACATTTAATCACATGTCATTGTGTTAAAAATTATTTCATGTTAGAAAATGTTTCGTAACTGAGTAAACATTTTATAACAAGTTATCTTCTATTCATACTTATAATAAATATGTAGAGAAGTCAATTCTGTACATTAAATATATTTTCAAAATAACTATAAGGGAGTCATTAGTGATCGATATTGATGCCATAAATGCAATCAGTAAAATTGTTGTCTGTCTGTCTGTATGTTCGTTATAGAAAAAAAACTACTAGACGGATTTTAACGAAACTTGGTACGATTATTCTTCATATTCCTGGGCAGGTTATGGTATACTTTCATCACGCTACAATTAATAGGAGCAGAGCAATGGCGGGAAGTGTTGGGGAAACGGGAGAAATTTTTATCTGTATGTTTGATCGCGCCTCACGCGAAAACTACTGCTTGGAATTAAATGCGGTTTCACCAATGTATTGCTAGCAATCCAACAACCTCTAGAGGTCTAACTTAAAACCTGGGTACCATTTTGTGGAAGTCGGTTATTTTTGAAACCCCATATCCACGCGTGCGGACGCCGCTGGCACAGCTAGTAACAAAATAAAATAAGTGTTATATTTTGTTTGGCGCATCCAATAAGATCGCTTCTTCTTTTGTAAACAAAACTAAAAGCTATTCTAATGGGCAATTCTTCTTCCATTTTTGTATAGACACTCCCTCAGAACGCAAAACCAAGTAAGCAAATGCCAGATTTAAATGTTAGTAAACATTTTTCATCAGTGTACGGGCACTTATAACATGTGACACTTCCTAACAAAATGTAACAATTGACAACATCTGTTAGTAAATATTTTTTTTATTTAATCTTTATTGCACAATAGAAATAGTGCACAAAAGGCGGATCGAATGCCGTGTAGGCATTCTCTACCGGTCAACTATTGGGCTAAGCAGAAACAGATGTATGTAGGTAGAGTGTTGCAAAGTGGGATAGGATTAAACAGGGATTAAAATATTAAATAACTTAATAGATACATACATAATATAGAGTAAATAAAATAAAATATAAATGTATGCTAGAAAATGTTTACAAATATTATCTAACGGCAGTGCGGGGGCACCATAAAGGACGGAGACTATGAGGCCGAGCGCTCCCGAAGCTAGCATGGAAATGCCCGAACGGCATACCTATTATTCGGTTGTGATATAAACATTATATTTAGTTATTTTTAATTTAAACATGTTATGTACGCATTTTCCAGCTTTAAATTGTACCTAAATAAAAATAGGTACAAAAATTATAAATGTTTGTTTTTATTTGTTTAATCATAATAGTACTCGGTCTAGTCACTAGTCTTGGAAAACACCTAATTTGACGAAATATTATAGTTCAAGCGAAATATTTTATTTTAATAGTATAAAATGAAGTAAACATTTTGTACACGACTGTACCTCCATAGAAATGTAGGGAAAAATTAACACTCTTTAATTTCAAATTAAATCAGCTCAAATTTATTTCCGTTGGAGACGACTATTTCATGACTATTTTTTGGCAAAAACTCAAATCGAAAATCGTAGCCGTTTCGGAGATATTTGAAGTTTTCAAATGTTCAAGCTAGAATCCTCACCAACCTACCCTAATATCTCTGGAATCTCTTAACGACTAATTCTGAAATTTGGTATGCCGTTGCGACTATTTCATGACTATTTTTTGGAACATAAACCAATTCGATAGACTTTGCCGTTTGCTTGCATCAGAGGTGAGGATTACAGCTTGAACGTCAAGCCAGAATCCTCACTAACCTATAGCTATAACTCCGAAACTATAATGCGACTATTTTTTTTACTTGGCGACTATTTATGACTATTTCATGACTATTTTTTGGCATAGTCAAAATTCGTTTTCATGCAGGTTTCAGAGATGAGGATTCCAGCTTGAAGGACACTTGATGTCGACACCGAAATGTTTCAAAAATTGCGTCATGGTATCGTGGTATAGACTTTTAAGGCTTTCTAAATGCTGTCTTCTGAATTCCTGGTCGGTACCGCTGTATATAAAGTATAGGAAGTCTATGATGGGACAACCGTAGAAGGATTGTTGAAAGTCTAGAAGCATCACTTCGGTGATTTCGTTGTTCTGCAAATAAAATTTGTACATAGTTAAAGATAGAGGATAGATAACATCTAATTAATTATTTTCGATCAAGGAATCTTAATCATAATTTGTGTACCTAGTCACTTAGTTTGACCGGGTAATGTCAAGGTTCAAGTCGGCGTCTGCGCGCCTATTGCGTGTATGGGATTAGTTAAAATTCCTTGATATGTCGTAATTAGGAGAGGCCTATGTCCAGCAGTGGACTGACACGGGCTTGATGATGATGATGTCGTAATTTATGTATCGTGAAACACTGAATACCTACGAATAGCGAGAATCGATCCCCGCACAGTACAACCATGTGTGGTGGTTACTTGGTTACTTTTGTGAAGTGAATAAATGGTTAAAATGTATGTCTATGAATATGTTTCTTTCTGGTTTATGTGTATAGTATGTCACTCATAGTCATAAGTCTCCATTCAATGAAATGCAACAGAAAAAAAAGCTATGTCATATAATGTTTATAGAAGGTACTACGACTTACGATTAACTTGGCCATAACATTGTTGGCCCTGAAATCACCATGGATGAAGGTCCTCACTGTAGTGCTGTCATCTGCATATTTGTTATACTGCTCAAATGTTGTAGGTAAGTAGTTTTCGACTTTCTTCTTCGCTTCTGGATCCAGAACGGTAGCTGCCAATCTACTGATATTGCTTACAAACGAGTTCCAATCTGGCGTATTATAATAATACGGTTGACTTAATGTCTCCACGTCGGTTTTAAAAAAGTCTGGCCTCTTTTCTTGGATCACGAACGCCATACCATGAAACTTGGCGATCTGCTGAATAGTCAGTTCAGCGAATTTTAACGGCATCACCTTTAATCTTTCACACATGGTATAACCTTTCCTAGCCAAATTCTCCATTATAATGTGATAACTATCAACACATAAGAAACTTTTAGGCATGTTGAACCTATCCTCAAAGGGAATGTTAGCTTCATCTTGCAGCTCACGGATCATTTTGAAAATATCTCTGTGTATTTTGGTCTCTCTCTCGTAAACGCCTGTTACAGAATAGATGGTCAGTACTGCTCCAGGTTTCATAGATTTGACGAATAGTTCCATCTTTTTAGGTCCCGTTTTTGTTTGCCCTTCAATGGTGATCTCGCGAAGTATTCCCATGAAACTACCGCCATCTGGCGGGAGCACATGTGAGTTAATTGTGTAGTTTTCAAAATGTTCATCATTGGCTATGTCGTTAAGGGATTTTAGTAGATTTTCTGGAATGGTTTCGTTTTCGGGTTCCATGCTTTTGATTCTGTAAAAGAAAAAAGAGGGACTAATTAAAATAGACGTACAATTGCGTTTGTACTGACAAATAAAGCCTTAAAAGAATATAGGTACCTAAATGATGTGTTTATCATCATCAGCCTAACGCAGTCCACTGCTGGACAAAGGCCTATCCAGTTGTTCGCCACTTTGGGCAAACAACTGGAGGATGTAGGACCTTTAATCGCCACGATGGGCAGGTAGGTGGGTTGGCGATCGCAAGGCGCAGCTTCTCGCTCCGGAGACGCTGCTGCCCATCATCGGCCTGTGGATTTAGCTACGCCTTTAATCGTGATGGTTATACCGCCACCAGTCGGTTGCCAGAGCCTCGTTTGTTATTCAGCAGGATACACCTCCGGCAGGTGAGGGTGGCTTGGAGCGAAAAGATGAAGGGTCGCTCCCTTACATCCCTGTGTTCATCACCTCTTTTCTAAAGATCGGCAGCGCAGCTGTAACTCCTGATGTTGCAGGTGTACATGAGTGGCGGTTTTCACTTACCATCATGAGCACCGTTTGCTCGTCTGCCCCTTATTTCATTAAAAGCTGTTCGCTAGAGCCAAAATCACGCACTGCACTGCGGGACTCGGATGCCATACATTACGTTTACCTCTCGCCCGGAACCTATAGGTGTACACGATATTCACGCGCGTCGCTGCGTGAAGCGTGCCAGTGTGTTAATAGCCGTAATACGTTAACCAGATCGTTTACCGATATACGAATCATGATTAGATTAGGTATGTAGTTAGACTACATGTTGTGAAACAAATTAAGTGCATGTGAAATGCTACTAACATAGTGTAGGTAAATCCTTAACAATTGGCTTATTGACTTTCATGACAATTTTGCGCGCGCTTTACTCTTCACGTTACGAATAATTAGAGAGTGAAAAATATAGCGCAATACTGGCCTATGCAAGACAAAAATATGGTACAATGAAATTAAAGTCGCTTAAAGTTTTGTTCAATCATTGCGCAATGTTTCAATACTGTCCTTACACTTTGAATAATATTGCCCAATCAGAAATATTGTGCAATATTATTGTAAGTGTATGGGGCGCTCTTTCTTCTGAAACATGAGCTTCGAAAATGTCTATCAACTAAAAAAATATAGTGCCTAGTAGGTAAACAACTAGGTATACCTATAGAAAACTTTTGTAACTTTGCAAGTTTTAAATGAATGAAATAGCCAATCCAAAAGTAACAAGTTTGGTTTAGTAAGGCTAGTTAAAATTGAGAAAAAATAATAATTTGAAAATTGAACTTAAGAAAAAAAAACCACATAATACCTACCTCGTTTTTTTCTGATTTCCCGATTTCCAGATCTCCCGATTATTAGTAATTTATTTTAAGCCTAATCGACAGCAAATTTACGTGCTTTTTAAATAATAATATACCTACCTACTCGTAATAAGTTACCTAAACTTTATTTGAAGTTATGCAATTTTGTTTTTAAAATATTGCGCAAGAAATTAAACTGAAACAAAATATTGGATCTAGGTGTAGGTAAACAATGGTTAGGTAGCAAAAGAAATACGAAAATGTTTAGACTATACATATAACCTTAAAGTAAGTAAATATTGCTAACAACTTACATGTGTGTATCGATGTTTAATAAATGCACTTTAAAAGCAATGGTTACTAGATATAATGTACAGTGTATCCTGTCAAAACAACACTGTTTATGTGCCCAAATAACCTATAACGCTATTTATATATTTATGATAGGGCGGGCATGTTCTTTGTAACTCTGCAGTTTTGTTATTATCGGCAAACTCGCGTGGCAGTAACTCGAGTCAAATAAGTACGAGTACATTAAGTAATCTAGATCAGGGGCCTTACTACAAAAACCGGCCAAGTGCGAGTCGGACTCTCGCACGTAGGGTTCCGTACCACTATACAGCTAAATAAATGTTTTCCTTTACGTTTTATTATATTGGAGTTAATTAAATGAAAAAATTAGGTAATTTGATTTATGACGTTTAAAAAAAAACTACTGGCTAGATTTCATTCAAACCAAATTTCGTTAGTAGTTTTCATAGTGATACACATGATATATTTTTTTCAGTTTTATCATGCCCATATTTTAGAAGTTACGGGGGGGGGGACACTCATTTTACCACTTTGGAAGAGTCTCTCGCGCAAACTATTCAGTTTAGAAAAAAATGATCTTAGTAACCTCAACATCATTTTCAAATACCTATCCATAGATACCCCACACGTATAGGTTCGATGAAAAAAAAATTTTTCAGTTTCAGTTCTATGTATGGGGAACCCCAAAAATTTTGGTTTTTTTCTGATTTTATTTTAAAATCTTAATGCGGTTCACAGAATACATCTACGTACCAAATTTCAATAATGTAGCTCTTATAGTTTCGGAATAAACTGGCTGTGACATACGGACGGACAGACAGACAGACAGACAGACAGACAGACAGACAGACAGACAGACAGACATGACGAATCTATAAGGGTCCCGTTTTTGCCATTTTGGCTACGGAACCCTAAAAACGAAAACGATCGTGCGTTGAACGGATCTCGTATTTTCGCCCCATAAATTCCTCTCATTTATCCCTCCCATGTTCTAATATTATTATATCAATTAAATTGTTGAAAATCGTCTTTGACGAACTTTAGTTCGTTTATTCGAACGCGGGAGGGACAAATGAGAGGGATTTTTGGGGCAAAAATACTCGATCCGTTCAACGGACGATCGTTTTCGTTTTCTGTAGTAGGGCTCCAGGGCCACCATCTTTAGCTACGTTCTAGATTGTCATACCTATTATTAGGCTGTCAGATTGCATTCAGTTCCATTTTCCCCGTTTTTTTGCCGGTTTTAACCTGTTCAATAGGTAGGTATATCATGCTTGTCCCAAGATAATAAATGTCTTGGTAAATAATTTGCAATGACTATTTTTACCAAATGAATAACTCTTTAATAATTTAATGATGATATCAAATTATTTACCTACGTTAAAATAAGAATTTTAGCAGATTGCCTAACAAAAGCACCATTGGTAACCGTGGTAACACCATAGATAGTACATTATTTCTGCCGAATAGAATAATTATGGCGTCGTCATGGAAGTATCAAGTACTACGTACCTTCTATGGGCGTCGTCTGCTCAGCAGAGTATGTAAGTAGTTCTTTCGCTGCTCAATAGATGGCGCCACACGTCCGCTAAATGATTGAACTTGAACTTGCGCTTCTGAAAATTCACCGAATTATGTACTATTATTTGTTTTGTTACTATAAAACTCGGGTAGGTAGTTAGAGTCAAATTTAAATTCATTATTGCATGTCTGTGTGACCTCATTTTATATCTATAAAGGTTGGTAAAGATTATAAGATAAGATAGGAGTTACCTAGGTATATCGCTTTCGTGGATTCCTCGGCGACTTCTCTTCCTGTTCAACTTCGTCACGGGCAAGCTTTTTTTTAAACAATATGGGTTTGCTCTTGACTACAATTCACCTGATGGTAAGCGATATCACATTCTACTATTGCGCGCGCTCTCCCATCAAAAACCGGTTCACTCTCGCTTTGAAAGAACCCGACATCAACATGGTGACAATGGGACCAGCTCGGAAGTAGGTACAGAGAGGTAAAGAGAGGTAGGGCATGGCGAATCTTCGCTCGAATTGAGCTGCCCGTCCGGGGAAGGACCTCCACCCTATAGAATACCGCAGCCAAATGACCTCCGCGTCATGTTCCTGTCGGTGAGTAGGGTTTCCGGAGCTCGTGGGGGGTTGAGGTTGGGCCGACATGGCGGTGGCAACTGACAGGTAACTAAACAGTTACTTGCCCCTTGTCACAGCGACTTGGGCTTCTCTCTCGCTTTCCATCAGGCGTAGGGAAGCCATTATGTCGAGCCACTATAAAAATAAAAAATAAAAAAAATAAAAAAGGTACACCCTTTCGAACAAAAAATAAAAAGGAAAAATAAAAGGAACGGTAAAAATCACAATCAATCATCTAGAAGCTTTGCCTATAAACGCCACGCTGGGCAGGCGGGCAGGTGACTCTGCTGCCCGTCATCGGCCTGTGGTATTTGGCTACACGTTCAGTCGTGATGGTTATGCCGCTATCAGACCAGAGCCTCATTTATTATTCGGCAGGATGCACACGGGCAGGTGAGGGTAGCTTGGAGCGAAAAGAAGATGGGTCGCTCCCTTACATCCCGTCAGCATAATGTTATGGTAAATTTGTTTACGATAACGCTGGTTTTCAGTAGGAAACAAAAGCAAAATAAGTTTGTAGGTTATTGAAAGTTAACGTCCCTACATAGGAACATAGGTACCTACTCTACTTTTTTATCTTTTATTTACAATTTATTATAACTGGAATAGCTATCTACTGGTAGGTCAGAATCAAAGGCCCTCGACCCTCGGCAGGTCACTCCGCACACGCGGCTATATCAATGGCCGCGCTCTCCTCTCGTCGCATTTCTCGCTGCGTCTGCGCAGGCGGTCGGCTAATACTGCAACTGATGAGTAGCAAAAATTACAAAAATGAAGAGATTCGCATTATTTCTGATCTTAGTTTCGGTTGGGCACAGCTTCGGTAAGTAAGATACCTATATATTCTTTAACAAACGTAAAAACCCGCGGAGAAACTTTAGCTCCGTCTGCGTCTTCTTCATGGAGAGTGCTCCGAGGAGTTGCTTGACATCTTGCCAGTGTCACCATCACACTGCCCAATGCCGCGGTCCATCTGTACCATCTTGAAATGATTTCCTGCAGAGGTTTTAGTTTTCAGCGTTCATTTCTTCCACGGACTTTCAAACTCTGGAATGATCCAGCCGCTGTGTTTCCTGATCACTACAATACGTGCTTTTACTTTAGCTTTTGTGATTAATGCTACTTCTTCAAAGGTTGTCTCCCCGTATTTTAACCGTGGAGGTTTTTTAAATTTGACCTTTCTGATCCGCAGGTGGCTTAAAGGAAGCAACAAAACGGATTGATATCGCACCGTATGTCCCCGTGATCGACAAGATCATGAATATTGATCATCGCATCATCGGCGGCAACCCGACCACCATAGAAACACACCCCTATCAGGTATGATTTCTTATAGGAAGGTTGTTGTATTTGCCCTATCCGAACAATGAGTGCCAGCCGCCTGTGATCTGTGGCTGGTCAGGGCAGGTAGTGCCACGGCTGGATGCTTCGGCGATAACCTAGTTCCTGCAAGTTGCTGCCCACTTGCGATACAGGGAGGTGTGGGCCTCGCACACCAAGCTAATTCCCTCTGAGGTCACGCGAAGGTGCCTAATGCATTCCCCTCTAGAAGCAAGGGGCGAGCAAGGTCAAGCCTGTGTCAGTTACGAACGTTTGACAGAAATCTACAGGCGTATGCGATCATAGACGATCATGTCAAACCATTGCCTGGTTTTAGACGTCTTCATTATAAGCCTGTTGTATTTTTTTTTGTGTAATAAATAAATAAAATAAAATAAATAAATAAATGTCAGCTCGACCGAAAAATGCAGTGCATATAGTAGGTAAGCCGTAGCGCGACGAAAAGTTGGTAGAAAAGCTTTTGACTTTTCAATGATTGTACTTTTGTAGCGGCCTACAGTAGCAGTTTTGCAGCGCACGCAGTAACTATGCTTGTAAACTTGTCTTTCAGGTGGCCTACGTCACAATCTTCAGGTCCCTTTGCGGGGGGTTCATAGTCAGCGAAGATTACATCTTAACGTCAGCACATTGCGTAAAATCGTAAGTCACCATTCCGACTTAATTAAGTCAAAAACTATAAAAATCTAAAGTACATTATCCCCTAGTCTCAAAATGTAGCCAGAATATTTCAGACCAGTCTATAAAAGTTCATTTAAAATTTTAACCGACTTATTCCAATCTTTTTTGATATAAAAGGTATCAGCACATGATTGGAACTCTAAGTTCCAATAAAGCGCAATCATTAAGTTTTAATCTATACTTAACTACTTTAGGTTAGAACCGGCAGACATTGGTCTATGGGCCGGTAGCACGTTCTTGGGCAAGGGGACCATCATACCGCTGGCCGAAATATGGATGCATCCGGAGTACAACAACCCAAGATACGACAATGATGTAGCAGTGTTCAGGACTGCTGCGAAGATACAGTTCTCCAACACCATACAACCTATCCCGCTAGCCCGTGAAGGGCGAGAGATGGTTGCTGGCACCACAATAGCTGTGAGCGGCTGGGGTTACACAGAGGTACTTTCTTTATATCCCAACTTTAATACTCGTTGTATCATCAGCCTATCGCTATCCTGCTGGACATAGAACACTCTAGTTGTTCGCCACTTTTGTCAAATATCTTTACCCATAATCGCCACGCTGGGTAGGCGGCTTGGCGATCGCAGAGCGTGGCTTCTCGCTCCGGTAACGCTGCTCGTCATCGGCCTGTGGTATTGAAGTAAACCTTCAATTGTGATGGTTATACTGCGACCAGTCGGTTGCCAGAAACTCGAACTCGTTTACTTCAACGGTATATTCGCATTTGATATGGCCAGCCTAATGCTACTAATCCACTGAGTATGATCTTGTTTCTCAGTCGGATCACCTCATTTCAGATCCGATATCGCAAACAGACACCGAGCATCCTTTCCATAGCGCATAATATTCAGTCAGGAGTGTGTTTTAATTCAGAACCTAATAAGTAATATTTTGTTCTCATACAGGTAAATGCGACGGAAGTATCCTTCACTCTGATGGGCGTCACGTTACCGGTGGTGGACCACGCGCGGTGCCAGGAGTCGTACCCCAACGTGCTGACCAGCAGCGAGTTCTGTGCCGGCAACTTGGCTGAGGGCGGCCAGGGCACGTGTCATGTAAGGACTTATTATCCTCTGGTCGTTGGACCGAATTATCATCACCATCAGTTAGCAAACGTCGACTGCTGGATATGTCCAGCATGACAATCGTCGTTGGGGGGATTTGGCATAGTCCCCTCCCCACGGGTTCATCATTATCATCAGCCTATATCAGTGCACAGCTGGACATTGGACTGTTCCAATTCCAATAGGCTTTTATGGCTTTATTTATTATTATAGGTATTTGTTCTATTTCCTGTTTTTTTTATAGTATCTCGACATAATGGCTTTCCTTCGCCCGATGGAAAGCGAAAGAGAAGCTCTAGTCGCTGTGACAACTGGCAAGTAACTGGTTAGTTACCTGTCAGTTGCCACTGCCATGCCAGCCCAACCCAAACCCCCCACGAGCTCCGGAAGCCCTACTTACCGGCAGAAACACGAACCGGAGGTCATTTGGCTGCGGTATTCTATAGGGTGGAGGTCCTTCCCCGGATGGGCAGTTCAATTCGAGCGAAAACCTCTCTTAAAATGAAATTTTGTTTGCTGTATTTCTGTCTATCTATGTGTAGGGTGACTCCGGCGGCGCGGCCACCCAGGACGGGTTGGCGGTGGGCATCGTGTCCTACGCGCGGTCCTGCGCCAGACCCAACGCGCCCACCGTGTTCGCCAACATCGCCGCCAAGCCCATCAGGGACTTCATTCGGGAGAAGACCGGCCTGTAGGGAGCTGACTCTGCCCCCTGTTCAGAATAATTCAGAAATAGCATCGATTTTTGGTAACTAGGTATCAATCAGCCTCTACTGCTGAACGAACCCCAAGAGAACGCCGACCATCCCGATACCGGGCAATCTGGCACTCTCGACCAGCAATCTTGTCAAAACAAGGTTGATTCCAACATCCTACTACTTTGACCATACTTTATTAGCGGTGTATACCCCACCGTGTACCATAACGATCTGCAATGACGACGAACTTACAGAAAGATTGGTCTTCAAGGAATCCACTATCCACCCCCACATCCTCAAGCTCTAAGGGGACTAAAAGCTCGGTGTGCTCAACAGAGCGAAGCGGTACTTCACCCCTGTGCAAAGACTGCAGCTCTATAAAGCGCAAGTCAGACCGCACATGGAGTACTGCTCTCATCTGTGGGCTGGAGCACCTCGATACCAGCTGCAGCCTTTCGATGCTGTGCAGAGACGCGCCATGAGGATGGTCGACGATCCCGAGCTCGCAAACGGTATTGAGCCGCTAAGTCTGACGAGAGATTTCTCCTCATTATGCGTGTTCTACCGTTTGTATAATGGGGAGTGTTCCAAGGAGTCGTTTGAGATGATGCCTACGGCGACATTTTACCACCGCACCGCTCGCTGTCGACAGGGGATTCAGCGTCATACTCTAGAACCTGGGTGGTCGCGTACAGTGCGTTTCAACAGAAAATTCTTGCCGCGCACACTCAGGCTTTGGAATGAGCTCCTCGCCGAGGCTCTCACCGAGACTACAGTATGGGCTCCTTCAAAAAGGTTGTGAAGAGGTTTTTAAAGGGTCGGCAACGCGCGTGTGAAACCCCGGTTGTCGCAGGTGTCCATAGGCTGCGGTAACCGCTTAACATCAGGCGGGCCGTAGGCTTGTTTGCCACCCAGTGGTATAAAAAAAAACTATTCTATAGTGTAGGTACTATAACTCTCTACGAGTTGTATTGTAACTTTCCAAAGAAAGCTTTGTAAATGATCACACAACTTTGGTAGAAATGGACCTCGTGAAGAGATTGATATTATGTACTTAGTTAAAAAAATGTTCTGAATATGTGGAAAGATCAGAAAACAGGTGTTAGGCAACCTTGGGTGTTACGGTCTGACCGTGTACCTTTGATATATGTATTTGTTATCAAAACAATAAAGATTTGAAAAATAGACTGTTTATTTTTCCCCAAATATGTTTGCATCTTTAAGTACCTTATACCCTATATCATCTAAACTTATAATCAGTAGAGGTCAATTCTGTACATGAAATATTTTTTATAAATAACTATCAGGGGGTGATTAGTGATCGATACTGATGCCAAAAATGCAATCAGTAAAATTTTTGTCTGTCTATCTGTATGTTCGTTATAGAATTTTAACGAAACTTGGTACAATTATGCAATCCTGGGCAGGTTATAGTATACTTTTCATCATGCTATAATCAATAGGAGCACAGCAGTGAAGGGAAGTGTTGGGAAAACGGAAGAAATTTTTACCTGTATGTTTGAACGCGCATCACGCGAAAACTACAGCATGGAATTGAATGTGTTGCAATGTATTGCTAGAGGTCTAGCTTAAATTTAGGAAGAACAAAGTATTTTATGGAAGTCCGTTATTTTTGATACCCGATTTCCACGCGTGGGATACCGCTGGCACAGCTAGTGTTCCAAATAAATGTATTTCATTTCAATGCCAGCTTTTCAACGATTGTCACAGATAGGTTCTTGATCATAATCAGAACTTCGCAGCCCACTGCTGGACATAGGCATCTCCAATAGACAGATAAAGATAAATTAATAAAGATGCAATTTTCATAGTTTCTGATATGTTAAGAGATTCAATTAACAATTGATTTTGCTACATTTATTTTGTAAGTGGCCTGACAAAAGTTAAAATGCTAAGTACCCTAAACCGACGAGCATATGAAGAGATGGATGAATGTGGACGAAGCAATAGTTGTGGACCAGGATCGCAGGAAAGAAGTGGTCTCTGCCTACCCCTCTGCGAGAAAAGCGTGACGGTATGTATGTATGGATTTCGTAAGATCAATACCTATTGAGATGCTTATAGCTGTGGATTGCAAGAGTCTGATGATGATAGGTATTTGCCAGCGCTCACTTGTACTTGCCTCTTTCCGTGTTAAGGAATCCTTTACGAGAGAAGACGATAGATCGATTCTTTGTTGCCAAAATAGAACCTTTAGATAGAGAAAGTGTAATTTTCAATAGAGAGGGGCAAATTCATGAAAACTGTTTCATTAAATAAATAAGTATATAGGTACCTACATACCTAAATAATCAGGTACAGCGCGTCTCTTTTAAAGTGTCAAGCCGGAGCAGGGTGCCACATACGTTTTATGTTTTAAATATTCTATTACTTTGTACTGTTAATAAAATTTGACTGGCCTCCGCAGAATACCAGTGGCCGTGACGTCACTTCCGTCGCGGCCTTATACTGAGCGGGGACCATTTTGGTACACTTGTTGTTCTTGTTATTATGTTCACTTTTTTATAGACGTTCATAGATTTAAGATAATTTCCTTGTTTTTTATGTTCATAGTCTTATGTTTTGTAATATTTTTAATATGTACCAAATAAATAATTTCTATTCCATTCTATTCTATACATACCCATCGGTTGCACACCCATGTATGTTCTAGGATTTTGTGTAGTTTTCGACGAATGTCTCATGTGTGAATGTAAAAACATATTTTTATTATACCATTTTATTGCTCGATTAAAAGTATAGTTTACACATTTATAAACATGAAAGTATGAAAGAGTATAGACAGTTAGATAAGAGTCGGAAGCAGAGCCGCCGCTCACAGGCCGGTCTTCTCCTTGATGAAGTCCCTGATGGACTTGGCGCCGATGTCTCCGAACACGGTGGGCAGCCCCGGCCTGGCGCAGCCCTGGCCGTAGGACACGATGCCCACCGCCACTCCGTTCTGCACGGCCGCGCCGCCCGAGTCACCCTGACAACACGCACTCGTTAATATGTTGCTATATTAAAGGTCCCTATACACATGCCGGCGGCAATGCCGAGCGGCTATACCGCCGGCAATACAAGCCGCCGGTACAAGCCGCACAAAGCCGCCAAGCATCATGCCGGTTGTTTTTTTTTTATAGTGGCTCGACATAATGGCTTCCCTACGCCTGATGGAAAGCGAAAGAGAAGCCCAAGTCGCTGTGACAACGGGCAAGTAACTGGTCAGTTACTTGTCAGTTGCCACCGCCATGCCGGCCCAACCCTAACCCCCCACGAGCTCCGGAAACCCTACTCACTGACAGAAACACGACTCAGAGGTCATTTGACTGCGGTATTCTATAGGGTGGAGGTCCTTCCCCGGACGGGCGTCTCAATTCGAGCGAAGATTCGCTATGCCCTACCTCTCTGTTACAGTCACATAGAAATGCCGGGCACGAACTGACGCCGACAAGCCGCGTAGCCCGCCGGTACACCCCGCCGGCCACTTTGTGCCGCAAAGCCGGCGTCATACCTACAATGCCGTAGCCTCTGTGTGTAGGAACCTTTATGGTTTATTCACAACACTAATTAATTATAACGTATTCCTAGATGCACCAAGGGCAAAGCCTGGGGCCCTACTACAAAAAACGAAAACGATCGTTCGTTGAACGGATCGCGTATTTTTGCCCCATAAATCCCGTATCCCGTATCAATTAAATTGTTGAAAATCGACGTTGACGAATTTTAGTTCGTATTCGAACACGGGAGGGACACAATATGATATGTACACGTCATCATCAGCCTATTGCAGTCCACTGCTGGACAAAGGTAGGCCTCTCCAGTTGTTCGCCACTTAGGGCAAACCTCTGGAGGTTATACCCATATAATCGCCACGCTAGCCAGGCGGGTGGCGATCGCAGGACGTATCTTTTCGCTCCGGTGACGCTGCTGCCCGTCATCGGCCTGTGGTATTTAGCTACGCCTTCAATTGGTTATACCGCCTCCCATCGATCGTTATTCGGCAGGATGCACCATGGGCATGTGGCTTGGAGTGAAAAGATGATACCTTACTTATCTCAGAGTGATAATAGTGGCATACACTTGGGATGTAAGGGAGCGGCCTATCATCTCTTCGCTCCAAGCCAACCTCACCTGCCCGTGGTGCATCCTGCCGAATAGCAAACGAGGCGCTGGCAACCGACTGGTGGCGGTATAACCATCACAATTGACGGCGTAGCGAAATACCACAGACCGATGACGGGTAGCAGCGTCATCGGAGCGAGAAACTGCGCCCTGCGATCGCCAACCCGCCTGCCCAGCGTGGTGATTATGGGTATATCTTCGAGATGTTTGCCTTAAGTGGCGAACAACTGGAGAGGCCTGTGTCCAGCAGTGGACTGTGATAGGCTGATGATGATGATGATGACACTTAAAGAGGCCTACGTCCAGCAGTGGATTGCTAGAGGATGATGATGTTGATGTTACTCACTCGGCACGCGTCCTGGCCGCCCAGCTCGAAGTTACCGGCGCAGAACTGGCCTTCCTCCACCTCCCCGGGGTACGCCTTCACACACAGGTCGTAGTCCACCACCGGGAGCTTCACGGTCATCAGGTGGTCGGGGGGAAAAGGTTCGTTCTCCTGTACAAGTTGGTTGAGATTATTGGAATTTATAATCAAACTAGCGAACCGCCTTCGCTTCGCTTCGGGTGTTTCAGATAAACCTTTTGGGTTACGTCATTGGCGTTTTGTTCTGCAAAATCGTTCGCAATTAATGTGTATTTATAATTCAGTAACAATTACCTACACCACTTTATATTAGAGTTATTTATTAATTATGTCAGCTGTGCCAGTGGCGTCGCACGCGTGGATATCGGGATTCAAAAATAACGTACTACCATAAAATGGTGCGAAATTTTAAGTTAGACCTCTAGCTATAGCTAGCATTGGTAAAAACCGCATTCATTCCATACGGTAGTTTTTGCGTGATGCGCATTAAAAAAACAGATAAAAATTTCTCCCTTTTTCCAAACATTTCCATTCACTGCTCTGCTCCTATTGATGGTAGCGTAATGAAAAGTATTAAGAATAAATTAGTTGAGTAAGTAAGTAGTTTTTGTTTCTATAACAAACATACAGAGAGATAAAAATTTTACTGATTGCATTTTTGGTATCAATATCTATCACTAATCAGCTGTTTAACCCTCGGTTAAGGCCTCTACGAGTGTGTACTAGCCCGCGAAATAAAAGCCAGTTTCGCTTAGCACACGACAGGTTTATTGGATAGCTCAATTATTGCAAGTTACAATTTTGCCTATATAGGCGTCGAGAAAAAACTTTGCCTGCGCGATTTATTAAGGTACAGCGCCATCTGTCGGTCGACGGAAGAACTTAAAATTACACAGATCTATAGATCGCTTACATTTACCGCCCACCAAGGACATATTTAGATAATGTCCTTACAAATTGGATTCCGCCCACCATTTTACATTGATGCTTCTAATACTAAAACAATACCGCAACCATACAAAGAAAATAATAACAGTTATCTCAAACTTCAAAACAATGTATAACTGATTTAAAACTAAAATTGTAAACCTTATATAACTTCAACATGTGTATAACAACAACTGTAAACTCTAAAATATCTATATAAATAAAACCAGTAAAACAATATTTCAGATACAAGTTGATCTCAAGACATGATTTCATCAAAAAAGTTATTACGTTGTAAAACATGCATATACAACTAAAAAAAACAATATTTTAAAACAAGAAAGTAAAAAAAAGATAAAATACAAATTTCATTCAGTAACCGGTAAAATACATAATTTATTAGCTGGGCGTTTATCACAGAATTTTTAGTTTTTAGTGTGACCACCCTCGTAATTCCATCACGCCCTGGATGTTCCTCTAAAATTAAGCCATAGAGCCAACGACATGGGGGAAGATCGTCTTCCTTGATTAAAACGACATCTCCCGTTTTTGGCTGTGGCGCTTGCGTAGACCATCGGTACCTATGAAAGAATTGGTTTAGGTATTCCTGCGACCACTTACGCCAAAATTCTTGAGTCATGCGTTGGGTGTATTGCCATCGTCTCAACGAACTCATATTTGTTGTCTCATAATTATAGTCAGGTGCAGTCACTAAAGGTTCTCCTACAAGAAAATGACCTGGAGTGAGTATGTCGGCATCTTCTTGAATACCATCAAGCCTTGACAAAGGTCTTGAATTAAGACATGCCTCCACCTGAGCCAATACAGACGACATTTCCTCATAAGTCAATGTCGAGGTGCCGATAACGCGTTTCAAATGGTGTTTTACAGACTTTATTCCTGCTTCCCACAGTCCGCCAAAATTCGGGGCATGTGGAGGAATAAAGTGCCATGATGTACAGTTATTAGCTAGACTTTCGGCGATTTCTGGTAAAATATTGTCCTTCTCATCAAGAAATAGTTTTCCGAGTTCCTTGGCAGCTCCAACGAAATTAGTTCCGTTGTCACTCCAAATATCCTGACAACGCCCTCTCCTAGCAACAAACCTTTTAAACGCTAATAGAAAGCCTTGAGCAGTGAGATCACTGACTGCTTCTATATGCACAGCCTTCGTAGACATGCACACAAAAAGGCAAATATAGCCTTTGTACGACTTGTGACCTCGACCTCTAGCCGTACGCATTTGGATTGGTCCCGCGAAATCTACGCCACTATGCAAGAAAGGACGAGCCGGAGTGACTCTTGCTGGAGGTAACTGCCCCATCAGCTGCTGGTAAGTACGTCCATTATTTTTTATGCACTCAACACACTTTCTCACATATGCTTTAACCAATTGCTTTGCTCCCAATATAAAATACTTATTCTGTAAGTAGTTCAATGTTAATTGTGGACCGCCATGTAAGGTTTGCTTATGTGCGTCTGCAATTAACAAATGAGTTAATTCAGATGCTTTTGCCATAATAATTGGATGCTTTCTGTTTGACTTCAATTTAGCTTGTTCTAGTCTACCTCCTACTCTCAAAATATTATTGCTGTCTAAAATAGGGTTCAATGATTTTAGTGAACTATTTTTCTTAATTTCCAGCTTTGTGTTTATTGCCTTAATTTCTTCTTCAAAAAGTATACTTTGATCTTTCCTAATACATATTTCTAAAGCTTCCTTTAATTCTTCTGATTTCAAGTACAATGTTTTTTCTGTTCTTTCAGATTTCGGCTTTTTCATTTCCAAAACTCTTCTGCAATACGCTACAACTCTGATTAACTTATTTAACGTAGAAAACCTATCCCAAATATTTAAACTATTCTCTTCTTCCTTTGCTATATGAATTTTTACTGCTTCTACTTCTGTACTTATATCCAAAGGCTTTTTGTACTTCACCTCTTGTTCCCATAGAAAATTCGGACCATTAAACCAGAGTGTTTGGTTTTTCAGAATGGCTGGAGAAACTCCCCTAGATGCACAATCTGCTGGATTTTCCTCAGTCCTTACATGTGACCATTGATATGGATCCATAGAAGTAAGTATTTCGGACACTCGATTTGCCACAAATACTTTCCATCGACTAGGTAAACTATTTAGCCAGGCCAAAACAATTGTCGAGTCAGTCCATGCATGGATATTGGTTCTCTCTATATTTAGGATTTTTGCCAGATCTAAAAGCAGTCTTGTTACTTCCACCGCACCACAGAGTTCCAGTTTAGGAATCGAGACCTGCTTGATTGGAGCTACTTTAGACTTAGCAGCGACTAACGATACGTGTACTTTTCCTTCTGAATCAATTGTGCGCAAATACACTACAGCAGCGTATGCCATTTTGGAGGCATCGCAAAAACCATGCAGCTCTTGCTTCTTATCCTGCTGACTAGAACCCGTCCATCTTGGTATCTTGACGTCTGTTAACTTCACAAGGTCATCCCGGTAAGTACACCATTCTTTTATAATTTCAGTAGGTGCTTCTTCATCCCACGCTATACCTGCAACCCATAGCTTTTGTATTATAGCTTTCGCAACTATTATACATGGTGTGATCCAACCTAAGGGATCAAATAACCGTGAAATGTCCGCTATAATTTTTCTTTTTGTTATAGGTGACTGCAGCTCTGTTAGGTTCACCTTGTAGCAGAAGTGATCATCACGTCGTTCCCAGGTAAGTCCTAAAATTTTTATTATATCATCCATTTTTATATTAATCCCATCCTTTGATTCCTTATTTCCTTTCCTTTCCTTATCATCTTCCATTTTTCCTATCATTTTCAGCAACTCTTCATCGTTACTTGCCCATTTTTGAATTTCAAAACCAGCTTCTCTTAATAATCCTTTCATTTGCTTGTAAATATCTAATCCTTCTTTTACAGATTCACATCCACACATTAAGTCATCCATATAAAATTTGTTAGCCACTTTTTCAGCTGCTATTGGATACTTGGTGCCTTCGTCTATCGCAACTTGTTGGAGTGCACGGACTGCTAAGAATGGAGCGGATGCTGTACCAAAGGTAACACGAAGCAATTTGTAGTCCTTAACATCTCCGTTTGCAGTATCCCGCCACAACAACCTTTGAAAGTCTGTGTCATCTTCGTGTACTTTGACCTGACGATACATTTTGAGGATATCGGCCGTCAAACATATACGCGACATTCTCCACTGCATCACAAGATTTCTTAAATCGGGTTGGATAGTTGGACCAACCATTAAATCGTCATTAAGTGATTTGCCATTTATACCAGGCTGAGAGGCATTGAAGACCACTCGTACCTTAGTAGTATCTTTGTCCTCTCTAATCACCGCATGATGAGGTAAATAAACTGACTCTTTCTGTTTATCATCTGGTTTTTCAATTTCTATCATATGTCCCATTTCCAAGTATTCTTCAATCACCGCTTTATAACTGTCCCGAAATGATTCACTTTTTTCAAATCTTCGTTCTAACCCTTTTAATCTTTTTTCAGCAATATATCTAGAATCTCCTCTCTTACAATCTGGATCATCCGTTTTAAAAGGTAATCGTACTATGTACCTTCCTTCTTCATCTCTGGTAGTACTCTCTATAAAAATCTTCTCGCATTTTTTCTCCTCCTCTGTATAAGTCTGCTCTTTCGTTAATCCTATGTCTGATTCTAACTCCCAAAATTTCTTTAAAATATCGTTATCCTCCTGTAATTGACAATGCAATGCCAATACGCCTCCAGTTTGGTTAACTGGTGAATTTACTGTGCCAGATAAAATCCAGCCTAGGCTAGTGGATTGAGCAATAAGTGACCCATTGGGTGCCTTAATGATACCCTGTTCTATAACTTGGCTATAGACTTCCGCACCTAATAACAAATCAATTTTATTAGGCCGGTGGTAGTCTGGATCAGCCAACTCAATTCCTTTAAAGCTCTCAAAATGCAATTCATCTACTTTCCTGCCAGGCAAGAAAGAAGTAATTGACTTAAGAACATATGCCTGAATGTTAATGACAAAATTGGGATTATACTTTGACTTTATTTTCAAAGTAACCATTGCCTTGGAGATTAGATTTTTATCTCCACCTACACCTGAAATTGTACCTTGAATTGGTGTTCTCTTTAATTTCAAATCATTTGCCACTGCCTCTGTGACAAAGTTACCCTCAGAACCTTGATCTAACAAGGCTCTCAACACGTGACACAATCCGCTTTTCGACTCGGTATTGACTAGCGCGGTGGCCAGCAATACCTGCTTTAATTTACCTGTCGAAAAGTTACACGCGACAAACGCTGACGAATTATTTGCATTATTTCCTGCCTCATTACTAGGCCCCGTATACCTGGTGGAGCTATCCTCCCTATTGACGACCGACTGTAGACATTTAGGATGTAAGAGTGTGTGATGACGACGATGGCAAAGCTTACACTTGCTATTATTGTGACAAGCTTTCGCCCCATGGTTGGCTCCCAAACAATTGTAACATAAATTATTATTCTGGATGAAATTACGACGCTGGTCAACATGTTCATTCGCAAACTTTTTACACAAGCTTAACTTATGCGTATCCGAACAAAATTCACATTGAGTTTTCGTAATATGAAGAGCTTTGAACTTAACAAAATTATGGTTATGATGCGGGTTATTATTATTATTAATTACAGGCTTCTGTGAAACTACTCTAGTATCTAAGAATTCAAGTGCTCTGTATCTGTTGGTTAAAAACTCTTTAAATTGATTAAAAGTAGGTAGTTCTTCTGAAGAAGTACTGTTAGTTATATTGAACTCCCACTGTTTACGAGATTCCGCATCTAACTTTAAGCACAAAATATGTATTACAATAATGTCCCAGTTACTAGTATCGATTCCCAAATTATTTAACCCACTCAAACAATCATTCGTTGTATCGATTAATTCTTTTAAAGCACTAGATGACTCAGCATTAATATTTTTCTGACTAAGTAACCTTTTCAGAATAAAATGTGAAAGATAGCGTTTGTTGTCATATCTAGATTTTAATTGTAACCAGCATCTATCATAATTTGCCTCAGAAATTGGTATTTGTCTAAGTAATTGTTCCGCCTCACCAGACAATGAACTTTTTAAGTAATGCATTTTTTGCACATTATCAAGCTTCGAATTATTATGGATCAAAGAAATAAACAAATCACGGAAAGTTATCCACTCCGTGTATCTTCCTGAAAAAGTAGGAATAACAATCTTAGGCAACTTAAAAGAATCAGAACCAGCACCCCTGTGAGATTCCTCACTGCTTTTCACTTTACTGTAAACACTTTTTGAAAATAAATTTATTCTAGACTTAAGTTCCGTTTTATACTCTGTGTAAATCTCATCAACCATATCATAAATTTCCTTTTTACAATATTCATGATCTTTTAAACTAGCCCCATAGTTTTTCACAAGCGTTCTATGAGTTTTCGCAAATTCAGCCCATAATGCTTCTAAAGATTCTAACCTCGTTTCACAATAAGCTTCCGTTACACGCTCTTTTGGTGACTTTTTAAAATTAGCTCTCGCCTTATAAATCTTTTCATAATTATCACTTTGCATATTTACTTCAGAATCCATCTTTAAAATATTAATTTCAAGTTAACAACAATAAACAAATGTAAAAATAAAAATCTAAAACCGTAAACAGTAAAAAACAATCCTTACTTATTAAAATAAAAAGGTGTAAAATTTTCTAAGTTTTTTAGAACACAATTGATCGCACCAAAATCGGGCATAGGTTCCCCGTCGGAACCAATTTTCTTAAAATTTAGGCTAAGTTAATGTAAACTAACAAAATTATTCTAAGTCCCTAATTGTTAAAAATTACGCTAAGTTAATGTAAGAAAAACACGAAATATTTCTAAGTCCCAGTTATCTTGATTTTACCACTCCGAATCTCAAAGTTAAACTTCACTCACAAATAAGGTTCAAATTCCTTCAGCAAAAGTTGAATAAATAAAAACACTCACAGTTTGTTGTCTCTTTCACTCACTAGTGACGTATACCTCTCGTCGTCCTTGTCCCACACCAGTAGTTGCCAGGATCCTGACGGCACCTCCTCATCAGCACCGTCCCGAAGTTCAAGGCTGGATTCACCACCAAACCTGAACCCCTGCTGCAGCAGCTCCAACCCTCGGAACTGATCTACTTCCTGGTTCCTCCGAACGGGATTTCACACTTCCCCTTAATCCTCCAAAATATGCGTCACCGTCAAGACGACTTAATACCGGTTAGGTTGAGTATCACCTAATCCGGCCGTAGGACCATGTTTAACCCTCGGTTAAGGCCTCTACGAGTGTGTACTAGCCCGCGAAATAAAAGCCAGTTTCGCTTAGCACACGACAGGTTTATTGGATAGCTCAATTATTGCAAGTTACAATTTTGCCTATATAGGCGTCGAGAAAAAACTTTGCCTGCGCGATTTATTAAGGTACAGCGCCATCTGTCGGTCGACGGAAGAACTTAAAATTACACAGATCTATAGATCGCTTACACAGCCCTGATAGTTATTTTGAAAATATATTTCATGTACAAAATTGACCTCTACAGATTTAGATTAAATCTAGGTACCCTGTATCACTCATATAGTCATATAGAGTAGGGCATTGGTCTGCCAGCCGGTGGTCGGTACGGGGGTTCCGCCACCGGCCTTGCACGGTTCCCCGTCTTCGTCTAATGGGAGTGGGCTCACCCTTCGGGCCACTCCCATCGCTCCCGCTACGGGAGGGCGAGCTGGGCTTGCTTAGGCAGGCAGCGTTTGTGGTGTCATGGCAGTTATAGTTTTAAGGCCCCATGACACCACCCCATAAGGCGCCTGATGGAGGGACCGGGGTTTTTAGTGGGTATATCCTGCCTCACCAACACCTTGAGGCAGGGGAGTCCCACATACCCTGCCACTCCCTCAAGTGGCGGGGATGCATAATCGCATTTTCCCCGGGATAAAAAAAAAAAAAAAAAAGGGCATTGGTCTGGAGATCCGATCGCTCGGACATTACCTGCGTTCTACCCCAACCGCTGACGCTGATCAAGCTGCCGGTGACCATGGCGTGCCCTTCGCTGGCCAGCGGGATGGACTTCATGGTGTTGGAGAAGACGATCTTCTTAGCAGTCTTGAGCACAGCCACGTCGTTCTTGTCCATGGGGGGCTTGTACGCGGGGTGCACCATCACCTCTGCGATGGAGATGGCTGTTCCGTTGCTTTGGAACGTGCTGCCCGCGCGCACGACCATGTCTGACGGGTCTGCCCTGTAATAGGTTAAAGGATCGTTAGGAGAGAGCGACAGATAATGGAAATGGGTAAAAGGGAACGTGCTATAGTGATTTGCGGATGCTATACACAAAATGCGTACGGAAGACGTGCAAAATAAATAGGCCCGAGAATTTAAAGAAAGAAAGAAAGAAAACATTTTATTAGCCTACAAATGATACACAGACAGTTAAGTTAGGTAGGTACTTCAAAAAGAGGCCGTTGAGGCGGAGGCGCTCATAGTATGGCGTGAGCGCCTCGAGGCTGCCCCGTGGGGGCGCCGCACCACTCAGGCCATTGGCCCCATCTTGGAAGAGTGGATGCGGCGCCCCCACGGGGTGGTGACGTACCAGCTGACCCAGGTCCTCACGGGACATGGATGTTTCGGCCGGTACTTATGGAGAGAGGCATAGAGGATCAGGCAAGAGCCTGATCCTCTATGCCGTCACTGCGACAGTGGCTCGGAGGACACGGCAGAGCATACGCTTCGGCACTGCCCTGCCTGGGCCAATGAGCGCTCCGTCCTCGTCACTGTCGCACAGGACCTCGATCTGCCGCAACTCTTGCGGCAGATGACGGCGTCGAAGGAGACCTGGCGAGCGATGCTCGCATTCTGCGAGACAGTGATCTCGCAGAAGGAGGCGGCGGAAAGAGAGCGTGAGGCTGCGGTAGACGCGCCCGCTCTACGCCGCCCCCGGCCCGGGCGTCGCTGGAGGGCATACAACGCATCGTATGCCCTCTGAGCCTCTCCTTCGTGCCCCGAGTGGTGAGTGCGGGGGCGCGATCCACTCATAGGGGCGTAACGGTGTGGTGGGTGCAGCCACACCGTTGCACGAGGTCCGCCCGGGGAGCACTCTTTTGCTCCCCGGATTCGGGGCCGGGGTATTTGCCCTCCCCGGACCAGGAGTGCCGGCCGCTTATCATCTGCGGCTGGCCAGGGCAGGCAGGGATATGGCCGTATGCTTCGGCGCTACCCGTGTCCCTGCAACTTGCTGCCCACTGGCGACACAGGGGGGTTTAGTGGGTATGCCCTCCCTTTTGGGAGGTGTGAGTCCCACACACCATGCCGCCTCCCCCCGGAGACGGCATGAAGGTGCATAATGCATTCCCCTTAAAAAAAAAAAAAGGTAGGTACTTTAAAGACGGACATAATTATGTCGTAGCGATCATGAAAGACCGCGGTGAGGTGATTCGGTAAAATGATCGTTCGTGAAGGTTTGTGTGTTAGGGGTTTAAGGTGCAAAGGTACGCCATCCGTTCAACGAACGATCGTTTTCGACTTTGGTGGTAGGGGCCCTGGAGTTTGCATGTACGAAGAAATAATCCCTGAAAAGGAACAATCTTGGACGAAATCTTTTGCATGGTCTTTTTTTTAAAAAAGTGTAGCATATGCGTCAATCATTCCAATGAGCCATGATCCAATAATCCATACTTAATATTATAAATGGGAAAGTGTCTCTGTCTGTCTGTATGTTTGTCTTTCTTTCACGGCAAAACGGAGAAACGAATTGACGTGATTTTTAAATGGAGATAGTTGAAGCGATGCAGTGTAACATAGACTACTTTTTGCCCCTTTCTTTCTAACCCCCCATTTCAAAAGCTAGTAGCTTATAAAACATCGCGTAAATTTCCTCAGGAACGTCAAGAGGTGTTAATGAGGTACTAACCTGCAGTGGGCCGCGGTCACGATGTAGTCCTCGCTGATGATGAACCCGCCGCACATGCCTCCAGGACCGATTATAATCGCCACCTGGAACAGCGGGCGATGGCTCAGAATGACTACTGCGAACTTTATTGGGCACCTATCATCATCATCAGCCTAATAGCTGTCCACTGCTGGGCATAGGCCTCTCCAGCTGTTCGCCACTGAGGGTAAACATCTGGAGGATATATCCATAATCGCCACGCTGGGCAGGCGGGTTGGCGATCGCAGGGCATAGTTTCTCGCTCTGGTGGCGCTGCTGCCCGTCATCGGCCTGTGGTTAAATACCACGCTACGCCTTCAATTGTGACGGTTATACCGCCACCAGCCGGTTGCCAGCGCCTCGTTTGTTTTTCGGCAGGATGCACCACGGGCAGGTGAGGTTGGCTTGGAGTGAAACGATGATAGGCCGCTCCCTTACATCCCCTTGGGCACCTAACTTCCGGAGAATTCCGAAAGTTAAGTATAAATAAATATTGAACAACATCACATACATTGCTCTAATCCCAAAGTAAGTAGCTTAAGCACTTGTGAATCAGAACAACGAAGCAAGGCAAGCTGAAGCCTTTAGTATGGTGTGTCTCTATAAAAAGTCAAGCTACATTTGCTACATCTTTAAGGAACTCGTGGGGGATTAGGGTTGGGCCGGCATGGCGGTGGCAACTGACAGGTAACTGACTAGTTACTTGTCCGTTGTCATAGCGACTTGGGCTTCTCTTTCGCTTTCCATCAGGCGTAGGGAAGCCATTATGTCGAGCTACTATAAAAAATATATATGTAATATATATTACGTATATTTACGTACATAAACCTTCGGAACCTTTTTTTTTTTTAAGAGGGGAATGCATTAGGCACCTTCATGCCGTCTCCGGGGGGAGGCGGCATGGTGTGTGGGACTCACACCTCCCAAAAGGGAGGGCATACCCACTAAACCCCCCTGTGTCGCCAGTGGGCAGCAAGTTGCAGGGACACGGGTAGCGCCGAAGCATACGGCCATATCCCTGCCTGCCCTGGCCAGCCGCAGATGATAAGCGGCCGGCACTCCTGGTCCGGGGAGGGCAAATACCCCTGCCCCCGGATCCGGGGAGCAATAGAGTGCTCCCCGGGCGGACCTCGTGCAACGGTGTGGCTGCACCCACCACACCGTTACGCCCCTATGAGTGGATCGCGCCCCCGCACTCACCACTCGGGGCACGAAGGAGAGGCTCAGAGGGCATACGATGCGTTGTATGCCCTCCGGCGACGCCCGGGCCGGGGGCGGCGTAGAGCGAAACCTTCGGAACCTTCCTTAACTTGTGATATCTCTACAAGTTAAGGAAGGTTCCGACTTACTCCAGACTTAGACACCATACCTGGTAGGGGTGCTCCTCTATGGTGGTCTCCTTGCCGCCGACGATGGGAGGCTGCAGCAGCTTCGGAATGTTGAGTGATTCCACGAGAGAACCTTTCAAGCCATCCGTTTTACCTGGTCACCAAGGGTAGACTTATCTTTTTTCTTTTTTTTCTTTTTTTTACAACATCACATAGATTGCTCTAATCCCAAAGTAAGTAGCTTAAGCACTTGTGTTATGGGGATCAGAACAACGAAGGTACCACAAATAAATACTTAAATACAAATTACAAACACCCAGACACGGAACAAACACAAGTATTCATCACACGAATGTTTGTCCCAGGTGGGAATCGAACCCACGACCCTTGGCTCAGAAGGCAGGGGTCACTACCAATTGAGCCACCGAGCCTGTCGAACTTATAAAAACATTTCGCTTCTCTTGACTGTGAATCCGGAAAAAAATATTGTTCTTTTTTATGAGAAAGAACGTTCAGGATGACTTCACTCCACCTGATGATAAGCGGTCGTGAGGTCCATTTGACAGGCTGGAGGGCAACCCCTCCGCGCCTGTCGCTCTCACCCTGAAGGCCCACTATGGTTTCAATCTAAGTTAAGACACAAGCTAAAGTAATAATCAACATAGGTACGAGTAGAATTGACAAAATGACATATTACTCGTATAAGAATCAATATAAGTAAGTAATGCACAATGTAGTAGCTATAAAACATACAATTAAAATTATATTATTATCAATTTCACATTCAAAATCTTTTTTTTTATAGTGGCTCGACATAATGGCTTCCCTACGCCTGATGGAAAGCGAAAGAGAAGCTCAAGTCGCTGTGACAACGAGCAAGTAACTGGTCAGTTACCTGTCAGTTGCCACCGCCATGCCGGCCCAACCCTAACCCCCCACGAGCTCCGGAAACCCTACTCACCGGCAGAAACACGACCCAGAGGTCATTTGACTGCGGTATTCTATAGGGTGGAGGTCCTTCCCTGGACGGGCGGCTCAATACGAGCGAAGATTCGCTATGCCCTACCTCTCTTAACTCTGTGCCAAATTGCCAACACGATGTACCTGGTCTTTTTTTATAAGAAGAGCTTTCAGGATGGCCTCACTCCACCTGATGGTAAGCGGTCGTGAGGTCTAAAAGTTAGGTCGACAGGCACAATAGAACAAAACAATTGCGCCTGTCGCCTTCAACCTGAAGGCCCACTGAGATGCCGTTTCACGCCCCGTCTAAAGAACCCAGGATTGTAAGTGGAAGGAAACACATAAGTCTACTAGAGTTATTGTAATTCTCCTCGTTGTACACATTCATGAAAGGCTAAACTACATATTTGATTTGAATACTTCAACTTATCTCACTCACCGCAACAACAACTCCCCACCGAAATTAAAACTAAGATAAATGCCAATTTACTCATTTTGTTGTCTTGTTTTCAGAACGATTGAACGCAGAGTCGAGATCCGCCATTAATATAGGTAGCCGCCGTGCAAGAAGCTCATATCTCCTCACCTCACCTCTGGCCTATCGATAATGTTGCAGTTACAGGGTTGTTTTAAAGTCAATGGCTGAGGGTACGTAAGGGAGCGAGTCATCATCTTTTCCCTCCAAGCCATGGACACTTAGGGGAGACCGGGTACAAAAGTAACGGCGGGTCGAAAGTAACAAATGCTCTCTAGATTTGTCCAATGGGCGAAAGGACGCTTTGCCTAAAAGGCCTAAAAAGGAAATCTTGATTTCCTGTAGGTACATCACTTTGTCACCCAATTAAGTATGATAGTCTAACCAATACCGGAATCGTCGTGTCGAAGGCCAAGACATGCCAATAGTAGTATTCACAGCTCGGTAACTGAACCAGCGGGCATCTCTGCTCTGTAAGCAGATAAAATAATTGTGTTTGTGAATAACAGCAATATATCTGCAAGGTGCACCAGATAATGAGGTTGAGGTTACGCATTACATGTTAACTAGTAAATTAAATTAAAAAATAACTTGTGATATGAGTTTTAACAGATAGTCCTACTATTGTACCTACACGGTAGAAAGGACTACAAAAGCCCGCTATGTTATCTATCTCTCAGACATAATCCGCTACGAGTATGAACATTGTTCCAGTGCGAAGACGGGGGAAGGAAGAATGTAAGGGAACGATCTATCATCTTTTCGCTCTAAGCCACCCTCGCTCCCGTGGTGCATCCTGCCGCATAACAAACGCCCTCAGGCAACATAATAGTTACGGTATGACCATCATAGCTAGAGGCTGGGGGTTGGGGGACACATTTTACCACTTTGGAAGAGTCTCTCGCGCAAACTATTCAGTTTAGAAAAAATTGTTGTTAGAAACCTCAACATCATTTTCAAATACCTATCCATAGATACCCCACACGTATAGGTTTGATGAAAAAATTTTTTTTGAGTTTCAGTTCTATGTATAACCCCAAAAATTTTGGACTTTTTTCTGATTTTATTTTCAAATCTTAATGCGGTTTACAGAATGCATCTACGTACCAAATTTCAATAATGTAGCTCTTATAGTTTCGGAATAAACTGGCTGTGACATACGGACGGACAGACAGACAGACAGACATGACGAATCTATAAGGGTCCCGTTTTTGCCATTTTGGCTACGGAATTAGCCAATTTTGATTTTGTTTTCACTGTTTTATCTATTTTACGATAAATAGGTAAATACATGAAACTACTTGTCATGCATATTCCCTATTGCCAAAGCCGTGGTAGCCTTGTGGTAAGATCGTCGCTTCACACACGTCGGTTCGAATCCGCGCGGGGCACGCACCTCTGGATTTGCAAAAATCTATGTGCGGAATTATACCACTAGCTTAGCGGTGAAGGAAAACATCGTGAGGAAACCTGCACATCCAGTTTAATTCTGAATCTGTAACCATGATCCAAATTTGTCCGTTTCCCCTTTCAGAGGGTTACGAATTTCAGATGGCAGTCGCTTCAATGTAATAACCAGACTCGCTAAATCTAGGGTCATGGCCAAAGCGGACCCTGGGCCTAGAGGCACAAACCGGGACAACGCTAAGAGGATGATTCCCTATTGCAACCAATTACAGAACCAGACATCGTGTGGTTCAATTTAGGCGGTGTTATCGCTAAATAAGCTGTCTGGTTAAAAAAGTTCTCTTACTTTTAGGTAGAGAAAGTGTAATTTTCAATAGAGAGGGGCAAATTCATTAAAATGTTTTATTTATTTTAATTTTAATTATACTGAATTTGGAATTGTAACTCGCCTTATTCTACGAGGGTTGCCTTTTATATTTCGGGATTAGAAAACAATAACAAATATTAACTATTCAAAATAGCTTTATTACTTTTTAAAATATTCCCCATGAACATCTATACACTTTTGCATGCGTTTGAACTAATTGACGAAGCACTTTTGCCACTCTGATTGAGGTATCTCCAAAATATGCATTCTGAACGCAGCAACCGCTTCTTCAGGTGTCGAAAAACGTTGACCTCTTAGTTTTGTTTTCACATAAGGGAATAAAAAGAAGTCATTAGGTGCCAAGTCAGGACTATACGGCGGATGACTCATCAAATCGATGTTTTGAGTGCTCAAAAATGCATTTGTTTGAGCCGATGTGTGAGAGCTCGCATTGTCGTGGTGAAGAGTGATCCGTCTTCGAAGGTTGGTTTTTCTAATTTCTTGGAAAACAACTGGCAAACAAATGGTTGTGTACCACTCAGAATTGACAGTCCTACGTACTTCAAGTGGTACGGTTGCGACATGTCCAGTTTTTCCGAAAAAACAGGCAACCATTTGCTTGGAAGTGCTTCGGGCGCGAACAACTTTTTTTGGATTTGGCTCATCTTGAAACACCCATACAGTCGACTGCTGTTTACTTTCAGGCTCATACGCATATATCCACGATTCATCACCTGTCACGATGTCATAGACGTGTTTTGAAGTACCGCAATCGTATTTTTTGAGCATTTCTTTCGACCAATCGACACGAGCCTGTTTTTGAGCGATTGACAAATTGTGTGGGATCCAACGCGAAAAATTTTTTTTGACAATTAAATGCTTATGCAATATTGAATGTATGCTGGTCCCACTGATGCCTAAGGTTGTCTCAATCTCACGATAGGTCACATGACGATCTTGCAATATTAGTTCGCGCACAGCATCAATTGTTTCCGGAACAACAGCTGATTTTGGACGACCTTCACGAAATTCGTCTTTGAGTGAACTACGACCTCGATTGAATTCACCATACCACCGATAAACGCTGGTCCTTGATGGAGCTTCATCACCAAAAGTTGAATTAAGTTCATCCATGCACTGTTGCTGAGTTAATCCACGTCGAAAGTTATAAAAAATTATAGCACGAAAATGTTCACGGCTTAATTCCATTTTTTTGGCGGGATGTATCTTTTAAATTGCTGTAAACAACACAATAAGCACTCTTATGTCAAATCGTTCTGTGTACGTATAGCCTAAAAATGTCAAACTTCACGATAGAACTGTCAGTTGCCAGATTGCAACCCAAGGGTTGTTCAATCCCGAAACATAAAAGGCAACCTCTCGTATATTTGTCTTAAATGGGCGGTGACTACCTGATACAGGTAGATTATTTACTTACTAGGTACGTCACCACAATATAATATGTATTCGAAAGGTTTGTTAAAGAATAAAGACGTTTTTAATTTTAATTTAATTTAATTTAAAATTCATGAAAACTGTTTCATTAAATAAATAAGTATACCTATAGGTACCTACATACCTAAATAATCATGAGCAGGGTGCCACATACCCATCGGTAGAACCCCCATGTATGTTCTAGGATTTTTTTGTAGTTTTCGAGAAATGTCTCATGTGTGAACGTAAAAACATATTTTTACTATACCATTTTATTACTCGATTAGAAGTATAATTTACACATTTATAAACATGAAAGTATGAAAGAGTTAACAGTTAGATCAGGGTCGGAAGCAGAGCCGCCGCTCACAGGCCAGTCTTCTCCTTGATGAAGTCCCTGATGGACTTGGCGCCGATGTCTCCGAACACGGTGGGGAGTCCCGGCCTTCCGCAGCCCTGGCCGTAGGACACGATGCCTACCGCCACTCCATCCTGCACCGCCGCGCCGCCCGAGTCACCCTGACAACACACACTCGTAACGCAACAGGTAGTAGGTACTAACTTTTGGATATAGTAAAGGGATGTCTTCGGATCATACTTTACGCCGAGGGATACGGAATATGTCCCGGTTTGAAACATGGTGTCCCAGCGGCCCGGAAGATAAGCAAATTGTCCCGGCTTAAACATCATAGTTATATAGAAAGCTGGTAAAAAAAAATTTACATAGGTACAAAAGTATTACATACTTCTGATTCTATTCGATTTATAGAGGGCTGGTTTAAAAATAAAATAAAATAAAATAAAATAGTTTATTTCTGCAAATAGATTCACTAGTAATACTTTTGCACGTCAAACTTTTTTCCTACCAGCACATCGACGTGTAGCCTGCTGAGAAGAAGTGCCGCAACAAACTCAACAGTTTGTTGCGGCGGTTTTGGTGAACAGTCATGCTAGCGACTTTATCTTCATTAGATTATTCTAGCTAGAGTAGAGGGCGTTTATTGTAGGTATAATACTGTTTTAAACCAGGAGAATCTACAAATATGGTGACATGTAGCGACACCTGTCTCTACTTCGCTACAACGATCTCCACGTCGCTACAATATTCAATCACTAGTTCCGCCAGCTAACAACAGATGGCGATGTGCTTTCCGCGGCACGCAATCTACATACAAAGTGAAATCGCTCCATACAAGTTCTATGAAAGACCCACAACTCACATACGAAGTTTTCATCACGACTCGCTATATATACGAAAAACCAAGATGGTCCATCGAACCGCGGTCCCTACGATCACCTCACGGCACCTCCACTTTTCGTAGGGACAAGTCTGTTCCTACATATTCTATTCACTTTGCTTATCGGGGACCATGCTTCAAACAGTGACATGCCCCAGCCCCGGCATACTGGAACGTAAGGCAACCCTAACAATGTTATTTTACTGTATGTTTACTCACTCGGCACGCGTCCTGGCCGCCCAGTTCGAAGTTGCCAGCGCAGAACTGGCCTTCCTCCACCTCCCCGGGGTACGCCTTCACACACAGGTCGTAGTCCACCACCGGGAGCTTCACGGTCATCAGGTGGTCGGGGTAAAAGGGATCGTTCTCCTGTACAAGTTATATGAGATTATTAGAATTTATAATCAATCAACAGCCATGGTCCGTCCACTGCTGAACGTAGGCCTTCTTTAATTCCCGCTAGATTACTCTATCACTGGCTTCCCCCATCCAGCATCCAGCAGTCTTTATAAGGTCATTAACCCAACGGGTTGCGGGGCGTCCTACACTACGTTTGCCTAAACGATATCGCGTTCAGGCAAGATTCATCTGCAAGAAGAATTTGACACTCCAAGATTCGTCTGCTCCACCTATTGTCGGCTCTGCGGCAGACATGGCTGGCCCACTGCCACTTCAGCGTACTAATCCTTTGGAATTTATAATCAAACTACCTAAAAGTCGAGGCTTGGGCGGAGATCTGTTGGCAGGCCAGCCAGTCACTCGATGGTCGGAAGACGTAGCATTTGACGGCATTATCGGCGACCGCATTATTAAATTTGCGTGGTGGCAAATTTGTTCAAATGGCAATTGTTCTTGGTGGCGGTCTGCAGGCTGATGACGACAAGAGACGGTAGGTCGATCGCTCGGACATCACCTGCGTTCTTCCCCAACCGCTGACGCTGACCAAGCTGCCAGTGACCACTGCGTGCCCTTCGTTGGCCAGCGGGATGGACTTCATGGTGTCGGAGAAGACGATCTTCTCAGCCGTCTTTAGCACCGCCACGTCGTTCTTGTCCATGGGGGGCTTGTACGCGGGGTGCACCATCACCTCTGCGATGGAGATGGCTGTTCCGTTGCTTTGGAACGTGCTGCCCGCGTGCACGACCATGTCTGAGGGGTCTGCCCTGTAATCAGTTAAAGGATCCTTAGGAGGAGATGTAAGGGAGCGAGCCATCATATTTTCCCTCACCTGCCCATGGTGCATCCTACTGAACAACAAACGAGGTAGCTAGGAACCACAGGGGGATGACGGGCAGCAGCGTCGCCCGTGCTAAAAGCTACCCCCTGCGATCCCCACCCGGGACAAACATTCGTGTGATGAACATTTGTACTTGTTGCATGTCTGATACCCATAACACAAGTGCTTAAGCTGCTTACTTTGGGATTGGAGCAATGTATGTGATGTTGTCTGATGACATTGTGCGGGATCCAATGATAATGATAAATTGACATGATACTTAGTGTAAATCCTCACGAAAGGTACCAACCTGCAGTGGGCCGCCGTCACGATGTAGTCTTCGCTGATGATGAACCCGCCGCACATGCTACCAGCGCCAAATATAACCGCCACCTGGAATGCAGCGGGTGGTAGCGTTCAGAGGACCAACTGATAAGGTTCTTTGATAGATAGATAGATATTCTTTATATGCACACCAAACAGATGACTTAAAACTAGGTACAATGTCAACTCGACGAACAAATAAGGCGGCCTTATCGCTTTCAAGGGCTGTAAGGGATCACCTTTTCGCTCCAAGCCATCCTCACCTGCCCGTGGTGCATCCTGCCGAACAACAAACGATGCTCTGGCAAACCGATTGGTCGCGGTAAAACCATCACGATGGAAGGCGTAGCGAAATCCAGGCCGATGACGGGCAGCAGCGTCACCGGAGCAAGAAGTTACGTCCTGCGATCGCCAACCCGCCTGCCCAGCGTGGTGATTATGGGTATATCCTTCAGAAGTTCTCCCTAGGTGGCGAACAACTGGAGAGGCCTATGACTATGACCAGCAGTGGACTGCAATAGGCTGATGATGATCGCTTTCAGCGATCTCTTCCAGACAACCTTTGGGAAGAGGATAGTTGAAGAAGGGGTAAGGTGTCAATTGACAAATTGAACCTAATAAATTACTGGGGCTATGGGATATGATATATACATATTGGTATATATTAAATAAAAAAAATGCAAAAATAAAATTAATAATAAATAAAAATTTAAATAGATAAATTTATAAATTATGAGGTATTTGGTAGGGATAAGGGAGCGCCTATCATATTTTCGCTCCAAGCCACCCTCACCTGCCCGTGGTGCATCCTAATAACGAAAGAGGCGCTGGCACCCGACTGGCGGCGCGGTATAACCATCACTATAGAAGGCGCAGCTAAATACCACAGATCTATGACGGGCAGCGTTATCGGAGCGAGAAGCTACGCCCTGCGATCACCAATCCGCCTGCTCAGAGTGGCAGGTATATCCTCCAAATGTGGCAGTGGCTAGCGAGTCAGGTTCAACTGTGACAACGGGCAAGAAACTGATCAGTTACTTGCCCGTTGTCACAGCGTCGTGGGCTTCTCTTTGCTTTCCATCAGACATAAGGAAGCCATTATGTCAAGGAACTATAAAAAAAACAGTTTAAGTAGCATGTAATCAAGGAAGTTCCTTAAAGACTCTCTAAGATACCTGGTAGGGGTGCTCCTCTATGGTGGTCTCAGCGCCGCCGACGATGCGAGTCTGCAGAAGTTTAGTGATGTTGAGTGAATCCACGAGAGAATCTCTTAAACGATCTTTCAGTTCACCTGATAACCAAGAGAAGATTTATAAGACGATACGCTCTTTAATGTTTGTATGTAGGAATTTAAGGGAGTGGCCTATCATCTTTTCCCTCCAAACCAACCTCACCTGCCCGTGGTGCATCCAGCAGAATAACAAACGAGGCGCTGGCAACCGACTGGTGGCGGTATAACCATCACAGTTCAAGGCGAAGCTAAATACCACGGTCCGATGACGGGCAGCAGCGTCACCGCAGCGAGAAGCTACTCCCTGCGATCGCCAACCCGCCTTCCCAGGGTGGTGATTATGGTTATATCCTCCAGATGCTTGCCCTAAGTGGCGAATAACTGAATAGGCCTATGTCCAGCAGTGGACTGCAATATGCGGAATGATGTTCTCTTGACAATTCGAAAAAAAAATTATATGAATTTTTGATGTTCATAGAGGTACCCTCTACAATGTAACTTCTTATCGCCACTTTAAGTCCCCCCTATTCCCGATGTCGTTCCCCTCACTGTGCCGTAAACTGCTGGTTGGATCATTTCGAAAAACTTGAATTTTAACTTATTTTAAGCATGTTTTTTTGATTTTCTTTCCATAAAAACCTTACTTAATAAGTGCCAAATGTAATATGAATAAATAGCCGAAAATTTTCTCAAGTTTGATGCTAAGTTAAGACAAAAGCAAAAGTAGTAAGTTTAAGAGAGGTAGGGCATAGCGAATCTTCGCTAGAATTAAGCTGCCCGTCCGGGGAAGGACGTCCATCCGACCTTGAACGACTTCCGGGTCGTGTTTCTGCCGGTGAGTAGGGTTTCCGGAGCTAGTGGGGGGTTAGGGTTGGGCCGGCATAGCGGTGGCAACTAACAGATAACTGACCAGTTACTTGCCCGTTATCGTTGTCACAGCGACTTGGGCTTTTCTTTCGCTTTTCATCAGGAGTAGGGAAGCCATTATGTCGAGCTACTATAAAATAAAAGTCACACGTTAATACTTCAACTTATCTCACTCACCGCAGCAACAGTGCCCCACCGAGATTAAAACCAAGATAAATGCCAATTTATTCATTTTGTGTTCTTGTTTTCAGAGCGATTGAACGCCAAGAGTCGAGATCCGCCATTAATATAGCCGCCGTGTTCGCATATCGGCCACGGCCCCCACCTCTGGCCTCTCGAATGCGCTGAAGTACTAAGTTTTAGAGTATCATCTTTTCGCTCCAAGCGACCCTCAACTGCTCGTGGTGCATCCTGCCGAGTAACAAACGAGGCTCTGGAAACTAAATGGTGGCGGTTTTTTTTTTATAGTGGCTCGACATAATGGCTTCCCTACACCTGATGAAAAGCGAGAGAGAAGCCCAAGTCGCTGTGACAACGGGCAAGTAACTGGTCAGTTACCACCGCCATGCCGGCCCAACCCTAACCCCCCACGAGCTCCGGAAACCCTACTCACCGGCAGAAACACGACCCAGAGGTCATTTGACTGCGATATTCTATAGGGTGGAGGTCCTTCCCCGGACGGGCGGCTCAATTCGAGCGAAGAGTCGCTATGCCCTACCTCTCTTAATAATAATCATCGTATAATCAACCCGATGGAAGGCGTAGCTAAATACCACAGACCGATGATAGGCAGCTACGCCCTGCGATCGCCAACTCACTGCCCAGCGTGGCGATTATGGGTAAAGCCTCCACGTGAGTGGCGCCTATAGTGGCGAACAACTAGAGAGGCCTATGTTTAGCAGTGGACTGCAATATTCTGATGATGACTGAATTGCATGCGAAAGCGTTGTGTGCCGTGATCCGTTTTATATAACGCTCCACCCATACCGCCCGCGCTTACCACCTATACCTACTTAGGTATCACCAGTGCTTACCGTCCGTCATAATCTAAGAAACCGTAGACATATATCAAGTAAGTATAAGTACTTATTTATAATTTTGAATAAAACATGTCATGAAAATTATAAACTTTAATATTATACATGTAAACATTATATGATTCGATTAGGCACTAAATTCCCTCGAATTACCACTTTGTATACCAGTGCACGTTTGTATACTAATTTGTAGGCCAAAGAATGTAGATCTAGACATCATCATCATCAGCCTACCGCAGTCCACAGCTGGACATAGGCCTCTCCAGCTGTTCGCCACCTAGGGCAAACTTCCGGAGGATATACCCATAATCGCCATGCTGGGCAGGCGGGTTGGCGATCACAGGGCGTAGCTTCTTACTCCGGTGACGCTGCTGCCCGTCATCGGTATGTGGTATTTAGCTACGCCTTCTGTCGTGATGGTTTTACCGCCACCAGTCGGTTTTCCAGAGCCTCGTTTGTTGTTCGGCAGGATGCACCACGGGCAGGTGACGATGGCTTGGAGCGAAAAGGTGATAGGTCGCTTCCTTACATCCCAGACACCTAGACCTAGACACCTAGAAGCCAAATAGGTACTTAGTTAGTTTTTTTTTACATACAGGAAAACTTGCCAAAAATGTGCCTGTCTGTGTTTACCCAATTATGATAGTCTAATCAATACTTGGAATTGTGTCGTGTTGAAGGCCAAGACACGCCAATATTGGTATTTACAGCTAGGTAATGAACCAGCGGTCATCTCTGCTTTAAATGCAGATAAAATAATTCGGTTTTTACGGTCATTGTGTTTGTGAATAACAGCGAAATATCTGCAAGGTGCACCAGATAATGAGGTTGAGGTTACATGTTAACTAGTAAATAAAAAGAAATAACTTTTGATTTGATTTAACAGATCTACCTACACCTTAGAAAAGTCTACAACAAGTCCCAACTCTTAGGAATAATCCACAATAAACATTAAGTAGTAGGAAGAAATGGATGTAAGGGAGCAAACAAAAAGAAGTTTAACGGCATGAGCGCATATCATGATCCTCCGTGGGCTGCATAGTATCTGCCAGGTGCACCAGATAATGAGGTTGAGGTTACGCATTACGTGATAATATGTAAACAAAAAATGCCATCTGACAGCACTACAGTACCTATTGTACCGACACGTTCAAAGATCTACAAACGTCCGTATGTTATATGTCTATCTCTTAGGGATAACCCTCAATAAGTATTGCTCCCGTGCGTGGCTGGGGTCACTAGACAACATTAAAAGATTTTTTTTCCAACTAAGTAAGTACTTATACTATCGATACATATGATAAATAATACTTAACAAACAAAATCGCGCAGCTATATTAATGGCAGCTCTCTCCTCTCGCCGCATTCCCTCGCGTGGCTTTCTCGTGTACAACTAGTGGGTACCAGACACATAACAATGAACAAATTAGCGTTATTTTTGGTTTTGATTGTGCACAGCTGTTATGGTGAGATATATCTATAAAATTCTCATAATCGTAATTAGTAATTTTTCTTCTTCATCATCACCATCATCAGCCCTTCGCAGTCCATTGCCTCTCCAATAGATCACCACATCGATCGATCTTGGGCTTCTCGCATCCAGAACTTGCCAGCCATCTTGCGCAAGTCGTTTTTCTTGGTCATATCATGTAATTGTTTAAAAGGAAGTTTAAAATTAGTACAATTACTCGAGGCTCTGGCCACCGACTGGTGGCAGAGTAACCATAATTATTGAAGGTGTAGCTAAATACCGCAGACCGATGATGGGCGGCAGCGTCACCGGAGCGAGGAGCTACGTTCTGTGATCGCCAACCTGTTCAGTGATTATGTTCCAGTTCTGTGATTATGGGTAAATCGTCCAGATTGACCCAAGTGGCTAACTAAAGAGGAGGCGTATGTCCAGTTGTGGTAATTTTGTTTACTGCGATAAGTTGATGATACACAAACTAATGAACTGATGGATAAAGTTTAGGGGCAGCGCCGACGACAGACTATCCGTGACGCACTTTTTTGCAGTTATATGCAGTAACGCACACGACGCGCAAAACATTCGGTTGCGGATATTTCACAGACTCAACGCACACTACGCACATCTTCGATCATTCTGTCGGCAGACCTCGACGCTCTTTTTAAATGTCTCAGACGCAGACTCTATCCCACATAAAGTGTGCCGTCTGCGCTGCACCTTAATTTGCTATCCGACTAAATTCTATTCTGAAATGCACCAACGACTTCTCTGGTATCGCGGTGCGTATGGGCTGAAGTGATCACTTACCATCAGGTGAGGCCCGTTTCCCCCTCTCCGTCATAAAAAAAAAATTCATATCTTTTTTGGCTAAACAGGTGAAATAAAGGATGCTTCGAGTGTGCTCAAGAAAGTATCCCAAATCGTAGTGGCTGACAGCAAGCGGTTTAAGGTCGCGACGCCCTTCATCATCGGCGGCGAAGTCACCACCATAGAGGATCACCCCTATATGGTATCTTTTCCACTGTGGTAGAAGGACACAACCCGTGTTGTCACCGTTAGATTATGAACATATATCAGAATCTATTTCGCGAGGTTGTAAACTGTCGAAAGATTGTTTTTAATAAAAATATATCCAATTTTTTTTAAATGACTACGATGAAAAGCTAGGCGGCCTTGTCATCATCACCATGCCGTTCGTTGGGAGAGTGAAAGGCTAGATCTGGTCGGAGACCATATAAAGACGGAAGATCGTAAGGACCGCGCGGCGCCAGTTACCGTCAGCGCCATCTCTTAGTGTTGGTGGGGGTTACTAAGGCGCTTTACTGTCGGCGGGGCGGAGCGGGCCGGTCGTTTTCGCCGGTAACGATAGCACAAAGTGAATCCTATACTACAAACGCGCACAGAGGATCTGCGGCTGCCTGCCGTGGATCATACAAGCCAGTTTATATGCAGTAACGCAGACGGCGGCGCGGGGCGACTAGCTCAGTCCACGCCACGCTCTTTTTAGTGAACGTTCTGAACTGACTGCCTCTGCCCGTCGTGTGCTTTGTGTATGCGGCGAGGGCACCCGCAGACATCGACGGGCAGACGCGGTCTTTATTGCTTCGCGGATAAAAAGCCTATGTTAGGTATAGTACCTACTCCTGACAGCTGCAATGTAATAATTAATATTAAAATAAATTTAATGCGAACTTCGCACTCTGTGTTCCAGGTATCATTCCAGACCGACGGCGACGACCTCTGTGGGGGGTTCATTGTCAGTGAAGAGTACATTGTGACCGCGGCCCATTGTATTCGGACGTAAGCAGCCGTTCAGAGATCCTATAATAATAAGAATCGATCGTTTGGTCGCCTATTGTACCATAAATCCAGTATCTATGTCATCATTATCAGACTGCAGGCGCCCACTGCTAGACATAGGCCTCCCCCGAACTAATGAATAGGAATATGAAGTTCCTAGCTTCTATAATAAATTTTCTTCGACTAATTTACAGGCGCGACATGACAAAGGTCGTCCTGCGGGCTGGCAGCTCCTTCTGGAGCAACGGGACCATCATCCCCCTCTCCGAAGTGTGGTTGCACCCGCAATATAACAACCCCAGGAATGCTAAAGACGTAGCAGTGTTCAAGACGGCCGAGAAGATCAAGTACTCTGACACCATTAAGGCTATTCCGTTGGCCAGCGAGGGACGAGAACTTGCTGCCGATAGCACGATTGTTATCAGCGGTTGGGGCTTAATACAGGTCAGTAAATCAGCCAGCCTTGCACTTGCCAGCCATCTTACGCAAATCGTTACTCCACCTATCCTGAGGGCGTCCTAAACAAGGTTTGGTCGGCAAATGTAGTGTAGGAACAGAGTTGTCCCTACGAAAAGTGGAAGTACTTCCGCCGAGCTAGGTGATTGTGCTCGGGGACCGCGGTCCGATGGACCATCTTGGTTTTTCGTATATATAGCGAGTCGTGATGAAAACTTCTTATGCGCATTGTAGGTCTTCCATACAAGTTATATGGAGCGATTTCATTTTCTATAGCCGCGGGCTTTACATCGCCATCTGTTGATAGATGACGGAACTAGTGATTGCATATTGTAGCGACGTGAAGATAGTTGTAGCGATGTGGAGATAGGTGTCGCTACGTGTCGCTACAGTAGTGTAGAAGCGGTATCCACTCCAGAACTTGTTTACCCCAACGGTTATCGGTTCTGCGGCTGATGTGGCCAGCCCATTGCCATTTTTTTTTTTTTATAAGAAAAGCTTTCAGGATGACCTCACTCCACCTGATGGTAAGCGGTCGTGAGGTCCAAAAGTTAGGTCGACAGGCACAATAGAACAAACCTATTGCGCTTGTCGCCCTCACCCTGAAGGCCCACTGAGATGCCGTTTCACGCCCCGCCTAAAGAACCCAGGATTGTAAGAGGAAGGAAACACATGAGCTGGAAGGGCATTCCAAGACTTAATGGTACGGGGCAAGAATGAGGAACTAAACCTCTTGGTGCGCGCCACCATCGTCTGGATGGTATGCGGATGACAACGCTGTCCAGCACGTGTTGTTCGGGAGTGGAGAGAAGAGGATGGAACGAGTTGGAATAACTCTTCGGAGCATTCCCCATTGTAATGACGATAGAGAACACTAAGACTGGCAATATCTCTACGTAGCTGAAGAGGTTCCAGGTTTTTGGTCACCTCTTGATCCCCAACAATACGGATAGCACGCCGCTGCTTCAGCTTACTAATCTATTCATAATTTGCCTGCCCTGATCCCATATTATCTAGGGTCGGCGCAATATGTTTCGCCGACCCTGCCGACTTACTAATCTATTACTAAGTACCTAATACTTGTTATTTATACAGAGCGGAGGAACCTCCCTCCCCAGCCAGCTGTACTCGGTGTCGACCAAAGTGGTGGAGCAAGCGAAGTGCAAGGAGCTGTACCCCAAACTGGTGACGTACAACGAGTTCTGCGCCGGCGACCTGGAGCAGGGGCAGCAGGGCGCCTGTGTTGTGAGAACTTAATCTTCTTCTTTTCTTGTCGATAGCAATCTAATGAATTCCGGTCCGTGTCAGAAGCCTAAATTTTAAGTTAGACTTCTTGCAATACATTGGTTAAAACTGCATCCAATTCCATGCAGTAGTTTCTGCGTGATGCGCGTTCACCGCGTAGACCGGGTACATAAGTAACGGCGGGTCGGAAGTAACAAATGCTCTCTAAATTTATCCAATGGGCGAAAGGTCACTTTGCCGCTTTCAGGTGATAGTCAGGACACAGTACTATCACCTGAAGGCGGCAAAGCGATCTTTTGTACCCGGTCTCCCCTACATAAGAGAGGTAGGGCATAGCGAATCTTCGCTCGAATTGAGCCGCCCGTCCGGGGAAGGACCTCCACCCTATAGAATGGGTCGTGTTTCTGCCGGTGAGTAGGGTTTCCGGAGCTCGTGGGGGGTTAGGGTTGGGCCGGCATGGCGGTGGCAACTGACAGGTAACTGGCCAGTTACTTGCCCGTTGTCACAGCGACTTGGGCTTCTCTTTCGCTTTCCATCAGGCGTAGGGAAGCCATTATGTCGTGCCACTATAAAAAAAAAAACAAAAACATACCCTTTCACTTTCATCAGTCGTAGGAAAGATATTATGCCGTGTCGACTCTGATCTCTAGATTTTTTAAGGTGTCTCTGGTCTAACGACCAGACTGTCATTTCAGCCGGCTAGCTTAGTCGATGACTTTATAGCTATGATTTATGATTGTGTGATTAATATGTGTTGAACGTTCAGGGTGACTCCGGCGGCGCAGCCACTCAGGACGGCGTGGCTGTCGGCATCATTTCGTATGCGTGGGACTGCGAGAAGCCGAATTCACCCACCGTATTCGCCAACATCGCTGCCAAGTCCATCAGGGACTTCATCAAGGAGAAGACCGGCCTGTGAGGAGATGGTCAGACTGCGTTGTGGGCGCGGCCGCTTGTATTATTGCCACTAAGTTCTTGTAACTTTTGTAATTGTAATTGAAATCTTTGTTTGACAAACTCATTGGGATAATAAATTTATTCTTGGTTGACGAACATATTTGGATAATAAAGAAATATTGAATTAAACTGTTTACTATTATAACTGTTCAAAACCTCAGAATACTAGGGAATACCTTTAAAATAAAATAAATAACCCAAGACATGCAGATCGCCAACCCGCCTGCCCAGCGTGGCGATTATGGGTATATCCTCCAGATGTTTGCTCTAAGTGGCGAACAACTGGAGAGGCCTATGTCCAGCAGTGGACTGTAATAGGCTGATGATGATGAAGACATGCCACGCTGGGCCACACAGCGCCATCTAGCCCCAAACTAAGCCGAAGCTTGTACTATGGGTACTAGACAACTGATAAACTTACTTAGATACTTTTTTTTTGTAAATAAATACATATATACATAGAAAACACCCAGACCAATACAAACAGACATGTTCATGAACACAAAATTGTTTGCACTGTGCGGGAATCGAACCCACGACCCTTGGCTCAGAGGGCAGAGGTCACTACCAAATGAGCCACCGAGCCTGTATAAATAAGAGTTAGGTATTTTTAAAATAAGTTTTAAAGTCGCCAGTTATCAGTCATGTCGGTATTCAATCGGTTGCATTTTATAAATAATAAATTATTTATTTGCAAGAATACGGTTACATAGGTTCTTAACTTAAAACATTTCCAGCATATTCTATCGCTACAGCGATGTGCAAATATCTTGTGAGCCCTAACGCCCATTATACCATTGACGGCTGGAATACGGCGAATAGGCTCCGTTATATGGCGCAAGTTCCAAAGGCTCGCACAGCATGATTCGCCTCTATTTTTATATCATCATCAGCCTATTGCAGTCCACTGCTGGGCATTGGCCTCTCCAGTCGTTCGCCACTCACGGCAAACATCTGGAGGATATACCCATAATCGCCACGCTGGGCAGGCGGGTTGGCGATCGCAGGACGTAGCTTCTCGCTCCGGTGACGCTGCTGCCCGTCATCGGCCTGTGGTATTTAGCTACGCCTTCAGTTGTGATGGTTATACCGCCACCAATCGGTTGCCAGTGCCTCGTTTGTTATTCGGCAGGATGCACCACGGGCAGGTGAGGTTGGCTTGAAGCGAAAAGATGATGAGTCGCTCCCTTACATCCCATATTTTTATATACGAACGGCCAAACTATAGAACTAATTTGTCAGGCTACTTGTTCCCCTAGAGATATAACCTTCCCATGTTCAAGACGAGCGTGAACCCGTTTTTGCTGGGTGAGCGCGTTCCATCGTAGACTAAGATATGTACAAGTGTACTAAGATATAAAGTGGACGTTAGCAGGCTGTATGATGATGAATTAAAAAAATAATGGAGAACAAAGATACAGATATCAGGTATCTTCGTTCTCCATCGATACAAGTAATTTATCATGTAGTACTTACCTTCTTTAATTCAGTACTCGTACTACTTACATACCTGGGATGTAAGGGAGCGGCCTATAACCTCACCTCACCAGTCCGTGGTGCATTCCACCGAATATCAAACGAGCCGTTGGCGACCAACCATCACAACTCAAGGCGTAGCTAAATACCATAGACCGATGACGGACAGCAGCGTCACCACACATTACAAACATTTGTGTGCATGAACATGTCTGTTTGTATTGGTCTGGGTGTTTTCTATAATATGTATTTATTTACAAAAAAAAATGTATCTAAGTATGTTTATCAGTTGTCTAGTACCCATAGTACAAGCTTCGGCTTAGTTTGGGACTAGATGGCGCTGTGTGGCCCAGCGTGGCATGTCTTGGGTTATTTATTTATTTATTAAATGCGGTTTTCACCTACTAGTGTTGGAAAATCCACGGTCAAGAGATAATACATATTCGTTTAACCCCGTGTCATTATTAATTTTATCATACCAATTTATATTTTTAATTAACATACTGCATCACTAGTTGGGGAGGTAGCCCTAAGACCACAATGATCCAGGTGGAAAGAGCTCAAAGGTCAGTCCTAAAAGCCATGATGTGTAAACCGTCAAGGTATCCCACAACTGATCTGTTCAAAGATAGCAATGTGCTCAGCGTGCGTCAGCTGTTTGTGCTAAGAAGTGCACTTATCACGCATAAGCTAATAATGAAAGACGAGCAATACCACACTTTGCTGTCTAAAAGAATATTTAACATTCCTAATATTAAAATTAAATCCTCCTTTGCAAAACGATTTCCCCCTATTCCTATATAATTTCATTTATAATAAAATCATTAAATTTTGTAAGATCCAGTCATCCACAATATTCGAAGCTAAATCGGTAATAATAAAATGGCTCCTTACCTTATCATACGACTCCACTGAAAGTCTTCTTCTAACGCTGTCCTAACCTTTATTTTATTTTATTTTTGAATTAAACCGTATGCATACGTATTTATAGTTATTACACTTAATATATGTATGATGTATATATATGTACCTTTATAATATGTATTATTAATATTATATGCGTGCCCAATTCATGCCAGCAGTAGTGTGCAGTAGTTATTATTTATTTTATATTATATATTGATTATTTTCAAGTATCCTATATATGTAATTGATATTTCATATTAAATGTGTGTATTTGATTAATCGAGGCCAAATCTTAGACCAACCGTATGGGCACCTACGATACAGGTTTTTCTAGTGTGGGTGTGATAGTTGACGACGTACTTATAAAGTCCTTGCAACATAGTAGGTTTCGTATTTAAGAAGCTTTTTATTTAAAAAAAAATTATGTAGTTGATGTACCTACTTGTTGAAATAAATGTTTTTGTATTATTTTTTTTGTAACAAACTAACAAATAGTAACCTAATGTTTAACCTTGACCCCCGCTATCTAATGCACCTGCAGACTTGCGGTTATCAAACTACAACAAAGTGACCGCATACCTGTTTATTTGCAACTCGTCGGTGATAAACTCTGCTTAGGTCACTTAGCATCACTGTTATCAATATTAGCAGGTCATGGCCTTAGGTGCGAACTATTAAATAACGTTTGGGTATAAATTGATTAAATAATATCTACATACGACGTATTTCCCATCGTAATAGCGTACATACGTAACCTTCTTGACTTCGATCGCCTTTCGGAATAGTCCGAGTCATCATACAGGGGAAATCATCATTCATCATCAGCCTATCGCAGTCCACTGCTGGCTATAGGTCACACCACTTTAGACAAGCGCCTGGGGACCCGTAATCGCCACGCTGGGCAGGCTGGTTGGCGATTGAAGGGCGTAGCTCCTCGCTCCGGTGACGCTGCTGTCCGTCATTGGCCTGATGAGCGATCCATCATCTTTTTCCTCCAAGCCACCCTCATCTTGCTGAAAACCAGGGACAATGGACACTGACAAATGATTAGGTTTCTACAGTTACTTTTAAATATTTATATATATATTTTTTAAAATATATTAGACAACATCACATACATTGCTCTAATCCCAATGTAAGTAGCTTAAGCACTTGTGTTATGGGTATCAGAACAACGAAGGTACCACAAATAAATACTTAAATACAAATTATAAACACCCAGACACGGAACAAACACAAGTATTCATCACACGAATAAATAAATAAATAATAAATAAATATCCCATGACATGCCACGCTGGGCCACACATCGCCATCTAGCCCCAAACTAAGCCGAAGCTTGTACTATGGGTACAAGACAACTGATAAACTTACTTAGATATTTTTTTTTTGTAAATAAATACATATTATACATAGAAAACACCAAGACCAATACAAACAGACACGTTCATGCACACAAATATTTGTACTGTGCGGGGATCGAACCCACAACTCTTGGCTCAGAAGGCAGAGGGCACTACCAAATGAGCCATCGAGCTTGTCAAATGAATGTTTGTCCCGGGTGGGAATCGAACCCACGACCCTTGGCTCAGAAGGCAGGGGTCACTATCAATTGAGCCGCCGAGCCTGTCCTACTTGTCCGTAGCATCTTCGCTTTAAATCAGACGAGGAGTAAATATACTACTTATGCAGTGCTACTAAGACACAAGGTATCTGCTGCGCCGGCGCCGAATAGTGTAACTCTTTCATACATGAGTGCTTTAGTTCATTGGATAGTCCAAAGTATGAGCGGCGTTAGAGATCCCGCAAACCACAGATTTAAAATTCTACGGCCGATATTTTAGTCGGGCTGATACAATCGGTATGAAGATGTATCGTTGTAGTATGTGGACTTGCATTAAGTATATTATCTTCATACTGATTATGAGCACGACCGAGGAGGGTAGGGCGAGGTTGGGCAACCCAGGGCGCCCGATATGTAGGGACGTAGCGTAGGTCGTTCCTCAGTTGAAACGCTTAGGCCCCCCACATAGGGGGGAGAGGGAGAGGGGAGGGGGGTGGCGGCTATATTAACGCCTGATCTCGTCTTTCAGCGACAAGTCGTTTGTGGAACGAGAACATTAAACATGAGTACATTGGCGGCCATTTTGGTTTTAATATCGGCGGGGCATTGTATTTGCGGTGAGTGACCATAACACTTTTGGTTTGTTCAGTGTTATTGAACGCTGCCTCTGCCACAGTGGTCTCGGGTTCGATCCCCGCACAGTACACACATGGCAATCCTCTAAAAAGTAACAAACGTGTAAACGTACCATTAGATATTCTAGTGAAAATTTGATGATCAGGTGAACGAGATGTCTCGAATGCCTTTCCCGTGGGATCAGTCAACCTTACGGGACTGATCAGCCATCACATCATCGGCGGTGAGGAGACCACCATAGAGGAGCACCCTTACCAGGTATGTGGTGGAATCGGATTAACGAGATTTTATAGGGTATTTTTAAAGCTATTTAGTTTTAGGAACTAAGGGGATGTAAGGGAGCGGCCTATCATCTTTCGCTCCAAGCCAACCTTACTTGCCCGTGGTGCATCCTGCCGAATAACAAACGAGGCCCTGGCGACCGACTGGTGGCGGTATATCCATTACTATAGATACCACGGGCCGTAGCTAAATACCACAGGCCGATGACGGGCAGCAGCGTAACGGAGAAGTTACGCCCTGCGATCGCCAACCCGCCGGCCCCAGCTCGGCGATTATGGGTATATCCTCCAGATGTCGGCTGGCAAGTGCTTGATGCGTGAAGCCCAATATCGAGAGCAGTGGGGAACTTTGAGAGAGGCCTATGTCCAGCAGTGGACTGACATAGGCTGATGATGATGATGAACTCAAGATACTACAGTAGCGCGACAGGTTGAGTTACTTCAGTCTCCTAATGATAGAGCTGTTTTTCAGGTGGTGTTCACATTCAAGAAAACTCTGTTCTGCGGCGGGTTCATCATCAGCGAAGACTACATCGTGACGGCGGCACACTGCAAGTTGGTACTCATTTTTATAAATATCCGACAGTCCCTATCATGTGTGTACCGACCACACCATCATGTGAATCCCTATCATGTGTAATGGAATCAACGAAAGTAATGCAAATATTTACCTAAATACGATACTAAACCATAGACTAAACATGCCCACGGGTATATTATTACGGTGCCATGATTACGGAAGATTTTTTTCCTAAGCCATAGTACTAGCAATAGTGCCCAAATAACAAATCATTACAAAATCACGGTAAAAGCCCTGTCAATATATAGATATAGGTAAGACAGGAAACACAACACAAATGTAGGTACACCACACCACACGAGTGGCTCGGTGGCACAATTGGTAGTGACCCCTGCCTTCTGAACCAAGGGTCGTGGGTTCGATTCCCACCCGGACAAACATTCGTGTGATGAACACTTGTGTCTGTTCCGTGTCTGGGTGTTTATATTTAAGTATTTATTTGTGGTACCTTCGTTGTTCTGATACCCATAACACCACAAGTGCTTAAGCTACTTACTTAGGGATTAGAGCAATGTATGTGATATTTATTTATAAGCCTCTCATCATCATCATCATCATCATCAGCCTATTGAAGTCCACTGCTGGACATAGGCTTCTCCAGTTATTCGCCAATCAGGGCAAACGTCCTGGAGGATATACCCATATCGCCACGCTGGGCAGGCGGGTTGGCGATGGCAAGTAGTACGTAGGCCTCTCCAATTGTGTGCCACTCTAATCGATCTTGGGGGTTCTCGCATCCAGCACTTGCCAGCCATACAATGAGAGCCACCACGCCGGGTAAATTATCATAAATTGTTTTTTATTCCATTATAGAGCAAAGCCATCAGATATAGTCCTGAAGGCGGGCAGCACGTTACGAAGTACCGGTACCAATCATCCCCATAGCAGAAATGATAGTACATCCTGAGTATAGACCACCGGTGGGACAAGAACGACGTGGCGGTGCTCAAGACTGCCCAGAAGATCGTCTTCTCCGACACCATGAAAGCCATCCCGCTGGCCAGCGAAGGGCACGCCATGGTCACCGGCAGCTTGATCGAAATAGCGGTTGGGGCAGCACAGAGGTGAGACTGTCCATTGATTCTCTATACCCTCCTTTTTCTGTGCCGTTACACCCTTGACAGATATGTAGTGATCGTTACTTTAGCAGAAGTTCTCCCTCAGGATACGGCTGCCAGGATTCGGGATGTCTATCATCTTTTCCCTCCAAGCCAACCTCACTTGCCTATAGTGCATCCTGCCGAATAACAAACGAGGCGCTGGCAACCGCCTGGTGTCCGTATAACCATCCCAATTGAAGGCGTAGCTTAATTATCATAGACCGATGGACGCGTAGCAGCGTCACCGAAGCGAGAAGCCACCCGCCTGCCCAGCGTGGCGATTATGGGTATATCCTTCAGATGTTTGCCTTAAGTGGCGAACAACTGTAGAGGCTTATGTCAGCCCGTGGACTGCAATAGGCTGATGATGATGATGACTGGGCTAGTCTCCTTGGAGATAAACCGCAGTGCCTGAATCTCGGAGACGAGTCTCATTAACCAGGAGCTGGATTTTAATAGTTTTCCATTACTTGTGCAGGAGGGCGGAACCACAGACCCCGATCATCTGATGGCGGTGAAGCTGCGGTGGTGGCCCACGATTTGTGTGAGAAGGCGTTCCCCGGCTACGTATCCGCAGACCAGTTCTGCGCTGGAAACTTTGAGCTAGGCGGGCAGGGACGCGGTGCAAAGTAAGAACTCGCGAACTTGGGTACTGAATGGGTGGATGGCACTTATAGCATTTATAGACTTTAGAACTTCTTCATAATGAAAATTAAGTTTCACTACCTACTGACGTCTTTCCCTAACTGTATATGTAACCGGAAAATCAAGAATCGTAAGTTGATCAATTTCATAGGTAGTTTATTAACTTTCGGAGTAGGTATAACAAACGATAGTTGGAATGTATTATTTAACGCAATGGATTTCAGTTAATTCATCAACTTACGGTAACTGGGCAGTAATTTAATAATTTACGATTTTGACACAAGTGAAATCGTCATCAAATGGGCCAATCATTGCTCAATGTACTATTTGACGGTGCGCCCGTTTATTACCCGTCACTTAATGTTATACGCTGTTCTCTGATTGGTCGACGGGATAACACCACGTGAGTCATTGAACCAATCAACGACTTCACCTCGACTTTGTCGGATGATTTAACGGCAGGACCCCGTAAATTAATCAATACATTATCGTCATCAGCGTTCAAACGTCCATTACTGGACATAGGCCTTCCCCAATTGTCATGAGATGAGATGGGGTGGTCCTATTCTAAATCCGAAAAGAAGAGTCAGACCCAGAAGAGTGGTACTATGATATTAACAAGCGTATGTTGTCAGGGCGACTCGTGCGGCGCGGCGCTCCAAGACGGAGTGGCGGTGGGCATCGTTTCCTTCGGCCGGGGGCTGCGGCAGGCCGGGCTACCCCACCGTGTTCGGCGACATCGGCGCCAAGGTCCATCAGGGACTTCATCAAGGAGAAGACTGGAGTGTGAGCAGTTAGCGACCATGACTGTTCTGATGACTAATGACGCTCATGAATTTAGGACGTCTACCTAACAAACTGTGCCCATTTTAAAATGTGTTATTCTTAAGCCAATAAAATGTTTCAATAAAAAATTATTTTAACTTTTGAAATAACCTACAGCTTTTGCCCAGCTGTGGGACATCAAGTGTTAGCCAAAAAACTAACTTTCCTGATCCTAACTAAAGCGCCAAATCCAATACTAAGTACCGAAGCGAAACGAAATCGCATGGGCAGGGCAGGGGTTGACGATCGCAGGGCGTAGCTTCTTGCTCCGGTGACGCTGCTGCCGTCATCTGCCTGTGGTATTAGCTACGCTTTCAATCGACGTGGTTATACCGCCGACAGTCGTTCGCCAGAGCCTCGTCTGTTATTCAGCAGGATGCACTACGGGCAGGTGAGGGTGGCTTGGAACGAAGAGATAATGTGTCGCTGCCTTACGTCCCTTACATCATGAGATGCACTACATGTTTTGCAATGAACGATTACACTTGAACTTAAAACATCATATCGATGTATAGTCAACAAGCTAAGGCATTTTTTTCTTGTCATAACAATCAATTTCGGAGAATCAAAGCATACCTATGCCTAAAAATCAGAATGGAAAAACCTAGTTGCTATTCTCATTAAATCGTACATTTAAAATTCACTGACATTATTAATAGGTAGGTTATTATTGGATAACACGACCCCCTCTATCTAGTATCTCCTCTATGGAAAGATATAATAACAAAAATAAGTATAGGTACCTAGTCTTAAATTAACCGTTTATGCGTGAGTTATGCAAGGAAAGCTGTTTCATACTAGCCTACCGCTGATCAACATCTGCAGGTCTACACATTGATTCGACTCACATACGTCCGTAGGGCTCTCACAGCAACGTCCTGAGCCGAGGCTCGAGCCACTACAGGGGGCGCCCTCAGCATCGTTGCTTAAATTTTAGGGGGTGTGAGCCTTCCGCTCCCCCAACAGTCCGGGATGATGACAAGGCCGCCCTGGCCATCATCGTAGTCATTTAGAAAAAAAAAAATGATTCGACTCAATTTTGAAAAGCTGTACTAGCTTAAATTGTCCTTGTGGTTTTGTGATTTAAAATAAGGACCCCGTCCCCATCCCCGTGGGTGTCGTAGGAGATGACCAGGGGAAATATCAGGAAACGGGCAGCAGCGTTTCACCTGAGGTACAAATAAAACCTACTGCGTTAATTATCCAGCTTGCCAGGTTGCCAGCGTGGGTGACTAACGACCTTGGAGGAGGCCTATGTCCAGCAGTTGGATTGTATTACAGTGAAGATTGTATGTAGGTACATGTGATTGTACACCGACAACTCGGCTATATTAATGGCCGCGCTCTCCTTTCGTCACATTTCCCGCGCGCCACCCGCTCGGCTAATACCTGAAACAGGCGAACTAATAAAAAAAACGAACAACAATGAATCAATTCGTATTCGCTCTTGTGTTAATTATGATGCGCAGCTGTGTTCGGTGAGTGAGATTTGCTATGTTTTCGATTTCATTTGCATTCAATAATGTGTCACCTATAGGTTAGACATAATGGAACGCAGTAAAAGTTAGGGTATGACTGGCTCGATGGCTCATTTGGTAGTGATCTCTGCCCTCTGAGCCAAGGGTCGTGGGTTCGATTCCCGCACAGTACAAACATTTTGTGTTCATGAACATGTCTGTTTGTATTGGTCTGGGTGTTTTCTATGTATAATATGCATTTATTTACAAAAAAAAATGTATCTATGTAAGATTATCAGTTGTCTAGTACCCCTATGGGTAGCCAAAGCTTGGACTATTACAAGCTTTGGCTTAGTTTGGGGCTAGGTGGCGCTGTGGTGGCCCAGCGTGGCATCATGGGCATGTCTTGGGTTATTTATTTATATTTATTCAGTTATATTTTAATTAGTTACTTAATTACCAGCCTGCAAATATTCATATAATGTCTCCCATAATGATGGTTGTTATTTGGGATGATTTGTAGTTATTTTAGTAGTAGGTTTCTCTGTACCCAGGTAAACTCTGCTGCCCATCATCATCATCAGCCTATTGCAGTCCACTGCTGGACATAGGTCCTCTCCAGCCGGTTCGCCACATAGGGCAAAACATCTGGAGGATATACCCTTAATCGCCACGCTGGGCAGGCGGGTTGGCGATCGAAGGACGTAGCTTCTCGCTCCGGTGAAGCTGCTGCCCGTCATTGGGTCTGTGGTATTTAACTACGCCTTCATTTGTGATGGTTATACCGCCATCAGTCGGTGGCATGCGCCTCGTTTGCTATTCGGCAGGATGCACCACGGGCAGGTGATGTTGGCTTGGAGCGAAAAGATGATGGGCCGCTCCCTTACATCCCTACAACGCTGCTGCCCGGTTCCTGATATTCCCATTAGTCGTCTTTTAGGACACCAATAGGATGAGATGGGATCGTCCTATTAAATCAGGGAAAACACACGGATAGTAAGTTTGTTTGTTACAACGGGCCATTTTGACACCAGTCTTCTGAACTGAGGAATCGAACCCACTAGTGACAAACATTTTTACGAGACGAATTTCATCATCATAAGCCCGTGTCAGTCCACTGCTGGACATAGACCTTGAGACGAATTTGTTTGTAGGTAATCGTCGGTAATTCGGTCAGGAGAGTAAGTATTGTTACTTATTTGTTTTGAAAATCGACAGGGCATACAGCAGGATGGGACCAAACTGTCGAGGAGTGAACTGGATAACAAAGGGACAGGTCACCCAGACAAGTGGAACAGCATATTTTATCAGGCCGTCGGGACCCCCATCAAAGATCGCCCTTACCAGGTACCTAGGTGGTATTTTGAGAAAAATAATATCTGACCAGACATTTTTTTGTGACAATTAGGGGGCTGCGCAGACGACATACTTTCTGTGCGATAGAGTCTGCGTCTGAAGACATTTAAAAAGGGCGTCTAGGTCTGCCGACAGAATGATCGAAGATGTGCGTCGTGTGCGTTGAGTCTGTGAAATATCTGCGACAGATTTTTGCGCGTCGTGTGCGTTACTGCATTTGCAAATGATGATATAAAAGTATCAACCCTCATGTACGCATCCGTTTCAAAGCTAAGCTCTATATGTTCCAGGTGTCACTCCTGATCAACGACATGTCCGTGTGTGGGGGTTCATCGTCAGCGAGGAATACATCTTGACGGCGGCCCACTGTGTAAAAGTGTGAGCAGCCATTTTCTTATATATATATTTTTTTATCGTAGCTCGACATAATGGCTTCCCTACGCCTGATGGAAAGCGAAAGAGAAGCCAAAGTTACTTGCCAGTTGTCACAGCGGACAACTGGCAAGTAACTGGCTAGTTACCTGTCAGTTGCCACTGCCATGCCGGCCCAACCCTAACCCCCCACGGAGACCCTACTCACCAGCAGAAAACACGACACGGAGATCATTTGGCTGCGGTATTCTATAGGGTGGAGGTCCTTCCCCGGACGGGCGGCTTAATTCGAGCGAAGATTCGCTATGCCCTACCTCTCTTGTTATCAATTATGAATTCAGACTCATTCAAGTCATGTTTAAAAGATCGAAAGGAAATCCGGATATCTTATATATAAATCTTCTTATATATAAAAATGAATTCCTGTTCGTTAGTCTCGCTAAAACTCGGGAACCGCTGGACGATTTGGCAAAATTTAGTCTTGAATTATTTGTGGAAGTCCCAGAGAAGGTCTAGAAGGCGAATAACGGGCGGTACGAAGTCTGCCGGGTCAGCTAGTACTCTGATAAATATAGCCTCCGTAACTCTTGCTTCTCAACTTGGATTCCAGGGCAGACCCATCAGCAATTCTAGTGCGTGCAGGCAGTTCCTACCTGTCCCGAGGGACCATTATCCCGATCGCTGCAGTGTGGACGCACCCGGAGTTCAACCAGCCGCAGTACGACAAGGATGTGGCGGTGTTGAAGACGGCTAAGAAGATCGTGTACTCAGAAACTATAAAGGCTATCCGACTGGCTAGCGAAGGGCGCATCATTAACCCGGGAACCAAAGTCGTGCTCAGCGGTTGGGGAAGAAAAAAAGTAAGGGAACTGTCCTTTTTCTATAGAGTATCTCTACATAGTCCTGTTTGTTTCGCGAAAGAGTAGCCAAGTTTGCTGCGGCAACGGAAAAGTAACGTGCAAATGTTGGTAGAGGTCATAGGCATCTCAGTTGCTCGCCGCTTTGGGGCAAAACACCTGGCAGGCGAGGTTGGCGATCGCAGGCGTAACTCTATGATCCGCTGACGCTGCTGCCCGTCATCGGCCACGTTTTTGTTGGTTATTGACGCTGCTGCCCGTCATCGGCCACGTTTTTGTTGGTTATACCGCCACCAGTTTCAGAGAGTCGTTTGTTATTCAGGAGATTAGGTACTAAATAAAGGCAGGTGACGGTGGCTTGGAGCGAATAGACGTTGGGTCGCTCCTTCACAATCCCATGTTTTTGAGTTATTTTTATTATTCTTATTGAGGGGTATTTTTTTGTGCAGGAGACTTCGTCTACGTTCCACGAGCAGTTGATGTCGGTAGAGATGACAGTGGTGGAGCCGACGCAGTCGCAGTGGAGTACCCCGACCTGCTGACGGGAAACGAGTTCTGCGCCGGGAACAACACTTGCAGCGTAAGAGCATTATACTTATTATGAACAGCCTGGTGATGTCCACTGCTGGACATCACCATCATCAGCCTATCGCAGTCCAAAGCTAAACATAGGCCTCTCCAGTCGTTTCCCACATTGGGCAAACATCTAGAGGCTCTTCCCATAATCGTCACGCTGGGCAGGCGGGTTGGCGATCCACGGGCGTAGCTCCTCGCTCCGGTGAGGCTGCTGCTGGTTTAGCTACACCTTCAATCGTGATGGCTATACCCTTAATGCTGGACATAGGTCTCAATGACAATATTGCGTTCTCTACCGCATCTATCATGGGGAATGTTCTGAAGAATTGTTTGGTTTACTGCCTGCAGCGGAGTTTCTTCACCGCACCACACGTAACCGACTGAAATTCCATCCACATCATCTCGATGGCTGGCGATCCTCGACTGTACGTTTTATGAGGAACTTCTTGCCTCGCGCCTCGGTTTTGTGGAACCAACTTCCTGCGGCAGTCTTTCCGAACAGCTACGACTTGGGAACCTTCATGAACGAGCGTATTCATATTTAAAAGGCCGGCAGCGACCCTAAACTCGTTAGAGCTGCGGGTGTCCATGGGCGGTGTCGACTGCTTACCATCAGGCATCACACTTGCTCGTCTGCCGCCTCTCGCATAAAACAAAAAAAAATATCATTTGGGGATTGGGGGGCCGCGGTAGTTTCTATTTCAGGTAAACGCTGCTGCCTTTTCCGCACCCACCCTCGGGGGGAGCCAGCCTACTCTAGTAGGTCTTCAAGACGTCTCCCCGTACCATTCACCAGCTGAGCTTCATCAGGAGCCTTTGAGTTCTGCAATACCAGCTCAATCTCTTGAGCCTCCACTCTCGACTGTTCAATCTGGTCTGACGACGTTATGTCTCCAGGGCGACTACGGCGGCGCGGCGACTCAGGACGAGTTGGCCGTGGGCATCGCCGCGTACGCCGGGGCTGCGGCCGCGAGGACGCCTCCAGCGTGTTCACCGACATCGCGTCCAAGTCCGTCAGGGACTTCATCAAGGTAGACCGGCCTGTGAGGAGACGGGAACGAACCAGCGCCAAAATAAATGGCGAATTCTGCCTTAGACTAAGTGTAGCTGAGACGCAGGTGACACAGACATGTGTCTGTCCCATCGGACCTACCTATATCAGTCTCCAGTGCCCTGTCTTGTGCTGTGCTGGGTCGTCTGCAACTCAGCATACGCTTTGCTTTAATATCCCACACATCATACACCATTGCATCGCTCAATAATTGATTATTTATACGAATACCTTAATTTATATTCCAGAACCTAGACATTTTCGTACAATCAAACATTTAAGTTCAAAAGACTTTGTACTCGTAAATTGAACTCTTAAAGATTGGCAGGTATTATTGTCGTCATTAATATAATACTTCACCCAATATCATAACCTGCTTACAACACCATAACTCGTTGATGCCATCAAAATTCCGTTTCTTCTACTTCCAATCCTAAACGTTTATCTTACTTATCTGTGACAAGTACTTATTGAATTTGTGGATAACAGTGTGTGTTTATAGCAAGACTTTTATTTTGCCTTGTGTAAACTGTTTATTATTCCAAATAAATAAACATAGTGATACCTATAAGTAATATTGAAAAAAAATTTTGAGAATTTAACTACTAAATAAATATCTTCATCTGTCATAGATAAGTGTTTTTATATTACCTAACGTGTTAAAATACGATCGCGGTCTTCAGCATTTTTTTCCACAAATGGGCATTTCTGTAAATAGGCTATGACTTGTGTAGCGACATGTAGCAAAATCTATCTATACATCGTTACAATACAGAATCCTACTACGCGCAAACGAAGTTTTCATCGTGACTCGCTTTAAATACGAAAAACCAAGACGGTCCATCGGACCACGGTCCTCCAGCACGATCACCTAACTCGACGGAAGTTCCACTTTTTGTAGGGACAAGTCTGTTCCTATACTTGAAACATGGTTTAAGAGAGTTCTTTCCAAAAACCCTGACCAGAGAATGTCAGTAATTTATTAGCAAGGTATACTTTGATCCTTACTGACAAAACTATACAAGGCATTAGACCAGATATTGTTTATAACATACGTGATAAACAGAACCGCATTAATATCGCCACTGACGTAGTTTTCTTTGAATCAAAGGTGTAAGGGATGGCCCTTACACCTTTAATTAAAAAAAAAACTATATCTACTAGGTAAAAATTTCTCCCGTTTTCCCAACACTTCCTTTCACTGCTCTGCTCTTATTAATTGTAGCGTGATGAAAAGTGTACTATAATGTCCCCAGGAGTATGAAAAATAATTGTATGCAGTTTCGTTAAAATCCGTTCAGTAGTTTTGGTTTCTTTAACGAACATACAGACAGAGAGACGGACAGACAGACAAAAATTTTACAGATTGCCTTTTTGGCATCAGTATAGATCACTAATCACCCCTGATAGTTATTTTGAAAAAATATTTCATGTACAGAATTGACCTCTCTACAGATTAATAATTATAAGTATAGAAAAGAAGATAGATATAGATATTGAGTTACGTTGGTTGATCTTTCACTATTGGCGGTATGCGAAAAATCAATATGGCGCAGAGTGCTATGGTGCTCCATAGCTCTCTCTAGCAGAGCTTTCTCTACGAGATCGAATTAGAAACGAGGAGATCCGTAGACGAACCAAGGTCACGGACATATAGACAAAATTAAAAACTAAACATTACACAGTCGGCTATATCCTATTCAACGACTATGCTAAATGACGTTCAGGCAAGACGTAGAACGTTACTTAAAGAACTTGACGAGTAGTCTTTTAGGAATACAATTAAATGTCGTCATTCAATGAACGCCATTCAATGAAATAGGAGATTCAACCAGTGACTGCGAAGGGGCCATTGGGTGCGCGAACACTGTACAATCAGGCCCCTTAACTTCTACAACGCAATGGGATGAATAGTTACGTTTCTTCTTTCATAGTGCACAAAAGGACAAACTATGGAAGTCTTTGCCGGGCTCCTTGTTCCCCGAGAGATATCTTTCGAGGTTCAAGGAGAGAGTGAACTGGTTTTTATCGTGTATCGTGGACTGAGATGTCGCTTGCTAAGCGAATTGCAGTCGTTTGACTGCAAACCTATCTATATCTTCTATCTATACTTACTTATATTAAGTCTGTAGAGAGGCCAATTCTGTACCTGAAATATATTTTCAAAATAACTATCAGGGGGTTAGTGATCGATACTGAAGTCAAAAATGCAATTAGTATTTTAACGAAAGGTACGATTATTTTTTATACTCCTAGGCAGGTTATACTATGCTTTTCATCAAGCTAAAATCAAAAGGAGCAGAGCAGTGATGGGAAGTGTTGGGAAAACGGGAGAAATTTTATCTGTATGTTTGAACGCGCATCACGCAAAAACTACTGCATGGAATTGAATGCGGTTTTCACTAATGTATTGCTAGAGGTCTAACTTAAAGTTTAGTTTATGAAAGTCCGTTATTTTTGAAACCCGATATCCACGCGTGGGACGCCACCGGATCAGCTAGACTCGATTAAAAAGTCAGTTCGGCACGACGTGAGAGATACCGAGCGCAGGACCAACAATTACGATACACGGGGAATCTCAGTGTCAACATCCTCACTCGGAACTGATAAGGAATTTATTACCAGGAAACCCAGTGACACTGGGACCCACCTCTGGGGTGGCCCCAGGTCAACGGGTCGTCGTTATCCAAATGATAAACACCCACCCAATAGGCGTATTTTTTTCCCTCTTCGATAATATTATGAAGAATGGCAAAACCCACTGGGGTGTATCCGTGTAACCTTAACCTTTATGTAAATATTTTTTTTTATTAAGTAACTACTAATTCTCATGCCTAATTATTCTAAGTTCGCATAGACTTTATGATAATGATAAATTGCTACTCAATCACGACATCTAGGTACATCCAACGTTTCAGGTCTTAGATTTTTGATAACTCAGCAAAATTGCTAATTACATGGAACATTTTTGCTACGACGCCATTCCTATGAACGACTTTGTAGCGTGTAAAAATGTACCTTAGATTTCTGAGACCTTCAAACTTTGATAACTCATGATCATCATCATCACGCTCTTACAGTCCACTGCTGGACAAAGGCCTCTCCATTTATTGGCCACATTGGACAATCTAGAGGCTTACCATAATCGTCACGCTGGGCCGGCGGGTTGGCGATCGTAGGGCGTAGCTCCTTAATGCTGCCTCCTGCTGCTTGTCTTCGGACTGTGGTTACGCCTCCACCAGTCGGTAGCCAGAGCTTCGTTTGTTATTTGGCAGGATGCACCAGAGGCTTGTGAGGGTGGCTTGCATTCCAATGTTCATCAGTAGGAACAATTTTTGCTGAGAGGTCTCTCTGAGGAGATATCTCTGATAGTATAGCCATAGCTATGTTGACCAGTACCAGTGGGATGTAAGGGAGCGACCTATCACCTTTTCGCTCCACGCCATCCTCACCTGCCCGTGGTGCATCCTGCCGAACAACAAACGAGGCTCTGGCAAACCGACTGGTGGCGGTAAAACCATCACGAGGCGTAGCTAAATACCACAGGCCGATGACAGGCAGCAGCGTCACCGGAGCAAGAAGCTACGCCCTACGATCGCCAACCCGCCTGCCTAGCGTGGCGATTATGGGTATATCCTCCAGAAGTTTGCCCTAGGTGGCGAACAACTGGAGAGGCCAGCAGTGGACTACAATACTGATGATGATGATGTTGACCAGACTTATTAGCTATTTGAAGGGCTCAGCAGGTGGTAGGTACCTCCACCAGCATTACACGAGTTTTTGTCATCGTCATTTCTTTTTATAAAAATATTCAATGTACAGAAATGTCGAATAAACACATTTCTTTTTATTGCATTGATTATGTAAACTATCAGTAACTCTTTTAACCTTAACTTTACTATCTTTCTTTGACCTTTAATTAAAGATTGATACCTTGTGAAATTATACTCAGCATATCATCAGTAGGTCGTGACTTTTGGTTAGTACCAAAAAGTGTCTAGTGAAAATGTTCTGGGGATTATTCCATGCCTTATCAACTTGCCATAGAGCCGGTGACTAGTATAAACTCTCTCTACTAGGTATTACTTAGTAAACTTTCACCATCCCATGTACTTAGCACAAGACACGCTGGGCCATATAGCGGCATCTAGCCCCAAACTAAGAAGTTTATGCTTTAAGTACTAGACAACTGATAAAAATACTTTGTTTTTTTTGTGAATACATACATACGTATTACCTGCCTTCTGAACCAAGGGTCGTGGGTTCGATTCCCACCCGGGACAAACATTCGTGTGATGAACACTTGTGTTTGTTCCGTGTCTGGGTGTTTGTATTTGTATTTAAGTAATTATTTGTGGTGACAAGCTCGATGGCTCATTTGGTAGTGCCCTCTGCCTTCTGAGCCAAGAGTTGTGGGTTCGATCCCCGCACAGTACAAACATTTGTGTGCATGAACAGGTCTGTTTGTATTGGTCTGGGTGTTTTCTATGTATAATATGTATTTATTTACAAAAAAAAAAAGTATCTAAGTAAGTTTATCAGTTGTCTAGTACCCATAGTACAAGCTTCGGCTTAGTTTGGGGCTAGATGGCTCTGTGTGGCCCAGCGTGGCATGTCTTGGGATATTTATTTTATTTATTTTTACCTTCGTTGTTCTGATACCCATAACACAAGTGCTTAAGCTACTTACTTTGGGATTGGAGCAATGTATTTGATGTTGTCTGATATTTATTTAAGTATTAGACATAATAAACAAACACCCAGACCAATACGTGAGACATGTTTATGAACGCAAAAACTCTGTTTTCTTTTTTCAGCAAACCCATACGTTGGTGTATCTATGAATAAGTCTTTAATAATTGTATTGAAGTTTCTAATATTTTTTTTTCTAAATTGAATAGTTGCGCGAGAGTAGCTTTCAAATTGGAAAAATGTATTCAATAACTTCTAAAATTCATAACTGTGGGTACGTACATTACATAATCCGTCGAAAAGGTAACAAAATTATTCGGGCTAAGGTAATAAATTTACAATTGTACAAATCAAATAAACTATTCTAAAGAAATTTCATCACATCGGCCAACTTCCAAGGAGATCGCTTTCCATCAGGCGTAGGGAAGCCATTTATTTATGTCGAGCTACTATATAAAAAAAGAAAAGACACGAGCCCAATATTGGTCATCACCAGCCTGCCACGTCACAGCTAGGCATAGGTACCCCCCTTATAGGGATTCGCCTTAGTTTAAGAGAAGTAGGGCATAGCGAATCTTCACTCGAATTCAGCCGCCCGCACCAAGGACCATAGAACACGGCTATGCTATGCATGGGTTTCCTATGACGGCATTATTTCCGTCCTAAGTACCTACTATAAAAAAAGTCACTAAGTACGCTTGGCAAGCGGGTTAGTGACCGCAGTAAGATTTATTTGTAAACGCTGCTGCCCGTTTTCCGATATAACCGTAGTCGTGTTCTACGACACCTATTCAGAATACTTCAACTTCCTGACAAGATTTCCGAAACGATAGAGAATTAGTTTTCGAACTCGTAGTTATTAGCTACTAAGCGTACTCGTAGTCATCTGCTACGATTCGTAGTAGCTAACGTGAGCTAAACAGCTTCGTAGCGCGGTCACTCGTGACGTCACGCCGGCCGACTATATAATGGCCGCGCTCTCCTCTCAAAGCACACTCCGGCGCATCGCTCGCTCAGTTACTCTCTCAGCAACTGACAAAAAAATAAGAAAATGAATAAATTCGCATTTATTCTGATTTTAGCTGCGGTCGGGAGCAGCTGTTTCGGTAAGTGAGATATTTAAATATTTTGGTAGTTTTCTTTAAAAAAAATAATAATAACACTTATATTTATAGATGACTTACTATACTACGCATCCAAAATAACTGTCGAGTAGCATTTGCACTTAGATTTTTTATTAGAAACTAGCCGACGCTGTACCTACGCTTTTTTTCTCTGCGTAAGAATCATCCTCCTGTCTCTACTTCTTTCCGTTAATCTCTGTGTAAGAACCATCCTCAAACTTGTAGTAATATTCTAAAAGTACCTATTCGTACTACTCATGAATCTATTTGCAGAAAAAAATCTTTATTTTAAATTATTTATATCAATAACTAGCTGTGCTCGCGACTTCGTCCGCGTGGAATAGTTATTTTTTCCCCGTTTTTTTTTACATTTTCCATTATTTCTTCGCTCCTAATAGTTGCAGCGTGATGTTATATAGCCTAAAGCCTTCCTCGATAAATGATCTATTTAATACAAATTTTTTTTTTTATTCGTACCAGTAGTTCCTGAGATTAGCGCGTTCAAACAAACAAACAAACAGTATTAGTTAAGATTATCAACTTCGACGATTTCGGCCTCCTACCAAAAGATATCGATATGTATGTTAAGCTTGACTGCAGTAGTTAGATGATGATGACCTCCTGTGAACAGGTGCCCCCCAGGAGGCTGCGACAACGAGTGCGCCGGCCAACGGGACGGTGGGGCAGCACATCCTAGGTGGCCAGCCCATCACCATTGACCAACGCCCCTACCAGGTACGTGGAACCATAGACGCGTCATCATCATCATCAGCCTATCGCAATCCACTGCAGGACATAGGCCTTTCAAATAGCTCGCCACTTTGGGCAAACACCTGGAGGATGTACCCATAATCGCTTGGGCAGACGGGTTGGCGATCGCAGGGTGTAGCTCCTCGCTCCAGTGATGCTGCTGCCCGTCATCGGCCTGTGGTATTTAGCTACGCTACAATCGTGATGGTTATTCCGTCACCAGTCGGCTGCCAGATTCTCGACAGGTTGTAAGTACCACAAGCAGGTCAGGGTAGTTTGGAGCGTAAAAATGCGCCTATGCAGCACTCACCTCACGAGCTCTGGAAACTCTACTCACCGACAGAAACACGACTCGGAGGTCATTTGGCTGCAGTATTCTATAGGGTGGAGGTCCTTCCCCGGACGGGCAGCTCAATTCGAGCGAAGATTCGCTATGCCCTACCTCTCTTTATCAAATTATTAATTATATCTATTTGTATTGGTCTGGGTACTTGCTAATGTGTAATAATATGTATTTGTTTTGAACTAAAAGGTTTTTAGTGTGTTTATCAGTGGTCTAGTACCCTTAGTACAAGCTTCGGCTTAGTTTGGGACTAGATGGCGCTTTATGGCCCAGGCAAGTCTCATGCCATTTATTTAGGTACTTATTTAATGTGTTTCAGGTTTCGATCAAAATCCACGACAATTCATTTTGTGGCGGATTCATCATCAGTGAACAGTACATCCTGACCGCAGCCCACTGCGTTCGCTGGTAAGCTAACATTTGAAATTATGTATTATTCATTATTAACTAATTAACAAATTGAAATAATATTTGTATTGTTGTAGCTCGTTATAAACCAGATTTAAATTTCTGTAAAGTTGGTTAAGGAGTCTGGAAATACGTTCATGAAATTGTCCGAAATGGTACGTCTAAGAAAAACTGGTTTAACGAGTTTGGTCATAGATATTTTGCTCTATACCTACTAGAGTCTTCTTAAAAAAGTTTTTAGCAACATTTCAACATAAGCCTCTCCAGTTGTCCGCTTTGTCCAAATATCTGGAAGCTTAACCAATAATGGCGATCGCAGGGCGTAGCTGCTTGCACCGGTGACGCTGCTGCCAGTCATCGGCCTGTGGTATTTAGCTACGCCGTCATTTGTGGTAGTGTTACTACCAGTCGGTTGCCAGAGAGCAGCATTTGTAACTCTAATTCAACGGCTTGCAGGGCAGACATATCATCGATAACCGTCCGCGGGGGCAGCACGTTCCGCTCCCAAGGAGATATCATCCCGATCACTGAGAAGATTGTGCATCCGGAGTTCAACACGCCTCAGAACGACAAGGACGTGGCGCTGCTGAAGACGGCCGAGAAGCTCGTGTTCTCCGAGAAGTTGAAGGCCGTGCGCCTGCCCAGCGAGGGCCGCGCCGTGATCGCCGACACGAAGGTCGTTGTTACCGGCTGGGGCAGAATCAAGGTGACTAAGTATTAAAAAACCTTTAAATTTCTTCCGTTTCACATTAGTAAAACGGAAGAAAGGACCAATGTCTTCGATAGGTCCTGGTGGTAAATAAAGTGGACTGTAAACTTGATAGGCGCTGGTTTATTATAATCTTCGAAGTACAGCTGACGAACGTGGTGTTACAATATTGAGGGCGGTTGGAGGTTGGTGCGCGGTAGCCGTCTGGATATTGTGAGTGTGTAGGGACGACTTTCTATTAATAAAAAGTGGCTACTGTGAGAGGGATGTATAGGGGTTCGATCATCTTTTCGTTCCAAGCTACCCTCACCTGCCCATGATGCATCCGGCCGAATAGCAAAAGCCGAAAAGCTTTTGCTATAGATCTGTTACGAAACGAGCATATACGTCAAAGGACGTAAGCTACCGATATAGCTCAAAATATTAGAACGCTGAAGTGGCAGCGGGCTGGGCTTAGAACTGATAACAGGTGCAGTAGACGAGTCTTGGAATGGACACCGTTCTTAGGCAGACGTAGTGTAAGACGCCCAGCAACTCGTGATGACCTTAGAAGAACTTCTGGCAGTGACTGGGTGGCGGAAGTCCGGGATAGAAAAATGGTTGCTTACGTTCAGCAATGGACGGACCAGGACTGTTGATTGATTAATAAATCTGTTGTACATTCCAGGAGGGTTCATCCACGCTCCCGGAGCAGCTGATGTCGGTGGAGCTGCCGGTGGTGCAGCACTCGCAGTGCGCGCAGACCTACCCCGACCAGCTGACCTACAACGAGTTCTGCGCCGGAAACTTCTTCATGGGCGACATCGGCGCGTGCAACGTAAGAGCTCTTCAGTACATCTTGTGCACAATACCGATGGTGTTCGGATTTATAAATTGAACCAGCCCATCTCATGGGATGTAAGGGAGCGACCTAATATCTTTTCGCTCCAAGCCACCCTCACCTGTCCGTGATACATCAGAATGCAGACGGTGATTCGGCAAGCCACGAATAACTAACGAGGCTCTGGCAACCGTCTGTAGCCATCACGATTAAAGGATTAGCTAATATCACAGGCCAATGACGGGCAGCAGCGTCACTGGAGCGAGGAGCTACGCCCTACGATCGCGAACCCGCCTGCCAAGCGTGGCGGTTATGGGTGAAGCCTAGATGTTTGACCAATGTGGCGTACAACTAGAGAGGCCTATGTCCAGCAGTGGACTGCGTTGATGATAATTTTATTTTCTTATTTTGTATCCTAACGAGTGATTTTCATGTTCAGGGTGACTTCGGTAGCCCGGCGACGCAAGAGGGAGTGGCTGTGGGCATCGCGTCGTACGGCCGGGGCTGCGGCCGGCCCGAGGCGCCCAGCGTGTTCACCGACATCGCCGCCAAGCCCGTCAGGTCCTTCATCAAGGAGAAGACCGGCCTGTGAGGAGCTGGCTCGTCGCTGCAGGGGCATCTCCGAGATTGAGGAGTTTGCACGTGTTAATCCACATTCTTAACAATATGTTCCAAAGATTGCATCTTGTAACAAACATGTAACGTACAAAAGTGTGACTATCGGCCATAATCACCAATAGATTCAGGTATCCCGATCCCCACTCGTGGATCTGGTCCAATTCCAAGGATCTAAAGGCCTATGTAAATCTAGGATACATACTTACCTATCCGTATAAATTCATTACCTGCACATTTTCTTTGTGCCCTATCATTATTTTTGTATCCTGCACTTTTGTGTTATTTAAGTTTTTAAATGTATGTATTTTAGTTTTTGATTACATAATAAATAATTTGTATCTATTAAAATATCTTTTTAATATATTTACTGCACATAAATTCCCTTACTTTGTTTTCCTATAAAGGAACATAAGAAAACATTTACCTACTTGTACAGGATTATTCGTTAAAAATCAACAACCTGATACTAGAAAGCTAACATAATAGGGAATATGCATGACTTTTTTTTATGGATTTATTGAGATCTTTTGTCTTCCAGATACATAAATATCGAAGAATTTTTAAACTATCTTTTCTATTAAGCGAGTTATAAAGCGTTAAAGTTATTGATTAGACAGAGAGATCCGATGCGGTAGTTGACGTCACGTACCGTAAGCGCCGTACTAACTCCATAGAAAAATCTGTTTCGCGAGAGAGAGACGGATATATTCACTTTCAATGACTGTATCTCGCCCATTTTTCAACCAATTTTGATTTTGTTTTCACTGTTCGTAGTAGATTTTGATCTATTTTACGATAAATTAGTAAATACCTGAAACTATTTTTCATGCATATTCCCTATTACAGAATAGGGTTGCCTTACGTCCCGGTAAGTCAGGACATGTCCCGGTTTGAGGAGCCAATTGATGGGACAGTTGCACTTGTCATTTTACTGACTAGAATGAATAATTCGAAATCATTAGGCACCTACAAGCCACCTCCGGGGGGTGACGACATGGTGTGTGGGACTCACACCTCCCGAAATGGGATATACCCATTAAACCCCCCTGTTGCCAGTGGATAGCAAGTTGCAGGGACACGGGTAGCGCCGAAGCATACGGCCTCCCTGCATGCCCTGGCCTGCCGCAGATACAAGGCCGGCCTTGGTAAACAGTAATAACCTACAATAAGACTGGCTCGGTGGCTCAATTGATAGTGACCTCTGCTTTCTGAGCCAAGGGTCGTGGGTTCGATTCCCACACATTACAACATTACATCCCCACACATTACAAACATTTGTGTGCATGAACATGTCTGTTTGTATTGGGTGTTTTCTATGTATATTAATATTTATTTACAAAAAAAAAATTATCTAAGTATGTTTATCAGTTGTCTAGCACCCATGGTACAAGCTTCGGCTTAGTTTGGGACTAGATGGCGCTGTGTGGCCCAGCGTGGCATGTCTTGGGTTATTTATTTATTTATATTTATTATTTATTTATAAACACCTACCTACAAATAACTAGCTAGCTATTTTTATTACGTTACGTTATTAGATTACGTTGTCTGGGTTGCTGGGAAAGTGGTTTTGTGTTTCTGAAAAGACTTTCTTGTACTCGTAATTAAAAGTATTACACTTTGACCAAAAATCTTATTACTACCTTCACTAAGTTTTTATAAATGTCCTGGTCTGAGACACTCATGGCAACTCTGTTAGAACCAAGTACTTATTACTTCCATGGTTAGAACAACCTAGCTCGCCACCCCAAAACCTGGCACACTGACAAGGACCAGCATCTTCTTTCCTTTAGTTTTTTATACTATTAGGACTTCAAGCTCTAGTCATCTAGGTATAGGTTTTGTATTTGTGTCAAAAATTGGTTCTTGTAACTAAAAAACTAATTTATAAGATTCTTAATTTAAAATAAAGAAAAATTAACGTTGATTAAGATTGCCTACTCGTATTAGGGGCAGCGCAGATGACACACATTTTGTGCGAACAGTCTGCGTCGCACAAAAAGTCTGCGAGGCGCGCAAAAAGTCTGTCGCGGATTTTTCACAGACTCAACGCAGACGACGTACATCTTCGATCATTCTATCGGCAGGGCTGTAGCGACGTAGACGCTATGGAACAGAGATCGCGAACTATTATTTTGTACATTAAATATTTAAAATCGGTAACAGATACCTACTTTATTATATTTATTGTATTTATAGAAATATGTATATATATATATTTATATATCTATCTAGTTTTATGTTTATTTTAAATATGTATTTGTGTATATATTGTATTATTTATTTTATGTATATAATATATTATTTATTTTATCTTACTTTTACCGTTTGCACTGCCTTCCCTTTTCTTTAGCAATTGTCCTCTACCTGAAGGTTGTCTGGAAGAGATCGCTCCCAGCGATAAGACCGCCTACATTGTACCTACGATATGTTTGTATACTCTTTCCTGTAAATGTTCATGTTTGTGCAATAAAGAATATCTATCTATCTATCTATCTACTTTATTTTTATTTTATGCGACTGTTTATCAAAATTAGCATACCTAAATTTTGACAGCTCCTTTTGTCTACTCACGTGGTAAAGTTTATTAAAAACTTAAACTTACCGTATTTTGTTTTTTCTTTAGGCGTCGTACATGTCCAAACAGGAGCGGGATTCGTGCGTGAAAAGTAGGTAGGTACTTTAAACTCGTATTTTTTTCTGCAACCGTGGTCGTTGGGTACAGAAATCAGAATGGACCATTGTTAGGCTTCTAGTTCTGATTTTTTTTAATTTCTCAAATATTCCTTTCATTTATCATTAACCCCTAAAAATCTTTTCTTTTTAAATAATACAAATTACTGTTTTCAATATTTTATTTATAATCTTTATTGTGCAATACACAAACATTTACAGCATAAGGTATTACAGACATCTTGTGATCCAATTAAGCAATCTTATTGCTAACAAGTCTTATTGCTCTTCCAAACATTTTATTTAAATAATTAAAAATTGTCTGTCCATGATTTTTTTAGGCAATCCATTTTTAACATATTTTCTAACATACTAAATTTGTTATAAAATATGATTCATTCTATTATCAGCTCGATGAAGATCGTTCTTAGTTCGGATCTTAGACTACTATTATGTAGGTATGCACAGATCTTTAAAATTATGAAACGGATTTGATGTGGTTTTTTTAATAGATAGAGTGATTCAACAGAAGTGTTTATATAATTCAAGCATATTATATATTATAGTAGAGAAATCTGAAATACCCGAAGCGAAAGCCGGGTCGCTAACTATTTATAAATATTTGGCTTAATCACATAAAAATGGTGATATTGAGGCCAACTTCTGCTGTATGACAACTAGGCCTCTCACAGGCCTTTTAAAGGCCGGTCTTCTCCTTGATGAAGTCCCTGATGGGCTTGGCGGCGATGTCGGTGAACACGGTGGGCGCGTTGGGCTGTCCGCAGGCCCGCGCGAAGGCCACGATGCCCACGGCCACGCCGTCCTGCGTGGCCGCGCCGCCGGAGTCGCCCTGAGTAACATACGCTCATTAGTACTACGGATATCACATCACCATGTGTTCAGTACTGGCGTACTGTCCTGGCTGGTCGATGACTTTCACACTGAACTGAACTAAAACACTTTTTACTTGAAGATACTTTTATTGCACTGTTGAACTACTACTTTCACTGGTGATCTTTCTTCCGAGGTAATTTTTGAACTGCCTAATGTTTTTTTTTTTTTTTTTTTCTAAATGACTACGATGATGGTAATGAAAATGCCGGTGACCTTATATATAGATGGGAAACAACAACGACATCGCGTTGTAACTAGGTACATCGCCATCTATGCGATGTACCTATGCACTATTCAGAATTAGATGTCATAAAATGACAGCACGCGCTGTTATTGTTATTCCGCGCCATCTACTAAAAGATGATTGTACTAACTGATCGTAAACACCATGTCACCAGCCTATTGCAGACCACGGCTGGACATAGGCATATACAGATATTCGCCACTTTGGGCAAAAAACTGGAGGCTTTACCCATAATGGCCACGCTGGGCGGAAAGGTATTATTCGCGGGGCGTAACTCCTCGCTCCGGTGACGCTGCTCGTCATCGGTCTGTGGTATTTAGCTACGCCTTCAACGGTGAAGGTTATACCGCCACCAGTAGGCTGCCAGAGCCTCGTTTGTTATTCGGCAGGATGCACCACGGGCAGGTGAAGGTAGATGGATCAAAAACATGATGAGACTCCGCCAACGACAGAATTTCAATTGGTCGATAGCTTGGACGGGCGCAAAACCAGTATGAAGATGTACGCAAGTCCGCATACTACAACGATTTGGTGTCGGCTGGTCTTCATACTGATTGTGAGCCCGACCAAACTATCGGCCGGTAGAAAGTCTGTAGTTTGCGGGGTCTATTCCCTATCACAGCACAAATAAGTGTCAAAAAAGTCCTTACATGGCAGGTGCCCTGCTCGCCGCTCGCCACGTCTCCTGCGCAGAACTCGCTGCTGGTCAGCTCGCTGGGGTACAGCTCCTGGCAGCGCGCGTGCTCCACCACCGGCATCGACGCCATCAACAGCCCGTTGGGCATTGTACTATTCTAGAAGTTATAAGAAGCACAAGTCAGAAGCGGTATGAGTGTTATAGCCAACTACCTTAATAATCATCAGCCTAAAGGTGTGCACACCTTTTTACCCTGTTGAGAGCCCTACCTGGGCATAGCGAATCTTCGCTCGAATTGAGCTGCCCGTCCCGACCTCCCTATGACCTCCGGATCGTGTTTCTGCCGGTGAGTAGAGTTTCCGGAGCTCGTGGGGGATTAGGGCTGGACCGGCATGGCAGTGGCAATTGACCAGTTACTTGCCAGTTGTCACAGCGACTTGGGCTTCTCTTGCGCTTTCCATCAGGCGTAGGGAAGCCATTATGTCGAACTACTATATAAAAAAAAACACAGTGCCGGCGGCTCGGCCGCCATGCACCCGGCATACAATGCCGCCAGCTTTGCCGCACAAAGGGGCCGCCGGGGTGTGCCGGCGGGTTACGCGGCTTGTCGGCGTCAGTTCGTGCCCGGCATTCCATGTAACCAACCAACCAAAAAAATATTCACTTCACTAGCGTTCTATGTGACTGCACAACCGGAATGATGTCTGGCGGCTTAGTGCGGCTTGTGCCGACGGCTCGCGCCGGCGGCTTGCATTGCCGGCGGCATAGCCACTCGGCATGAACCCGGCGGCATTGCCGCCGGCATGCGACATGTGTGTAGGAACCTTAAGACGTCCACTTGGGAGGATTTGTCTTAGCCACGACCCTTGACATGTGGGTTGGTGACCGCTGAAGGTCTTATTTGTCCTCAGGTAATACCGGCTGCCCATTTCCTGATATTCCCTAAGTCGTCTTCTACGACGCCTTGGATTCAACGTGAAGGTAAAATTGCCTTGAACGTGTATGGTTGTTGTTCAGCCATTTAATTAGAAGCGTTAAGCTAATAACTCCATGTAGGTTCCAGATTTGGAATAGGATCACCCCATCTCATCTCGTGGGTGTCGTAGAATACGACTAAGGGAATATCAGGAAACGGCATGGTTTACTTGGGTACAAATAAAACCTACTGCGGTCACCAACCCGCCTGCCAAGCGCGGTAACTGTGGCAAGTTCCACCAAATGTCATGGGGGGAGGCCCTCGCCTATCAGTGGACGTCAGCTGATGATGATGATGATGATGATGATGACAGCGTAGTCACCTCTGTCAATCCCCACCCGCTGACTTCAATCTCGCTGTCGGCTACCATTTCGCGGCCCTCACTGGCCAGCGGAATAGCTTGTATGGTGTCTGAGAACACGATCTTCTCAGCGGTCTTGAACACAGCCACGTCGTTGTCGTACTGGGGGACGTTGTACTGGGGGTGCACCCACACCTCGGCGAGGGGGATGACGGTCCCCTGGCTCCAGGACACACTGCCAGCCCGCAGGACAATGTCTGACACACCCCTGAAATCGGTCTGGGAATTAGAAAGTGTTCCCGGTGTACCTAAACCTTTTTATACTTTAGCCAAAGTATGATGAGAGAATAATTACTAATCGAACCCACGACCCTTGGTTCAGAAGGCAGGGGTCACTATCAATTGAGCCACCGAGCCAGTCAAATGATGATGATGAGTGTTAGAATGAAAAATAGTTATATAGATAGAGAGATAAAAAAATTATTTGCTAAAGCACACACATTTACGACAAACGAATACAGCAAAATTAAACGAACAGATTGGTACAAACAAAACGAGAACAATTAAGGACAGGTACGATATAGGCATGTGTGCAACAGCAATGCAAAAAGATAATGGCTCAGCGAGTTGTTGTTCGATGTAATGGTTGCCACAACTCTTATTCGCAATAACTGCTTACCCCCGAATGCAGTGGGCTGACGTCATGATGTAGTCTTCGCTAATGATGAACCCGCCGCAGAAAAACGAGTCGCTGACCACAAAAGAGACCTGGAGACATTAGGGAGCAATAAGCTTTACCTCAGTTGGCGAGGCTATGTCCTGCAATATTTGCAGAAAAGGCTATTTGAAGAAAAATCTTGTTATCGATAGAATACTTCATCATCATCATCAGCATATTGCAGTCCACTGCTGGACATAGGCCTCTCCATCTGTTCGCCACCTAGGGCAAACTTCTGGAGGGTCGGTACCGCGCCACAGATTAATAAATAGTTACTCTCACATAAAAAGAAACAGGTTTATACTTGTCCGGTCCGTACCGGTAACGTGGACCGAGCGTGAATACGGCCTTTATTGCTTACTAGCAGTGCCCGCGACTTCGTCCGCGTGGAATAGTTATTTTTTCCCCGTTTTTTTTTTACATTTTCCATTATTTCTTCGCTCCTAATAGTTGCAACGTGATGTTATATAGCCTAAAGCCTTCCTCGATAAATGGTCTATTCAAACACAAAAAGAATTTTTCAATTCGGACCAGTAGTTCCTGAGATTAGCGCGTTCAAACAAACAAACAAACAAACAAACTCTTCAGCTTTATAATATTAGTTAAGATGAAATAAGAACAGATTTACCTGTTTCTTTATGTGAGTTGACCCTGCACCGGTCGGTACCGATCTGTCTGTACCGGAAACCTGTTTCTTTATGTAAGCACCCTTAGCCACAACCATGCTTACCTGGAAGGGGCGATCCTCTATTGTGGTCTCATTGGCGCCGATCATGTAAGGGACTGTACTATGTTTGGGGCGACTTATGTCGGCGACGACGATTTTATATGCAGCCTTGACCACTTTCGATACATCCTTCAGTTTACCTGCTCGTTAAAGATCAGATAAGACTATTGACAGCATTGTAAATCAAAATCGTAATTTAAAATATTTCATTGTATTGGATTCTATTTGAAAGGACATAGATAAATAAATATCAGACTAGGAAAGTTAAGTGAATACGTTGCTCAGAAAGATCCCAAAGTAGCCTCCTTGGGCCAATGTATATCAGAATAAAGAAGGTATCACAAATATATTTAACCCACTTAATTATAAATTAAACACAAATGTTCATCACACGAGTGTATTCTCGGATGGGAATCTATCCAATAGCTTTGGTGCAGAAGGTAATAACGTATTTTTGTTTTTTGGTTAATAAATACGTACCTATTATGAATAGCAAACACCCAGACCTATACAAGATAATTCATGCCCACAAATGTTTGTACTGGGCGAATTCAATTGAACACCTTAAGGCGATGGTAGCACCATAGCTTTATGATCCCTGTTAGGCTAGCTTATGTCCAGCAGTGGACTGGGATACTGGTACGATGGTCAATTCAAATATCACTCACCCGAGCAGCTATGTCCAGCCGAAAGTAAAATCAAAAATAATGCTAATTTGTTCATTTTTGCTATTTTTCTGGTATCTGTTAGCTACACTATTAAACGGGCGAGCGGCGCGCGGGACATGTGGCGAGAATGACAAATAACTTCTATTTATTGTTTTTATCTTTCGGTAAATGTGGGGTAAAGGTTATTCGATTATTACGAATTCAAAAAATAATGATGATAATGAACAGATAATACCTTTACCCCGTAAACAAGTGTGGGTTTTCCTACACTTATGCAGTGTAGGAAAACCTCACTTTAATATCAGTGTGGGAAAAACAACAAAATAGGCAACATAGGATGTAAGGGAGCGACCTATCACCTTTTCGCTCCAAGCCATCTTCGATGACGGGATGACGGGCAGCAGCATCACCGGAGCAAGAAGCTACGCCCTGCGATCGCCAACTCGCCCGCCCAGCGTGACGATTATGGGTATTATATCCTCCAGATGTTTGATAGCACCAGTTACGGGCTAGATGGCGATGTGCATGTGTTGGGTTATTTTGACTTTGATTTTGACAAGCCCGATGGCTCATTTGGCAGTAACCTAATGAAGACCTCCAGAAATTTGCCCTAGGTGGCGAACAATTGGAGAGGCCTATGTCCAGCAGTGGACTGCAATAGGCTGATGATGGTGATGATGATGGGGTAACATGTTTATTTGGATTATTCATTATCATCATCAAAATCTAGATAATTGGAGAGATGCTAGCGACCTGCTCTCGCTTTGCTTCGGATATTCTAGGTAATCTTCATGGAGACTATACAAGTAAGTACGTTGGTGATAGTAAACTCCACAAGTGTCCAATACAGGATAGTCTTAGCATCCTTGGCATCGATGTTCGTAGCAACCTAAATCAGCGGGATATATAATCCCATGTGAGAGTGTCATAAAAACAGCGTCCCGCAAACTCGGAGTACTGAACAGAGTGAGACGGTTTTTTACTCCGGTGCAGCTCTGTGTCTTGTTTAAGACACAAGTTCGTCCGTGTGTGGAGTACTGTTCTCATCTCTGGGACGGTTCTGTAAAGTACCTATTGGAGGCTCTCGACAGGTTACAGCGACGTGCTATCCGTATTGTTGGCGATCAAGAGGTAACTAAGACCCTAGAAGCTCTTCAATTACGTAGAGACATTGCCAGTCTTAGTGTTCTCTATCGTCTTTACAATGAGGAATGCTCCGAAGAGTTATTCCAACTCGTTCCATCCTCTCCTTTCCTCTCCCGAACAACACGTGCTGGACAGCGCTGTCATCCGCATACCATACAGACAATAGTAGCGCGCACCAAGAGGTTCAGTTCCTCGTTCTTGCCCCATGCCAATAAGTCATGGAATGCCCTTCCAGCTCATGTATTTCCTTCCTCTTACAATCCTGGGTTCTTTAGGCGGGACGTGAAACGGCATCTCAGTGGGCCTTCAGGGTAAGGGCGACAGGCGCGGTGGGTATGCCCTATTGTGCCTGTCGACCTAACATTTGGACCTCACGGCCGCTTACCATCAGGTGGAGTAAGATCATCCTGAATGCTCTTATTTATAAAAAAAAAAGTGTCTGCGTACATACAGGCCCTCACTTTTTGCCTTCAAGAAGTGCATGCGATGAGACGACAGTTCGACACAATCAGAGAGAGATATCCTGCCGAATAACAAACGAGGCCCTGGCAACCGACTGGTGGCGGTATCTTATAACCATCACAGTTGAAGGTTTAGCTAGGTAAATACAACAGGATGACGGGCGGCAGTGTCACCGTAGCGAGAAGCTACGCCCTGCGATCGCCAACGCGCCTGCCCAGCGTGACGATTACGGGTATATCCTCCAGTGGTTTGATAGCACCAATAGTTCACACTTCGGTTTAGTTATGGGCTAGATGGCGATGTGTGGCCCAGCGTGGCATGTGTTGGGTTATTTTGGCTTTGATCTTGACAAGCCCGATGGCTCATTTAGCAGTAGGTAACCTCTGCCTTCGAACCAAGGGTCGTGGGTTCTTCGATCCCCGCACAGTACACGCATTTGTGTGCATGGTCTGTTTGTACCTATTGGTCTTTGTGTTTAATAGTATAATGTATATTTATTTGCAATTACTTACAATTACAAAAAGGTATCTAAGTAAGGTTTATCACTTGTCTAGTACCCATAGTACAAGCTTCAACTTAGTTTGCGGCCAGACGCCGATGTGTAGGCCCAGAATGGCATGACTTGGGTGGTATGTCTTGGGTTATTTATTTATTTACTATGGTTAGATAAATTCTAAAACGAAAAATTGCAAAGTATTATATGGTATCATCGTATATCGTGATTTGAAAAATAGAAAAACAGTTCTTTTTAACATTTTTATTGCGTAAAAAAGAATAACAGAAAAAGACAACACATTTTAGAACAATAAAGGAGAGATAGGAAGGTTAAATGATAGAAATTCGTCAAGAGCGATTCCGTACTAAGCCGATCGCTCACAAGCCGGTCTTCTCATTGATGAAGTCCCTGATGGACTTGGCGCCGATGCTGGCGTACACGCTGGGAGAGCCCGGCCTGCCGCAGCCCCGGCCGAAGGAAACGATGCCCACCGCCACGCCGTCCTGGACCGCCGCGCCACCGGAGTCACCCTGACAACAAATATATTGATCACTATACCTATGTATGTAAAGTGTTATTGTCTATATCTGCTCCACGGGTAAGATGCAGGCTGATGACTCGCTTCTGGCGTTTGTCACCCGCACTATGGGTGAGGTGCGTGCGCTACGAGCGTCTGCCATCCGCACTACGGGTGAAGTGCGCGCTACGAGCATCAGTCACCCGCGCTACGGGTTAAGTGCGCGCGCTACGAGTGTCTGCCACCCGCGCTACGGGTTAAGTGCGCGCGCTAAGAGCGTCTACCACCCGCACTACGGGTGAGCTGCGTGCTGTGAGAAACCCCAAAATGACAATAGTCTTTGGGGGGCGCATGTCCAGCAGGAGACGTTTGAAGGCTGATAATGATGATCTTACTCGGCATGCGTCCTGCCCTCCAAACTCGATGTCTCCGGCGCAGAACTGGTCTTCAGTCACCAGAGTGGGGTAGGCCGCTACACACTGGTCGTGCTCCACCACTGGAACCTCCACAGTCATCAGGTGATCAGGAAGTGCTGTTTCACTCTCCTGTATAAGTAAAGAGGGACCGCAATTAAATATTATTATATTGCCAGCCACATTAGCTAAAACTACTACCTACTCATGAAACTACTTGACCGATGTAAAAAAATCTTTCACTGTTGGGAAGTTACACTATCTCTGGTAAAAACAGGCTAAGAAACACTCCATTAATATAACCCAAGGGATGAAAAAATTACCAAGAAACTTTCTTACATCGCGTCCGCTGCGAAAACTATTCAATAAAGAACAACATAATCTACAACGACTTTGCAAATTAATTATGTATCTACAAAAAATGTCGCGATAGAACATGTCTATCTATAAAAGTTACGTCGTAATAATCTTAAACATCTGTCTTAAGCGAAGCAAGGACGAGGAGGGACATAACGTGGCTGTGGTGCATCCTGCCGAATAACAAACGAGGCGCTGGCAACGGACTGGTGGCGGTATAACCATCACAATTGAAAGCGTGGCTAAATAGACCGATGACGGGCGGCAGCGTCACCGGAGCAAGAAGCTACACCGTGCGATCGCCAACCCGTCTGCCCAGCGTGGCGATTATGGGTATATTCTCCAGATGTTTGCCCTAAGTGGCGAACACCTGGAGAGGCCTGTGTCCAGCAGTAGACTGCAATGTGCTGATGATGATGATGAAGCAAGGGCGGGTCGCTAGTTAAGGATACAAAGAGCTCACCTCAGTTCTACCCCAACCGCTGACGCTGATCTTGCTGCCCGTGACTACTTGGCGCCCTTCGCTGGCCAGCGGGATGGCCTTCACGCCTTCGGAGAAGTCGATCTTGTGAGCCGTCTTCAACACCGCCACGTCATTATTGGACTTCGGGTTGTTGAAGTCAGGGTGTACCATCACCTCCTCGATTGGTATAATGGTGCCGTTTTGGTACGTGCTGCCGGCACGCACGACTATCTCTGATGGCTTCGCTCTATAATCGATAATGGTTTCTAAATTATAAGGTGTTGGTTTGGTAACAACTCATTAAATGGAATCCAGGTCACGTGCTCGTGGTGCATCCTGCTGAATAACATGAGAGAGGTAGGGTATAGCGAATCTTCGCTCGAATTGAGCTGCCCGTCCAGGGATGGACCTCCACCCTATAGAATACAGCAGTCAAATGACCTCCTGGTCGCGTTTCTGCCGGTGAGTAGGGTTTCCGGAGCTCGTGGGGCGTTAGGGTTCGGCCGACATTTCGGTGGCAACTGACAGTAACCGTGCCAGTTGTCACAGCGACTTGGGCTTCTCTTTCGCTTTCCATTAGGCGTAGGGAAGCCACTACGTCGAGCTACTATAAAAAAGACGAGGTTCTGGCAACCGACTGGTAGCGATATAACCATCACAATTGAAGGTGCTAAATACTAAAGGCAGACGACGGGCAGCAGCGTCTGTGGCACCAGTTCCTGCCACGTGGAACCAATGACCTCTAACGAGTAAAGAGCCTTAACTAGCTAGGTACTAACTGGCAGTGGCCCGCCGTTATGATGTAGTCTTCACTGACGATGAACCCACCGCAGTAATATCTCTCCTTAATATTCAGCAGAACCTGAAACGAACAGCAAATATTAGGCTTCGGAGTACCCCAAAAGTTTAAAGTTACTAAATAAATTACCCCAAAACATGCCACGCTGGGCTATACAGCGCCATCTAGTCCCAAACTAAGCCAATGCTTGTACTATGGGTACCTACTGATAAACTAACTTCGATATATTTTTTTGTTAATAAATACATATTGTTTAAGACCCTTTATTTATGTTAGTAATATTCATTAAAATATTGTATATAAATACATGATAAAAAATTATTATATAAAATACGGACAGTATAAAACCTCATTTTTGGGAAGTATAGGTCTTCCGTTGCTATGGCAACCGAAAAATACAAACAATAACTTCGTACTGAATTATTGTCATTCTGAGGTCAATTTTCCAAGAGATCAACATCATTTTACTAAAAGTTCATAATATATTAGTTCAACTTGAAAGTTCAAGCCTTTTATTTACGCCACATCGAAGATCACCAAGATCAATAGACCATCCTAAACATTGGTCCTCCGACGCCGATATTTGAAGAACCGAGTTGCGACTAATCCGCATCGTAGTCCGCACCTAGGGTAAGGTGTGTTGCGTTTATATAAGGCATACCAAGCTATCCAGAGGTCACTGGTTGGATATCCAGAGGATGCCAAGCAACTATCAAGAGGGTACCACGTAATTGCTTAGATTGTCTGCGTCTCAGGAGATTCGACTAGTCTGTAAGTGTGCCTAACGTTCAATGTACATTTGCATTTAGTATCTTTCAAGAACAATCTATTGAAGATAGTGAAGAATTTGATTATTGGACATTTATGTGATTTTAGATTTAAGATCATAACTAATTATTATTAACAAAAAAGCGCATCGAGTTCTGTACCTATACTCGTATAAAATATTAGTACCGGGAAAACATTTGTATATATATTTAGTGCAATTTATTAATATCTATTTTAATTATCATTTTAAGTTCTTATCTAGTTCGGTGCTGTTTATTTTCTGTTGTTATTTTTATATTTGTAAATATCAAAGATGGATGGAATTATTAATGTACAGAGAGCTTTGCAACGATCTATAGAAAGGGGTTCAATTAATTTCAGTAAGTTTCCAAAAGAAAAATTGACAATAGAATACGTAGAGACAATACTAGAGAATCTAGAAACAAATTGGCAATTATTTTGTAAAAACAATGCCAAATTATACGAAACTTTTCAACTTGACAACAATTGCGCAACGTAGTCTGATCAAAGTAATGTATTTCAAGAAAATGAGACATCCAACTAAACTCCTATATCAGGAATCCACTCTGTTAACAGTCAGGCAATTATACATCACACACGCAGTTTTAAAAATTCACTCAAACCTGTCATACGATTCGAATATACTGAGTAGAAGAAGAAAGGATAATGTCGTGAAGATGCCGAAGGCCAAATCTTTGTTTGCGAGGAGACAGTTCAACTCTTGTGCGGCCCATCTGTACAATGTTATAAATAAGCAACTCAACATTTATGTACAAACTTACTATGACTGCAAGAAAAGTATTTCGAAATGGTTACAGAGTAAGAACTATGAAGAAACTGAAAAATTACTAGAGAGATTGTCGTAAATCACACATAACACACTAATACATATACATACACACACAAACACATATGCGCACACACGCACACACACACACACTCACGCACACACATACACACACGCACACACATACACACACGCACACATATACACACACGCACACCCTCGTATACGCCTGTACGCTTGCACGTACAGACATTATACACGCACTTGCACGCTAAAATTGTAAAATTGTAAAATTAAATTAGGTAGTAATCTTTTCTTTTCTTTTAAACAAAAAACCATTTTTGTCATTGTATTTAGATGTAGGGTACTTAATTGTACTATTTATGGAAGAGCGAAGCCTCCTGACACAAGCAATACTTTGCTTAAAAGGAGGCTTCAGCCACTGTTTTTTTAGTGAAGTACCTAATTGAAAATAAAGTTTATTATTATTATTATTATGTTTATTTATTATTATTACTTGAGGACTTAGAAGATAGTTTGTATGTACACGAGGATATTTATAATCAAACAGAGGACATTTATGTTAATTACAAAACTTTATTAAAAATTGAATGCAAAAAGCTAAATAGTACAGCTTTGTATAGTGTTACTGAGGACAAAACAACTCATAGCCAAGCTTCTTTAGTCAAGTTACCAAGACTTTCAATACCCATGTTTTCTGGAAGTTATACAGAATGGCCGACGTTTAGAGACTTATTTATTTCATTAATTCACAACAATAAGGAATTAGATAATATACAAAAATTACATTATTTGAAATCTCATCTCCTTGGGGAGGCAGAACAACTTATTAGATATGTGCCGATTGCAGAGGCTAATTACTTACAATGTTGGGAAAAATTACAGGACAGATACAATAATAAAAAGTATTTCGCTAATAATGTACTTAAACGACTATTCGGCCAAAAACAAATGTTAGTAGAATCAGCGACATCTCTCAAAGATGTTTTAGACACTACAACTGATTGTTTAAATACTCTACCTAACTTAAACGTAGATGTGTCTACTTGGGACATCATAGTAATTCATATTATAGCTCAAAAATTAGATTCAGAAACCCGCAAACAGTGGGAATTACATATTTCATGCATCTCGTCTACTGATTTGCCTACACTTCAACAGTTCAAATTATTTTTAGAACAGCGCTTTAGAGCATTAGAATGTCTGGATTTCAAAAAACCAGTAGCATATGAGGACAGAACAGAATCATTATCAATCACAAGTAGTTCAACTCATTTAAGGTGTGAATTTTGTTCTCAACGTCATAAGCTTTGTTTCTGCAAAGAGTTTGCTAAACAAAACTATGAACTAAAACGGGAATTCATAATTAAAAGAAAAATATGTACAAATTGTCTAGGTAGTAATCATACTGTAAATAAATGTAAAAAGCATACCACTTGCAAGCTCTGCAATAGCCGCCACCACTCCTTACTACATCAAGGAATGGTGTCGCAGAACAAAGATCAACAATTATTATTGTCATCGTTATCGGCTGAAAATAGTAGCCCACGACACTACAGATCACCAGCAAAAGGTTCCCAAATAGTTGCCATGCATACAATGGTTAATGAGCCAGAACACGACTACAGTTTTTCATATAAAAATCCTAGCTCACGGGAAAAAGTTAACAAAAGACGTAGGACATAATAACAGGGCAACAGATTGACGAATTATGAAAATAGAACAACTAAGCTAATCTTACATGAAAGTTGTATCAAGCCAACATGCTAGATCTTGAACTTAATGTCAATAACCCTATTCCATTAATTGTATTTTCATTCATAGATCATAGTATTAAGTTAGTATTATTTAAGTTATATGTAGTACATTTCGTCACTAAATGTCCTACGGGGGCGGCATGTTTAAGACCCTTTATTTATGTTAGTAATATTCATTAAAATATTGTTTATAAATACATGATAAAAAATTATTATATAAAATACGGACAGTATAAAACCTCATTTTTGGGAAGTATAGGTCTTCCGTTGCTATGGCAACCGAAAAATACAAACAATAACTTCGTACTGAATTATTGTCATTCTGAGGTCAATTTTCCAAGAGATCAACATCATTTTACTAAAAGTTCATAATATATTAGTTCAACTTGAAAGTTCAAGCCTTTTATTTACGCCACATCGAAGATCACCAAGATCAATAGACCATCCTAAACACATATTATACATAGAAAACACCCAGACCAATACAAACAGACATGTTCATGAACACAAATATTTGTACTGTGCGGAAATCGAACCCACCACTCTTGGCTCAGAGTTAATGTAAATAAAACATGTTCATCAAGAATGTCCCCATAACTCCACAATCACATACCTGGTAGGGGTGCTCCTCTATGGTGGTCTCGTGGCCGCCTAAAATACGTGTCCCGAACAGTTCAGCAAACTTGGTTTCCGAGCCGTCATTTTGGTCACCTGCTTGCCAGAGAGCACCAATTACTTTAGGCTAAATTTACAATATATTTCTAGTCCAATGCTGGACATCGGTCTCCCCAATTATACGCCGCTTTACTCAAGCGTGGACTTCTTGCATCCAGCTTTTGTCAATCATCAAATCATCACTGGGCCAACGGTTGTCTGTCCTGCAGCTGGTAAGTCCAGCTCACTGACATTTCAGGTTGCTAATTCGGTGAGCTATGTCGATTACTTTGGTCCCCAGAAAAACACCGAGCATAGGCCTTTCCATAGCTCGCCGAGTGACTTTAAAATGGACCAGCCTTACAAGATTACTGTTAGACCTCCACGCTTCGACTCCGTATGTCTGTTTGTCTGGTTGAATACCTACTCGACGTAGCTTCCCAAATGCTGCCCCACTGGATTCTTCTATTCAATCATCTCCAAAGATTCTTCTAACTGCTATGTCTGCCCGATTTATACTTAAAAGGCTACACAATTTTGTGTAGGTACAATGTTCGTTAACTACTCAATTAAAGAAAAATGATTGAAAAAATAAAACTATCTATCTATCTAATCTATAAAACAAATGTTTTCTTTCCTAGATTTAAGATTTTTTTGGTGTAGGTAGGTACAACAAAGGATATCTATCTATTAGTCTCCCAAATTTCTTCGTTGTATGTTTAAAAAATTAATCTTTAACCTTCATCTCAATTCGGAGGTCAATAAATCATAACAAAACTTGGTTATCGCACTTTAGGTATGAAAATGCACCTGCAATATTTTTATCTACTTTTTTGTTTATTTAAATTAGATTAATTAAAGTACATGACTTAAAGATGATTTCGCTTTTTGTGCAAAATAGTTTTTGACATGTACTTATTCATAGGGTAGGTAGGTACAATTACATAATGAAATATTTTGGTAGATCTGTACTTATTTAACTATGCTATCATGATGCATTTTGTAAACAGCTAGGTAGTCTATGAATATGTAAAATGCTGTCTTGAATGGGCGATCTTACAGTAAGGCCATTCTCCATCCATAGAATTAAGAATGAAACACACTTGTTTAGAACCTTGTTAAAATTTGTGTGTGAGTTACTTGTGCCGTACTATTAAAAAGTGGAACTCTTTGCCAGCACACGTGTTCCCGCCTTCTTATTGTATGGGATCCTTTAAGCGAAGCGTGAAGAAGCATCTTGCAGGCCAGTATGGCTGTGATGACTGACTGGAAACCATGGTTTCCCGCCCGTTGTCAGAGCGGCTTGGGCTTCCTTTCCTGCTTTCCATCAGGCGGAGGGAAGCCACTATGCTGAGCCAATATAAAAAAAAAAATAACATGGATGGAGAATGGCCCCTGTAAGACCGCCATTTTTCACATTCAAGACAGCCCTCGGGCAGTTGATGATTTGACGGGCGACAGAGAATGATTTATCAGTTTCCTTTGATCCATTACAATCTATCGAAAAATGTTATTTTTCATTAAATTGTAAGGACTATACTAGCTAGAGTCCACAATCTGTCGATGGTTTAATCTAATAGTATTTACAGTAAATAATATTGATTGTACCATACCTACCTACAAGAATACAAAAAAATATCATCATCATCATCATCAGCCTATTGCAGTTCACTGCTGGACATAGCCCTTTCCAGTTGTTCGCCACTTCTGGAGGATATACCCATAATCGCCACGCTTGGCAGGCGGGTTGGCGATCGCAGGGCGTAGCTTCTTGCTCTGGTGACGCTGCTGCCCGTCATCGGCCTGTAGTATTTAGCTACATCTTCTATCGTGATGGTTTTCCCGCCACCAGTCGGTTTGCCAGATCCTCGTTTGTTGTTCGACAGGATGCACCACGGGCAGGTGAGGATGGCTTGGAGCGAAAAGGTGATAGGTCGCTCCTTTACATCCAAAAAAATATATACATAAGTAACTAGTTAATTTACTTACCGAAACATCTGTGTGCTATAGACACTAAAACCAAAAATAACGTAAATTTATTCATTTTTTTATATAATGCTTCTCTTTGCTGTTCCAGTGTTAGCCGAGCGAGCGACGCGCGGGAAATGCGACGAGAGGTGATGCGCAGCCATTTTTAAGCTGCGCCGGCGCCGCGATAAGTAGGTAACACTAAACTTAACCTTGATAAGTTTAAAGTTAAAGTTTGGGAATCTCTTAGTTCAGAAGGCAGGGTCAACTAACAAACTGATTGTCCGTGTGATTTCTGGGCCATCCCATCTCATCGTGTGGATGTCATCGAATACGAATGTATTTTTTGAATGTTGACATTTTAGGCGTTACGAACATGACGAAACAGCTCTTTAAAATTCATTTGAATAATTTAATTATACTTCCTATGTATAAGTACACCGGTGTATTTTTCACTAATTGAAAGTACCAGGAGTGCATAATCACATTTGCTGCCCACTGGCGACACAGGGGGGTTTAGTGGGTATACCCTCCCATTTCGGGAGGTGTGAGTCCCACACACCATGTCACCTCCCCCCGGAGGTGGCATGACGGTGCCTAATGCATTCCCCTCTAAAAAAAAAAAAAGGTAGTATAATTAAATTATTCAAATGAAATTTAAAAAGCTGTTTGATCATGTTCGTAACGCCTAAAATGTCAACATTCAAAAAATACATAGGTAGGTCCGGACATAAAAATAATATAGGGCGAGTGCGGCCTTAGCATTTTTTCAAGGGGGACAACTCGCCCGCAGGCGAGATTTTAAGAGGGCGACATGTATAGGGTACATGTCGCCCTCTTAAAATCTCGCCTACGCCGCTTGAACTTGGGCTTCTTGCCAGCCCTTCTGAGCAAATCGTTGCTCTACCTGGCCTGAGGGCGTCCTACTCTACGTTTGCCGAAAAGACGGATATCGTAGAGATCACGAAGTAGAGATAGTGTACATAAGGACCTAATCAATTAATAATGAACCCAAAGGTGTCACTAATAAAACACATTTTGACATACACCATTTATTACCATTAAAATGAAGCGATACAAACGCACTGCCGGCGATCGTCTCGACGTAACTCAGACGAGATGTTACTAACGCAGAACTGTACCAAGGATAGAACGGCATCGTGTACGCATCTTCGTGTGACTCAATTTTGCAATACCGGGTAGGATATATTATTATGGTCGTGTTTTTTTTAAACAAGGCTACGGCCCGCCTGATGTTAAACGGTTACCGCAGCCTATAGGGACCGTGCACAAACTATAGGTGGCAGCACTACGTAGTGTAAACTAGAGTAAAACATTCAAATTTATGACACCAGTTGGCAGCACCGTCGATGTGCACGTTCCCTATGGACGCCTGCTATGCCAGGGTTATCACACCCGCGTAATATTGAATGATAAGTAAAATCTAGTCCAGCTCATAATGCAGGGTAAAATCCAGGGAAACCAGGAAGAAAACGTACCTCATGGCTTACGAATAGCTAAAAGGGAGGTAGGGCATAGCGAATCTTCGCTCGAATTGAGGCGCCCGTCCGGGAAAGGACCTCCACCCTATAGAATACCGCAGCCAAATGACCTTCGGGTCATGTTTCTGCTGGTGAGTAGGGTCTCCGGAGCTCGTGGGGGGTTGGGCCGGCATGGCAGTGGCAACTGACAGGTTACTAACCAGTTACTTGCCAGTTGTCACAGCGATTTGGGCTTCTCTTTCGCTTTCCATCAGGCGTAGGGAAGCCATTATGTCGAGCTATTAAAAAAAAAAACAATCTTCGGACATGGGATTTATCTAATCACGAGATGTGTCAAAAGTTAGGATGTCCCTAATGATAGCCGAGAAGGCACTTCAAGAAGAAAGTCGTATTCAACTGTTGCGCAGCCCAATGGATGTGAGTATGCGATTGTAATCGACCATGTTCATTTATTGAATATTGTAGTGGAATCCATTAGCCCAGTATGTCACATCGCAATCGATACAGCCAAATCTGACTAAGAATAATGTAAGAAAACCAATTTTAGGGTTACTTAGTTACAAACATTTTGCAATATCTTTCGTTTTTAACCAGATTACTGCATATTACTTATGAATAGATCAAATAATTCTATTTTTCTACCTAAATCACAAGAAAAACTTCAGTATTTTGAAAAGTAATAACTCTTCGAGTATGTTTACTTGATAGCCCTATAAACTGTATGTCATTTGTAAAATTCTTATAAAAACATTTATGCATTTTCAAATTAATTCCCACGACTATATTTAAAAATAGATAGCAGCTGTTATACTGAATAATGTTTAATTATAATATTTAAATATATATAATAATTAAATAATTATCAAATTATTTCATGAAATTAATTATTACAAAGGCTCATTGATAGTAATAAATATTTATTAAAAGAAAAAAGGAAAAATGTTTCGTAGACGTTTGTTGAGTATAAGGAAATGTGTACCTACTGTTGCCTAATAGAAAAAGGTAGGTAATATGCAGGTAAAGTGGTTGCTTGACGAAACTTAGTTATTAAACATTCTGCATCAGATTTGATTGGTATATAGTTAATAACTCCTACCGTACTATTCTTGATACATTCCTGTGGTTACAAAGTTGCTTTTTCGAGATCGACCACCGCCACAAACACACTTAGCTTAACGGATTAAGACACACGCACCACGCACGCTCTATGCGGGTTATATTATGTGATACATATAATGTGATGTGAACTCATTTCCTGTGAATTATTTCAATGTTGTCTTCATAATGGTGGTATGATGAAGAATTTAACCACGAAATGCAATTTGTTTGAGTGCCGACAATATAATTAGTAATATTTTGATCTACTCCATTGTATTGAACAGTGAGCAAAAGACAAGCAGTCAATATACTAATGCATAGTACTTGAAACCAAAATTTTCAAGCTCTTTTTAATATTAAGTCAATTGTATTAATAATATAAGTGCGAAAGTTTGTTTGGATGATTGGATGTTACTCCTTCACGTGAACGAAATTTTACACTAATATATTTCATACATCAGATTAAAATATATACTTGTTTGATAGATAACATACTCTTTTAACATAACAAATATTTGTGCCAGAAAAAAGGTTTATTACCACTGCTTTTTAGATACACAATTTTTATACTCCATTTTTTCTAGCATTGGAAATATGGCTATAATAGCAATCAAAGAAGCAGCGGTAGGGAAACTTTTTCTATTGGTTACTGGCGGCGACACCAGCGCCCCTAGTGACCAAAATGTGACAACCAACGACGACGTATAATACGCCCACTTTAAAAATCACCTATTGTCGTACGTATTCGAACAGTGACATATACTTTTATATTTTGTCGTGTTAAACACTCTGCAATGTTTGTAATTCCGGCTTCCTTAGGTCTTTTAAAGTGCAAACTTTTCACAGTGATTACTTTATTTGGATGAATATAACGTGTGTATTAGGTTAAGTTTATGATTTCGTTATTTTTCATATCTTTTTAGCCAAATTCTGTCAATATATCGTAGTGTGGGACATTTCGAGTTGCCACACTATTTCAAAAGTATGCGATACGTTCCTTTACGCCAAAAACATGATAATACGCGTTGAACGTGCACAATACCCAGATTGCGTTATTTCCAATGATAAAAAATGGAGTTTAATTCTAAACAAAGCGGAGTATAGGTTCTTCTAAATCGATGACTAACCTGGCCTGGAGAAATATACTATATATCTAGTAGATAGACACATACTTACTATAAATTACTCATTACGTATTGGTTTTTAATTCATAAAAAGTAAAAAAAAAGTTTAATTCATGGCAAACCATTTCATACATTTTTTTTTCATAAAATATTTTTGAATATTTTTTTTTTTATTAATAATGTTAACGATAAAATTTTCGAGTGGAGTAATTTCTTACTAAAAGCTATCGATTGCTCAACTACGATATAAGTAGCAGCTTCTTCTTTTCGAGTCAATGATAAATCCCTAATAATATTAAGCAGCTGTATCAATTGAAATGATTTATACCAGGATGTTTTATTTTAAATCAATTCACAATTTTTCATATTTTATTTTTCAAAACATCGGAGATTAATAAATACAGTGTATGCCGAATGTGTCTCCTTATGTATCTGTTATTATCGTTATACTTATTACGGCCTATAGCGATTTAACAAAGAATAATTTTGAGAAGATTGAAAAACAAATAACTTTGGAGATTCTATTACCGATTGGAATACATTATGAACTGATTTAAAAGTAATCCACTATAACATAGATCTGTAAATATTTAGGCACCAGATTTTTCTTAAATTTTCCACTCGTATCCAAATTTTTTTATCATCATATTACGAAATAGTACCAAAACATAGCAATACCGACTCCTTGTCGACCAAATTCACAGCAAATGAGTTCAAACTAAAATATAATACGACTACATTTAAACATATTACGTTTATGCGATACTACGTACTAACTATGACGTCATGGCTGGTGAGGACGAATTAGAAGCCGTCGCGAGAGATCGCGCGGTAGACAGCTTGCCGCGTTTGAATATTGAACTCACTAATTAACATTTAGACCGTAGGCAACTATTGAAGAATTTAATGGGACACATAGATTGGACATGGACGAACCAGTCCTTGTCAAATGCATGAATATGTACCGTGAACAATGGAAAATTCCCTTACACACATAGTTTTACTGTCGTCTATTGCTAAAGATAAGTGGGCCGCGGCTGAAAACCGTGCTGTCGAAAGATAAGAAGCGTCTAGTCGTAAACGAATATTCTACACTAAAGCCCGGCCTGTCCGGCGCCCACGCATATGTCCGTTCCTACTAAACATTCACTTGCAATTTAACCATTCCACGTGTGTAAATATGATTACACGCCAATTTATGATTACGCGTCAATTTTTGTTTACACGTCAATTTACGATTACAAGTCAACTTGTCATGTATCAATTTATGATTACGCAGCAATTTATCCTGACGCGACTTTTTTAGATTATCAATAAGTTGACTCCAAAGATGAATGGACACGAATATTAATCATGTCAAATTATTGGCAGTTAATTTTTAGAACTGAAATCCTGAACTACATAAAGTAATCAATATAGATATTTTTGAAATAAGAAAGAGAAAGGAAACAGTAACACCGAGTCGCAAAACTTTATTACCGTCGAAAAACTAACTAAAACATAACAGGAAATACATAGATACCAAAATAAGAAGGCGAGAGAAGGAAGAAAATAAAATACTAATCTAAAACCGTAACAGGCCAGGCTTAACGCAAGGGGAACTGAAGGGGTGAAGTATCGTTCGGTCCGAGCTTACTTCCCGCCGCCGCGACGTGCGGCGGCGTGCGATGACGTGCGACGACGTGCGACGACGTGCGACCACGTGCGACGACACGCGACGACACGCGACGTCGTCTGCCTCAGGCGCGCGCGGGCCGGGCGGCGCTGGCGCGCTGGGCACTGCGAGACTGCGAGACTGCGGCCTGCGAGACTGCGGCCTGCGAGACTGCGAGTCTGCGAGACTGCGAGACTGCGGGACCGGCGGAGCCGGCGGGCGGCCGCCGACTTTCAAACCCACGCCATCCAGCCTTCGTACATCAGGCACAGGTTCTCTGCGCTAGTAGCTTCCGATATTATGTAGTCCACCTGTTGATAACAATTTAGAACCGTAAATATATTGATTGATATTCCTATCTGCCCCTTTGGAACATGCAATTTCATTCGTTCTCCTTTCTTTTCATAAAAATTCTAATTCCTTTTTTTAGAATAATTGTTTCTGATAATTTTAATTATTACTAATCATCCCTTTGAAATTGATAATTCCCAATAGTCCCTTCAAATCAGTTTTTGTTTTTTTTTCTCAGCTGATACATTTGAACTGTTGTTTTATTCTCATTTGTGTTCACGCTAAGTGGTATTATAAGCCCCACCGTTTATTATAATGATAGAAAAGCATCATTCATCATCATCAGCCCGTATCAGTGCATTGCTGAAAAGTATCAATATTTCATTTATCACATTAAATTATTGTGAAAATTTGTAATTTAATTTAGACATTTAGGAAGGCGAATCCACACTAGAGTAAGACATTTAGAAAGATATAACAGGGGTCACCATATATTTAGATATCTAATTTTATTTTTAATCAATTTGATTATTTGTCATCCTTCATCATCTACCAAATCAAGCCTGTACCTCCGTTACGAATGAAAATTGTGATCCTTGATCCAATAGTGCCTTGCTAGTGATTTATAGGATCAGGGCTCACAGGGATAGCGAGTGTAGTGGCGCGTACCTGCTCGTGCGGCAGCTGCCGGCGCGCGGGGTCGGTGTCGCGGCCCTCCAGCTTGAGCCGCACGCGCCGCCACACGCCCGCGCCCTGCGCACTGCGCGCGCCCGCGCCAGTACCCGCCGCCAGCCACGCGCCCCCGCTGCCGCTGCCCGATGTTATACCTGAAATCAAACGGATGTAATCGCTTTTATTAAAAGGCTTTCACAGCAATTAAAAAAATTGTAAAAGAATTTGAAGAAGAAAAATTTCATTTCTTTCATATTTTTTATATTCAAAATTTTTCCAATTAAAATATCACTACCGACATGTAAACGACATTATTCCCATTTGCCCCGGTAAATTTTTCACAGGGGCAACAGGGAATTATGATATTTCACAAGTTATGTCTATTACCTGACTCCGGGATCCTAGGACATTTTCAAAAGTTTGTACATTATTTGAAAAGAATTGTAGTCCTTTGGGAGACGTTATGTTTAGAATATTTATTAAGAGATTTACGGCCGTATACACAAACGTTACTATGTCTACGACTGTCGTTAGTGCACAAAAAATTCACTAGATGGCGCTGTGCGCTATTACATCGCGGTAGCACTGTTTTTCTTCAAATCATTAAGTCAATTTATACAATAAATTTACCTCTGTTATAATCTGCCTGATGTTAAGGTGATGGTACTATGTGCAATGCTTACCATACTTGCTGTGCTGTCTCGACGGGGCGCCGATAGCTTGTTGGCGAGTTAATTTCCGTGCGCCCACTTCTGCTGCCCAGCGCACGTGCATCCTGTAAGATATTGATAAATAACTGTAAGTTTTAAAAGTAAGGTATAATGTTACAGGTATGTTGCAAGCAGCAGTAGCCCAGGGGATGTAAAAGAACGACCTATTATATATTATTGCTCCAAGCTCTCACCCTGCCCTGGTGTGTCCTCCCGAATAACAAACGAGGCTCTGGCAACCAGCTGGTGGCGTTATAACCATCACTATTGAAAGCGTAGCTAAATAACACAGACCGATGACGGCAGCGTCACTGGAGCGAGCAGCTACGCTCTGCGACCGCCAACCCGCCTGTCCAGCGAGGCGATTATGGGTATATCCTCCAGATGTTGCCCTGGATGGCGAATAACTGGAGAGGCTTATGGACTGCGATAGGCTGATGATGATGATGATGGAAAGGCTCCGTGAGGTTTATAGGAAAGAAAATTCAGGAAAAAAGAAGCCATCTGGTGGCTAAACGGAGTTCGCCGGTTTTGCTAGCAGGTTATATAAAAAAACCGAAAAATAAAAAGGCTATTAATATTATGCCCAACCAAATGGGCACAGGTCAGCTAGTTTCCTATACTCACTCTTGTATCGCGTCGTTGAGCGCAGGCAAGTCCGCTTGCAGCTGCGTCGCGGCCGCGGCTGCGCCCGCCACGGACGCGCGCGTGTGTCCGTCGGCGTCCGACGCGTCGAGCGCGTCCAACGTGTCCAGCAGCGCGTCTGCGCTGAGTTCGGCCGAGATGTAAACCGTCGCGGGATTCGCGCCCTGGGGAGAGAAACCAACAATTATGACTTAGAGCAATATTTTTTTTTACAGTAGCCCGACATAATGGCTTCCCTACGCCTGATGGAAAGCGAAAGAGAAGCCCAAATCGCTGTGACAACTGGCAAGTAACTGGTCAGTTACTGGTCAGTTGAGCTGCCCGTCCGGGGAAGGACCTCCACCCTATAGAATACCGCAGCCAAATGACCTCCTGGTCGTGTTTCTGTCGGTGAGTAGGGTTTCCGAAGCTCGTGGGGGATTAGGGTTGGGCCGGCATGGCATTGGCAACTGACAGGTAACTAACTAGTTAGTTAGTTACTTGCCAGTTGTCACAGTGACTTGGTCTTCTCTTTCGCTTTCCATCAGGCGTAGCGAAGCCATTATGTCGATCTACTAAAAAGAAAAAAAAACGCTGCAATGACTCCTCTGATATTGCGGTGTCTTTGGGCCGGAATGATCACTTACCATCAGGTGACCTTCAGGTCCGTTTGACCTCTTTGTCATAAAAAAAAGCATTTCTCACCGTATGTGCATGCTGCAGCACAGCTAACGGCGCGGCAGCGTCGTGCAGCAGCGCGGCGCGCGCGGCGTGGTGTGCGCGCGCGGCTTGGGCTGCGTCGGCCAGCGCGCGGCCGGCTTGGGCTGCCCGCGCGCGCGCAGCGGCGGCCTCCTGCGTGCGCTGCGTCGTCAGCTCGCGAATGAGTGCGCTTACGCTCTCCACCTGATCAATACAACAATAAGACTTGTAGGGAGTCAAGAAATATGTAGGGATGTTTCCAGAATCAAAATAATTCCATTATATTTAGTCCGTATTTTTAGATCATAAAAATATATGTATTTTAGATTATGTTAATGTTCAAATACCAAACACATCAACCTACTGCGGTCACCAACCCGCCTGCCAAGCGCGGTGACTAAGGCAAATCCCCCCAAATGACAATGTGTCATTCATCATCATCAGCCTATCGCAGTCATCTCCAGTTATTCGTCACATTGAGCAAAAATCTGGAGGCTTTAATCATTGAGGGTTCTGTGGGTGATGCTCGTCTAGTCAATGAGGGAGACCTATGTCCAGCGGACATGCAGGTTGATGATGATACATACTCAAAAATTACAAAGTCTTATTGAAATCACAGTTTTAGCCTCCCTCTTTTGCCACCTATTTTGCCTTCCAGTATTTTCTTAGTTTATCATGAGGTTCAAGGTATCCCGATAAACCTCTAAAGCCAATATAAGTAATCGAACCATTCATAACGTTGTAGTCAAGAGCACCAGCACTCACCCACTGTGTGTCGATGTTGCCCTCGGGGTGTAGCATTTCCATGAGGGATTCTTCCACCGGAGTCACCTTCAGGGAGTACTTTTGCGCCAACGCACACGCCTGAAAGTAAACAACATTCATGTTAGTACATAATGCAGGATAACAGGGATGTTTCCAGGGTCAAAATAATTACATTATACAAGGTGAATTTTTAATCACTATCCAAATTTTTTCTGGGCATTAGGTATCGTTAATAGAGCCCATTTCTGCAATAAAAAATATAGGTCATATTTTCACAACAAATTCATTGTACCGAACCAATTATAAATATCGCATGGTTACCATTTCTAGCGTAAAAATTTACTACGCAAAGCGATAAACATCAATGAAAGATATCCCGCGCCCGCGCGGGGTAGAGATGGGGTGCGGGGCGGAGCGGCGGGAGGGTAGCGAGCGAGCGACCCAAAACAAAATGGCAAAGGTCAAGAGCAGTCGCCCGCGCATCCCCGCGCAGCGAGTGCGCGCCATTTCCGTGTTCGTTCGCACGTGTCGCAGTAGAAAGAAACCCCTCCGTCGCGATGTATTCCAAACATTTCCAATCGTGAGTTTTATGAAATGGTGCGGTGTCATTTGTTAAGTGGAGAGAGTTTGAACGGAGCTCAAAGACTGTATGAAGCGGATAGCCTTCCTCGCCTTCGCAACCAGGGTGTGTCAAGTTCCGAACCATGCAACGATTTTAGCTGCCAACCAAAAGCTGTTAGATTACGGCCAATTTACTACACCTTCACATGCAGAAGGGCCAGTGGAAATCGAAAAAGAGATCTTCGACTTTTTCCAAAGAAACCCTCGTGCAAGTACTCGAGACGCGGCGAGGCTTTTTGAGGTTAGCCAATACGCCATATGGAAACTGCTTAACACCGCTGGCTGGCACCCGTATCATTTCCAAAAGTGTGACTTTTTTGTGGGGGGAAATCAAAAGACGTGTGTATGTGGATGGGATCCAGAGCCTGGACGCCCTTAAACAACAGATTATTAGAGCATTTGATAAAGTGAAAAGTGAGACTTTAGTCCTTAACAAATTAAAAGGCAATGTGGAAAAACGTGCGAGACTGTTTGGAGAGAAATGGTATGCATTTTGAACAGTTACCTATTAAATTACCAATAATTATTGATCAGTTTTAGTGTAAGTTGATTTTAATTTTAATTAATTTGTACATAGTAGATTCAATTTTTTAAAATACGTGTTATTGCAACAATGTACTACCTACTTATTGCCGTCTTAGTTTAATTTCAAGAGCATAAAGTCAACTTTGAAAAATATTGTATTCACCTATTGGGTCACCCAATAAAATACCCATTGATAAATGCGTTTAAATTGGACAGTTTTCGCTGAGAACGTGTTCGGCGGTTCGTCAATTGTCGATAGGCGATTGCGTCAAAGTTATAAGGTGAAAATTAGGTAGGTAGGCATTTTTGAAATCTGACGGTCCTAAGCCCGTAAAAATATGAAGGGAAAATTTGCAACTTATGTAGGTACGAGTACCTATGTGTTTTGCTGTTCTGCAAATGGCGGCTTTTTATGAATGAATGAAAGGAGCGGGGACGGACGTGCCCGGCGGTGGGCGGCGCCCGCGGCGCGCGGTGTCTATTTATTTCGTCTTTTTTTAGACAACTTGGAATGCTATTTTCTCAATATTTTAGTATTGACCGGTATTAAAAGAAAAAATACGTATTTAGTGATTTTCGCCATAGATTATAATATAAAAATTTGGATAGTGATTAAAAAGTCTTCCTGTATTTAGTCCGTATTTTAGATTATAAAAATATATTGGACACGTATTTTTTCCTTTTTTTCATATAAACAAAAAATGACAAACATACAAGGCATCAAAATGTAGGGGTAGGGGTCCATGACGTCACTCAGTGGCGAAAAAGCTCCCACTCTGACGTCACGCGTAATTTTAACGGGCTATATCTTTGTCATTTTTGGTCTAATTTACAAATGAAAAAATACGTGTCTTTTATTTTTGAACAATCTAAAAGACGGACTAATTACATTTTTTACGGCAACAGTCCTATTGTGAACGTATCTAACTGTTCTCTGGAATCAGCTGATAGAGATTATTGTTGAAGTGTCCATGGGCTGTACGTGTAAAGAGTCGAAAATACGATGGCACAAAACAGAATTATACCTTCATATACTTATGCCAAACATCTGTTCTAAAACTGAAGTATCAGTTTAGATTTTATAACATTAGTGAGGTTGTTTCAAAATGAATATAGATGGCGTTATGTAGGACCGTTATCATGTGATTGGGCAGTTGCTATGTAAATGTCAGTGCCATGTCAAATTAACCAATTACGTTACAGTTGGACCTGCTGCCTATGTGGTGGCATCTGGTGAATTTCTTATATTTTGCAGAAAACCCTCATTGTATGGTAACCGTTTCGTTAGTAGGTACCCAATAAGGATCCAAAGAGATAATCCTTTTTAGGGCAGGAAAGTCAAATAGCGGATATTTTAACATAGATAAACCACGTTATCAACAATATATTCTTTCTTACGCCTAGAATATTATCAGTAACTTAACGGGCGGTAATTCATTAACATAAGTTGGAGCAGTTTATTTATGGCAAAGTTGTTATAATATAATAAAATACAGGTAGGTACATCAAATGACATAAATATTTCAATATATAAATAAATAAATAACTCAAGACATGCCACGCTGGGCCACACAGCGCCATCTAGCCCCAAACTAAGCCGAAGCTTGTACTAGGGGTTACTAGACAACTGATGAACTTACTTAGATACATTTTTTTTGTAAATAAATACATATTATACATAGAAAACACCCAGACCAATACAAACAGACATGTTCATGAACACAAATGTTTGTACTGTGCGCGAATCGAACCCACGACCCTTGGCTTAAAGGGCAGAGGTCAATACCAAATGAGCCACTGAGCCACTCAATTCCCATGCATAATGCATTCCATATCTTTTTGGACATTTAGTAATTTTGGCGAAATTTTAAAGAGAAGAGTCGAAGTTCATCTTGATGGTTGTTTCACTGTATATAGACAAAAACTACTATGGTAAACTGTAAACTTTAGTCTTTTTTACCACTTATGAACTAATAAATCTCTCTGCATGATCTAAAGGTTTACTGGTAGAGAATGCTCCTTACTAGGAGTGTTAATACTTTAAGTTCGCCTTTTGCACCATTTTGTGCACTAAAGTTTTAATAATAATACTAGTGTTGCTGATCGATGTGTTGTCTAGTGATAATTGAAATCATATCAATAGCCTATCGACAGTATCGATACCATTGTTAATCCAATCGATACTATATGATATATCATCGCGCGCCCGCGCCGCGACTTATGCTAAGTGACAGCCATTTTGGATGCATAATATTGTTTTTTATGTTAAGTTTTTTTTAAGTATTCATAAGTTTATGCTCCAAATAAAAATTATTTCATTCATTTCATTTCATATAGATAGGGTCGTCTTATTCAGATGTAAACCGATCGATACCTTAACTCGACAACACTAGTAAATACATTTTCTTTCGTCGCCACTCATCCACAACAATGATATTTCGCAAAAAAGGAGGAAGGTATTCGCAAATAAAAAATTGATCCTACATGGCGATTTCTTAGACCATTGCAATATTCTAGCACTTGTCAGTCCGACCACATCTGACCACTTTTACATGTCACTTTCGCCGTTCGTCACTCGCGCATCTGCCGTGCGAAACTGGATGTACTGGGAATACTAAGTGGACATGCGCTGGTGTGTCTGTACCGTTCAGTTAGTGGGAATGGACTAATCTTATGGGCCTTGACCTTCAAGTAACGTTTTTATAATATTGTTCTCGAGACCGAAATTCGGTCAGAGCGGTCATTTTCACAAGGAGACTGCAAGAAATCAGCGTCTGTATGCGACGTATAGTGCAACATTTGCAAGGAGATATGGCGATATTCAGTGGGCCTTAAAGTTTCTTTGCCCGGCCAATGCGTGAGAGAGAATGCCATACGGCAATAAGTCCGCGATTTATACTCTCTTGGACAATAAAGCGAGATAAATAATCTGGAGCGATTGGTAGTGAGGGAAAAAGCAGAGGAAAAAAGGTAGGAAGTATATTGCGATGGTCGGATCTGGTATCCCGACCTACTGGGAAATCCGAGCTTTGCTGCTCAATAACGGACTGCAGGCGATGAAGACAGTTATTGGACCAAGCCAGCCCAGGCCACCACAATCCTCAGCAGTGAAATAATAATAATGTCTTTATTTGCCAAAAACATGGTAGTAACAAATGATATAGCATGAATGATGATATAGCAAAGAACCGACTGAAGAAAGAGAGAGAGGCAAGTATCGGGAGAGGCAGGGCTTAGCGAATCTTCGCTCGAATTGAGCCGCCCGTCCGGGGAAGGACCTCCACCCTATAGAATACCGCAGTCAAATGACCTCAGGGTCGTGTTTCTGCCGGTGAGTAGGGTTTCCGAAACTTGTTGGGGGTTAGGGTTCGGCCGGCATGGCGGTGGCAACTGACCAGTTACTTGCCACGGCTTCTGGCGTAGGAAAGCCATTATGTCGAGCTACGGTATGTAAAATCAAGTGCGTTAAAGATATAATAGCGCATAAATGTGTACTAGAACATATAATTATGTAATCTGTATCGCTTTGATAGGGGTAAGGGCCTTCCCCTTGGCCGTTGATGATGACAAGGGCGCCTCGGGTATTTTGTTTTTTTAAATCAATGACAACTTCCTTACTGTGAAAAATAACAAAGTTAACATTCAGTGTTTACAGCTTTCATTTTATGGAATAATACGAGTGAGTCTGTTAAATTTTATTGGACTTTTCTAAAGTGTCATAAAATATAGAATAGTAAACCGTGTAGAAAATGTGTATAAGAGTGAGCTCGAACACACTCGAACATCGCTGCGGTTCCGTAGATAAACATTGGACAGATAAATAAATAAATAACCCAAGACATGCTACGCTTGGCCACACAGCGCCATCTAGCCCCAAACTAAGCCGAAGCTTGTACTATGGGTACTAGATAGCCCGAGGGAGTCTTTTAAAAGGGGGAATAAGCAGCTGATACACTTGTATTTCTATGAAATAATCGTGTATTTTGTAAGTGTTTTTTTTTACACCTATACGAATAAAGATTATTTTGACTTGACTCATACCACTAGAAAAGTAAACGATCTGGTTACGGAACTCTAAATACTACATAAAGTTATCAAATCAAGGATAACAGCTTTCTCTATCCTTCCTTCCGCGTTAACGAATTACAGCGATAACAGAACAATATGACACATTAAGTGGATACAGTTGTACTAGATACATTTCAATGACGAACAAACTGCATGAGGGATCGCCGATATGTGGGTGACAGACAGACAGACCCATAGAAATATATCTAGATAGAACGGCTAAAGAATCACAGCGGGTAAGCGAGGCATGATACGTGGTGCATTCTGCTGATGACAGACGAGGCTCTGGCAATCGACTGGTGGCAGCATAACCATCGCGATTGAAGGCATAGCTAAATACCACAGACCGATGACGGGCGTCACCGGTGCGAGGAGCTACGTCCTGCGATAGCCAACCCGCCTATCTAGCGTGGCGATTATGGGTATGTCCTCCAAATGTTCGCCCTAAGTGCCGAATAACTGGAGATGCCTATGCATTAGGCTAATGATGATGACTCAGACACAGAGCAAACATATGTTACGTTTACATACGTTTGTCCTGAATGGGAATTGAACCCACGACGATTGGTTCAGAAGGCAAGGCCACTACTAAATGAATCATGGGATTTAATGTGAATTAATCAATTAAACAATTAGCTGATTAAAATGTAATTTTTCAATCACACGCCACAGTGCAAGATAAAGCCACGCGTATACTGCACACGCGGCCGTTCTATCCTTGATACACGCGTCTGGTCCGGCCAGACGGCTCCCCCGCTATATAGAGGCTCATCCTCACACTCGCCACATTTGGAGTGAGCCTTTCGCTCGGCTTATAGTGTAAATTAAGTAATTAGTACTATCTAAGTAATAATGAACAAATTAGGAGTTGTTTTGATATTGGTTTCCGTAGGACATCATAGGTGTATTGGTGAGTGTGATGTATCTATTTCATTTCGCTACTAGCTGTGCCGGCGGCGTCGCACGCGCGGATATCGGGTTTCAAAAATAACGGACTTTCATAAAATGGTACCTAAATTTTGCTAGAGAGCAATGCTATGATGAAAACCGCATTCAATTTCATGCAGTAATTTATGCGTGATGCGCGTTCAAACAAAATTTCTCCCGTTTTCCCAACACGATCACTGCTGTGCTCCTATTTATTGTAGCGTGATAAAAAGTATACTATAACCTGCCCAGGAGTATGAAGAATAATCGTACCAAGTTTCGTTTAAATCCGTCCAGTAGTTTTCTTTTCTATAACGAACATACAGACAGACGGACAGGCAGACAAAAATTTTATTAATTGCATTTTTGGCATCAGTATCGATCACTAATCACCCCCTGATAGTTATTTTGAAAAAATATTTCATGTACAGAATTGACCTCTCTACAGATTTATTATCAGTATAGAAGATAGAAGATTATTATTATTATTTGAGCAGGTGAAGTCCAAGATGACTGGTTGACGAACGACCTGGGCATCATAGTGGCAGAGAGGGTACCCCTCGTGCAAGCAGACGAGATGCCCAGCAAGGACAAGGTGCCGGCGAAGGACCGCATCGTGGGAGGCCAGGAGACCACCATTGAAGATCACCCTTACCAGGTATGTGGTATTATTTGTTCCATCGTCAAACTAACACCCCATAGGATTAAGAGAATGAAGGAATAGTACACTTGTGGTTGCGTACACACATGCCGTTGTGACCAGAATTCTTTCCTTCAGTGACAAATAAAAGGAGAGAAAAGTCTTAAGGCAAAGTGTTTTCGAATCGATACGAATAGGGATGTTTTTTGGGGGCATTTTTAGATCATAAAAAATGTATTGGACTATTTTCCTTTTTTCATTCAAATAAAAAATAGCAAATATACAATGCATCCAAAGTGAGGAGTGGGAGTCTTTGACGTCACTCGCTCCCGTAAAAATGCCTCACCGAGTGACGTCACGCGTGATTTACAAAAAAAAATACGTGTTTTTTATTTTTGAACAAGCTAAAAGACGGACTAATTAAATTTTTTAGGCAAACAAGTCTATTGTCATTGGGGGAGGCCTATGTCCAGCTGTGGACGTTCGAGGCTGATGATGATCATGAAGAACGTAGAGTAACATAATTAATTATGTTTATGTTTCAGGTATCGTTCATTGTCAACGAGCAGTACTTCTGCGGAGGGTTCATCGTCAGCGAAGACTACATCGTAACGGCGGCCCACTGTGGCCAGGGGTGAGTAGCTGTATTGGTTGGTACGAATACAAACAACAAACACAAACAGTTCGGATGTAAGGGAGCGAGATCATCATTTAGCTTCGAGCCAACCTCACGTGCTCGTGGTGCATCCTGCCGCATAACAAGCGAGGCTCTGACAACCGACTGGTAGCGGTATAACCATCACAATTGAAGGACGAATCACAAAAAATTAAACTCATAATCTACTGATGCCAATGAAGGATCCGAGTACAAGCCATGAATCATGACGATATGTATGTTCAATTATGTCGAAATCTTTCAACACCAGGGCAGAGCCGTCGAAGATAGTCCTGCGCGCGGGCAGCACCTTCCGCAAGAACGGCACCATCATCCCCATCTCCGAGGTCCACGTGCACCCCGAGTACAACAACCCCCAGTTCGACAAAGACGTGGCCGTGTTCAAGACCACGGACAAGATCCAGTTCTCGGACACGATAAAGGCCATCCCGTTGGCGAATGAGGGGAGGGCGCTGGTCGGCGGCAGCAGGATCGTCATCAGCGGTTGGGGGAGGACGCGGGTGATTTATTTAAAAAATAAATAAGTTTATTGGATTTAGGGATGTAAGGGTGTGACCTCCAATCGCTCCAAGTCGACCTCACCTGCCCGTGGTGCATCCTGCCGAATAACAAATGAGGCGTTGGCAACCGATTGGTCGCGGTATAACGATCACAATTGAAGGCGTAGCCGAATACTACAGACCGGTGACTACTACGCCCTGTGATCGCCAACCAGCCTACCCAGGGTGACGATTACGGGCAAAGCCTCCAGATGTTCGGCTAAAGTGTCAAACGACTGGAGAGGCCCAGCAGTGGATGGTGGAGGCTAATAACGATGATGAGATGACGATGACAAGAGCTGATGGAACTGTGCTGTTCTAAGATTCAAGGTTAAAGCAAAGGTGATTTACTGGGGTTTTAAACTTGGCTGTACGTATTCTAATATCAGGAAACGGGCAGCAGCGTTTACTCATCTGTATGGTTTCCGGATTCAGAATAGGACCTACCCATTTGCTCCCGTAGGTTTCATCATAGAAAGCGAATAAGAGAATATCAGGAGACATTAAGTGAGGTAGGACATAGCGAATCTTCGCCCGAATTGAGCTGCCCGTCCGGGAAAGGACCTCCACCCTATAGAATACCGCAATCCTACCGACCTCTGGGTCGTGTTCCTGCCGGTGAGTAGGGTTTCCGGAGATAGTGGGGGGTTGGGGTTGGAATGGCGGTGGCAACTGACAGGTGACTGACCAGTTACTTGCCCGTTGTCACAGAGACTTGGGCTTCTCTTTCGCTTTCCATCAGGCGGAGGTAAGCCATTGTGCCGACCTACTATAAAAAAAAACTGGCAGCAGCGACAATTGTCTTATGCCGAGCAGTGGATAGTTAAAAGGGTAAATATTCCCTTGACTAAACGTCTATCTTGGTTCTTCTATCTACTTCTCATATTTGCAAGACAGAACTCCTAACCATAAATAACACCGTTATTTTATTTGGCCAGTTCGGAGCCTCGACAATCCCCGAGAGGTTGATGGACGTGGACATCCCGGTGGTGAACCACTTTCAGTGCCGGCTGGTGTACTCTTCGGTGCTGACCGATAACGAGTTCTGCGGTGGAAACTTCTTCCTTGGGGGTCAGGGAACGTGCCAGGTGAGAGCATAACTATCTTCAACAAGTCAGTTCTTTTTTAAATAATTTATAGCGTCTAACGTATGGAAAGAAGTCGTATTTGCATTCACATTTCGAATATCTTCTAAGAGATACAAGTTAATATTGTCCACGCAAAGTAAAAAGTCCGCATCAGTCCACTGCTGGACATAGGCCTCTCCCAAGGTTCGCCACTGTGCTCGCTGCTGTGTCCAGCAGTGGACTGATGTGAGCTGATGATGATGATGATGAAAGTAACAAGTTGAAAATTGGACGGTTTCACATTGCAATGCATTTGAATGAAGTTGTTCATTACGCGACCAACTATTTCTGACAAGATATAGATTTCAGCCAATCAGTTTTTCACGTATCCGCTAGAGGCACTGTATATTTTGCTTTACATATATTTACGTACACCGTAGCGAGTCCGGTTACCGAAAACTCATGGTAATGACACAGAAGCCGTAATTCGAAAAGTAGTGATACCGCGGACATCGGTCTGCCTATAAACACTGCACAGTTTATTTCGTCTCTTGTAAAGTTGGTAAAAATGACTTAAGTATACCATTTAGGGCTGACAAAATCGCACGCATTGTCCTAGGCGAGCGACGGGATCTGCGGCTGGCCAGGGCATTCAGGGATGCGGCCGTGTACTTCGGCGTTACCAGTGTCCCTGCAAATTCCTGCCCACTGCCCTCCCATTTCAGGAGGTGTGAGTCCCACACACCATGTCACCCTCCCTCCGGAGGTGGTATGACGGTACCTAATGCATTCCCCTCTACAAAAAAAAGGCGAGCTACGGGACGGGCCATGTAGCGATGTGACGTAATGCGTCGCTACATGTCGCGTCGACCTATTATACTTCACCGCACACTGACTATCGCGACAACGTAAGCCAATGTTTCACACAAAGACTACTTGATATTTGTGTTCATGAACATGTCTGTTTGTATTGGTCTGGGTGTTTTCTATGTATAATATGTATTTATATACAAAAAAAAATCTAAGTAAATTTATCAGTTGTCTAGTACCCATAGTACAAGCTTCGGCTTAGTTTGGGGCTAGGTGGCGCTGTGTGGCCCAGCGTGGCATGTCTTGGGTTATTTATTTATATTTTCGCATCGCGTCACGTCGCATCGCGTCGCGTTGCCGCGTTTGCGTTAACGTAGGACAACGGGCAAACGACGATATGTAACGATGGATGTGTTAACGTGGTTCTATTATGACCAGGGTGACTCTGGTGGAGCGGCTACCCAGGACGGCATGGCGGTCGGCATCGTGTCCTACGGCCGGGGCTGCGGGCAGCCGCTGTCCCCGAGCGTGTTCGCCGACATCGCCGCAAAACCCATCAGGGACTTCATCAAGGAGAAGACCGGATTATAATCAATCAATCAATCAACAGCCTTGGTCCGTCCACTGCTGAACGTAGGCCTCCTTTAATTCTCGCCACATTTCTCTCCTTCCTTGGCTTCTCCCATCTCGCAGTTCAAATTCAAATTCTTTATTACAGACTAAGTGATACATTTTGGTCTTATCTGGGGGCACGGTCGTGCCCCCTCCAAGACATGCCAAGCGAAGCGGAAGGTCTATCTTTTCTCGAAAGGTTTCGTCGTTTATTTGAACCTTATAAGGTTCTTCTAAAGTTCTCAACTTAACGAGTTGCGGGGCGTCCTACACCACGTTTGCCGGATTAAAAACTTACTCGTATTAATAGCATATTAGTGGCATGGATTTTGCGCCTCATACGGTTAAAACAAGGAATGCGTTTGCTCAGCAAAGTGATATCGTAATAAAGTGATATTTATTGAGTACTATCGTTTTGTTATTTTATATTAATTTCAACAAGCCGTAACTGATCAACACCAGTATTCACAAACGTTACTATGCGACGCGCGGACGCACAGTACCCATACCCGTATTCATAGACTACACTTGAGTGCCGGTCGCCATAGTGAATGCTTTACTTCGCATAGTGCTGTTAGTTTTCATACATCAATATTGCTTGTGAATCATCATTTGCCTGCCCTGTTCCCATTATCTGGAGTCGGCGAGTATTGCTTGTGAATACGGGTAAGGGACGGTAAGTTCCTTAAGTTAGGTTTTGGTATATTCGCCACCCAACTCATCCAAACTCAACAGGCCTGTCAGTCTGTCGCTGATTTCCTGGTAGGCGGAACTGGAAGTCAGAGCAGGAAATAGTCAAAAGACTGAAGCCGAGATAATCTTTTTCGCAGTCACCGCGCTTGGCAGGGGGGTTGGTGACCGCAGTAGTTTTATTTGTACCAAAGTAAACGCTGCTACCCAACTTCTTGGTTGTCTTCTACGACTCCCACGGAATGAGATAGAGTCATCATCATCATCATCATCATCATCAGCCTATTGCAGTCCACTGCTGGACATAGGCTTCTCCAGTTGTTCGCCACTTAGGGCAAACATCTGGGCAGGCGGGTTGGCCATCGCAGGGCGTAGTTTCTCGCGCCGGTGACGCTGCTGCCCGTCATCGGTCTGTGGTATTTAGCTGGCCCTCAATTGTAATGGTTATACCGCCACCAGTCGGTTGCCAGCGCCTCATTTGTTATTCGGCAGGATGCACCACGTGCAGGAGAGGTTGGGGCGAAAAGATGATGGGTTGCTCCCTATAGATATATCCCTATAGATATATAGAGATAGATTGGTCTCTTCTAATTCCGAAAAACTTTTTCGTACACGATAGAATATGTACAATGAAACGGTGACATCACGTGTAATTCATACGACAATGCAGCATAGGTGTCATACTACATGGTCAATATAAAGGAAATACCCGCTTCATGTCGGAATACTAATGGTCTAACACCAGTAATCAATGAACAAGTAACACTATAGTACAAAGCCATTTTCAAGTTCAAATATGCCAATTTGAACATATGTACAGCATGTGGGTGATGCATAATTCAAAAGTTTACCTCGTAAACCATTTTCATGTCAAGTGCACATTGTCATTGCATTAATTGACAAGGACGTGAGATAACGGTTATAATAACATTATTGATTTTTTTTGTATCCTCAATAAAAGTTATAGTAAAGGTTTAATGTGTGATGGTATGACTTGTGTTCGTATCGTATGAGCCGCATTTCAAAGTTGCCCGTTACAATACTGACAGAAAACGAATGTTTGTCATGGGGGGAATCGAACCAACGACTCTCGGTTCGGAAGGTACCTAGCAAACGAATGAGCCACCGGGGTAGTGAATTTATAGTGACGATAGACTCAACAGAGGGTGAAACAGAATTAGACAGAAGATGCCTTTGGCTGCGAAGTTAATATAGTTTCGTCTTTGTTTGAATACAAAGTAATGGAGTAACGTCAATTCAAAACAACTAATTGATTGATGGCGGTGTAACGGAATTTTCCTTATCAATGACGTAAGCCATTGACAGGTGTCAACCTTGTGTCGACGTTGAGGTACCAATTCTAGACAAGTCCTCTAATATGCCTGCATGGCCTTTAAAGCTCATATATTATCATATTCTAATCTATCAGAATGGTGTCCGTATTGTCAACCAGTAACTTAACATAATTGGCACTAATTCATAAACATTTTTTATCAAATGCGTGTGCGCAGTGAGGTCTCCATTCATTATATTCATTCATTCATCTCTCTCTCACTCTCGCCTCGTTCGCACTAGTACTGCCGAACTATCTCTAAATAAAAAATATAAAAAAATTGTTTATTGCATAATTTCTTACAGTACATCAATAATATAATCCAAGGCCGGGACCTGCCAAGTAAATATTATAAAATACTTGTGTCAAGAGGTCCCGCTCCTCTGTACCAATAACATACATTTTTTAAAATAAAGAAAAATATGCATATGAAATATTCAAATAATATAAATTTGTAATCTTTTATTATAGATTAATAAACTGTTGAGTGGCACAGTGATACTCGGGAGTGGGAAGAGTTAAGTATTGATTTGAAACGAGGGCGGGCCCTCATGCCCTGCTAACCAAGTAAACACAAAATCGTAACGATGTCGCGATTCAGTATATAACCGGCGCCATCTATCGGCGACTCGTGGAGATAAGTCCTAATCTTAATAGCGGTAGTTTGCCGACCTTCTTCCAGTGCGCCGACCGGGCCGCGCGAGTGGTGGCGCGTGCGTACGCTGTACGGGAATGATCCAGGCAAAATTACAAAATCTTGAAAATAGGCATTATGATTAACTTTTATTTTGGGTTGATACTGACGCATCACCTAGCCATGGAAACATCGTTGAAACAAATACGGCGCCATCTATCGGCGACTCGCGGAACTAAGATCTATGTAAAACAACAGTGGTAGTGCACTGACCTTTTCCCAGTGCGCGCGCGCCGTGCGAGCCGTCCGCGCGTGCGCCGCCCGCGCCGCGCGTGTGGTCGCGCGTGCGTTGGCCGCGGCGCGCGCGTGCCGCTGCAGCGCACGCGCCGTGCGGCCCAGCGACGCGGCGCGGGCTGCGCGCGATGACCACGCGCGCTCGAGAGATGTCACCACGGAGGACAGCGCAGGGTTGGCGCCCGCCCCCCACTTCACTCTGCAACAGAAAGTTCGGAAAGCGTGTTTGGACTACGCCGGCAGACATTGTGGAGGATTTTGATGAATAATAGCATAGGATTAGAAATAACAGTTTATTGCAAAAACAATTACAGTGACACGACCACCGAAAATAAGCCTATTGCTTAGGTACTGCCACTACGCACTATGAGTACAAACACTGACCTCTGATGCGCCTGCGTCAGCAACGCCTGGGCTCGTTGAGTGGCGGCGGCCAGCTTGTCCGCGGCCGCGGACAGCTCGCGCGAGCGCCGCGCCAGCAGCGGACCCGGGTCCGCGCCGCCCGCGCCGCCGCTGCTGCCGATCACCTGCCGCAAACAAGTGGACGTGTACTATGGTGTGGTACGGGGTACAATGGAATGTCGTACAATGAAACTGATGCTTAAAGAATGAACAATGAAATAGAAAGGAATGGAATAAAAATAGAACGGAAATAGAAAAAAAAAATGGAATAGAAATAGAATGTAACGGAATATAATGAAATAGAAAAGAATGAAAAAGAAAATAAAGTAATAGAATAAATAAAGAAATAATAAACTAAAGAAATGCCACTTTGGATCACACAGCGCTATCTAGCCTCAAACTAAGCCGAAGCTTGTACTATGGGTACAAGACAACTGATAAACTTACTTACTTATTTATTTATTAAAATACATTTTTTTTTGTAAACCCTGACCCAGACCAATACCAACAAACATGTTCGTGGACACAAATGTTTGTACTGTGCGGAAATCGAACTCACGACCCTGGGCTCAGAAGCTGTCAAGCCAGTATATCCATATTAATAATATTATAAATGGGAAAGTGAGTCTGTCTGTGTTTCTTTCACGGCAAAACGGAGCGACGAATTGACTTGATTTTTAAGTGGAGACAGTTGAAGGGATGGAGAGTAACATAGGCAACTTTTTTCCCCTTTCTAACTCCCCACCCCCACTTCCCTAAAATGGGGATCAACGCGGGCGAAGCCGCGGGCACAGCTAGTATAGTATAGAATGGAATGCAATTAAAAGGAATGAAATAGAATGGAAACGAATGCAATAGAATGGAATGAGATGGAATAAAATTGAATGAAATGAACTAGAAGCAATATTGACTGTGTGGTGTAGTTACCTCCGCGTGTAGCTGCGCGTGCGCGTGCGCGTGCAGGCGCGCGGCGTGCGCGTGCTGCGCGGCGCGCGCGTGGCGGCGGTGCGCGTGCGCGGCCCGCTGCAGCCGCGCGCGAGCGGCCCGCGCGTTGGCCGCGCGTGCGGCGGCCCGCTCTAACACACCGGCCGCGCCCACGCCGCCGTCCCGCCAGCTAGCGCGCGCCTTCTCGCACAGGGACTCGAGGGAGACGCTCCATGATGCGCCTGCGACCATACATTCATTATGTTAAAGTGGCTTCTAATCGTCTAATGATAAAAGTATGCCTAAGACACCCAGCTAAGCACTTAGACGGGCTCACGATCATTATGAAGATGTATGCAGGTACACTACAACACAGTCTATACAGAGGAAACAAAGAAAAAGAGCCTTCTCTTCTTCTCAGCACTTATGTGTCCACTGCTGAACATATGCCTCCTTATTGGAATTCCATAGCGTTCTAGATGCGGCGTCTCTAGTCCAGGTCGGCCCTGCCGTCTTTCTAATAGAGCCTTAAACGACGCTAAATAAAAAAAGCTAATAATAAATATAATAAAATCTTTATATTTGTTCTCTCACATAGCTGGTTGGTACGTAAATTATGCTTAGCCTATGGTTATTGGAAACTAGGTGAAAAACTGGTGTCTGTACTAGGACACCTGTATGACATATTACCAGCCTCTTCTACACCGGACCGGTGAAAATGAATAGTAAACTCGTAACTATCGAACAACGCCATCTATCATCGATAGCAACAATAATCCCGAACTATCGCCACTATCAAACAACGCCATCTACCAATCACCGTGCCGAACTATCGTAACTATCAAAGAGCGCCATCAATCGGTCACCGTGCAAAACCATCGTAACTATCAAACAGCGCCATCTATTGTCGCCGACTCGAACTAAATCACACCGACTCACCGATCTCCTTCTGCTCCACCTCGGCGTTGAGGTCTCGGCCGGCGCGTCGCAGCAGCAGGCACAGCGCGCTGGCCAGCGCTCGCGAGTGCACGCCGAGCACGCAACGGGACACGTACTCCGCCGTGAACCTGCAACGAAAATGTGTGTGTTTCATATATCATTTTGTTCCCCGTGCCCACAACCTTAATAGACTTATGACATCATATTTGTTGACTATTTAATTTCACGTATCTAATTGGGCCCGACTTCCTCCAAAGTAGGACTTCCTTATGCGCGAAAGAAAGGAAATAGTCAAATTAAAAAGTTTACGAACGACTTGCATGATTACACAATGAGCTAGTTAGTACTCGGACTTGTATTTGGCCGATTTTCAGGTAGGTGTGACAACAACCTTCTTTGAGCGTTGGATCCGCGCCTGTGATACTATGATAAATTCTCTGATGATATGGTAAATTCTTTATATTTAAATTTCTATTAGTAAGTTTGTATTTGTTGTCTATTTTTATGTTTAGTTTGAAGTCGGCGTATGTAGTTGGGTGTGGCGTCAAAGAGAGTCTGAGAGAAGGGGCATTCAATAACTAGATGTGCCGGCGGCGTTGCACGCGTGGATATCGGGTTCCAAAAATAAAGGACTTCCATAAAATGGTACCTAAATTTTAAGTTAGACCTCTAGCAAAACAATAGTGAAAACCGCATATAATTTTCTAATAATAAGAATTGAAACTACTTTAAATAAATTTGTAAATTGTGTGCGCCAGTGGGTGTGTGTGTGTGCTGTTATGTACTGACCTCTTAACGGGCTTGCACAGCGCCGCGTCGGTGTAGAGCGTGAGTGCGCCCACGCCGTTGAATGCGCGCGCGCTGCTGACGCACATCGCGAACACCTCGGCCACCGTCTGCACGCGGCGGACCAGGAAGATGTCCTCCAGCACCGAGCGGAGCACGGGACTCTGGAGAGCGGCCTGGAATAAGAAATATGTTTTTTTTATTCAAAACTAGCTGTGCCGGCGGCGACGCTTGGATATCGGGTTTCAAAAATAACAGACTTCCATCCCGTTTCCCCAACATTTCCATTCGCTGCTCTATGATGCTATTGATCGTAGCGTGATGAAAAGTATACTAAACCTGCCCAGGAGTAGGTATGAAGAATAATTGTACCAAGTTTCGTTGAAATCCGTTGAGTAAAAACTACTCAGTAGTTTTTGTTTCTATAACGAACATACAGACAGACAAAAATTTTACTGATTGCATTTTTGGCATCAGTATCGATTACTAATCATCCTCTGACTGATGGCACACTTTTTGTGCGATAAAGTCTGCGTCTGAGACATTTAAAAAGAGCGTCTAGGTCTGCCGACAGAATGATCGAAGATGTGCGTCGTGTGCGTTACTGGTTACTGTATATAATTGTAAATGAGTGCGTCACTGATAGTCTGTCGTCTGCGCTGCCCCTAAAAGTTTCAAGCTGAACCGTGAAGTTCGAACGTCAAGATGACAGAGAGCGCTAAAGACATTATGTCAGTGAAGTTTCATAATGTCAGTTAAGGTTTTGCTGGCAACGCGAACTCTCCGACCACAAGCGAATATAACTCATCGACTACTTTAGAAATATCTCGTCCCTATCTTTGTCGCGAGTTGTGTCGACGCGCGGCGGTAACGACGTGTCTTGACTTGATCAATGCCCTACAAGTTTTGCGACCTACTCTTTGATGTCTCACATACCCCGTCGTTCCCCCGAATGGCGAGGATGCGAAAATACATTTTCTTCAGCAAAAAAAATAATAAAAAAGGGCGTGATGCTGATCGCTTACATTTTTGAATATCGTCAACTGCTTCATATCGGGCATGATGAAGTGATCAGGGCGTACTAACATAAAAAGAAAAAAAAATCATTTGGTAAGATATCACATGTTAACGCTAAAGGTAGACTTTCGACCAGAGCGGCTCCGGCGACACTAACGCCGCGTCAGAGCCGCTGCGTCAGTGTCGCAGCGGCTCTGACGCTGAAGTAGCTTCCGAGCAGCGCGACTCCAGTGTCAGTTCCAGTTGGTATTCCATGCCTAACGGTAGTGCGGTGGTGGTGAGTTATGTTCTGTACGACCAATATATATCAAGTAACAATATTAAACCAGACCCACTTACCGACATATGCATAGCGTCGCTGATATGATCGATCTTCCTCCACGCCGGCGGAATGGGCACGGCCAGGTGGTCGGCCAGCTCGCGGGCCCTCAGCTCCACGGCCGCGAACAGCCCGTTGAAGCCCATCAGCAGCATCCGCCCGGCGGTCTGGCCCTCGGCCTCGGGACACGGAGATAAGAGCGCCTCGTAGTGGCCGCGCAGGTCGGCGGCCAGGGCTTGGGCGCTGCTCTGAGGAGACTGGAAGAGGAAAAAATTCGGAAGATTAGTAAAGGGTCTAGAAGGCTAGACGGTGGGAATGGACCGCCGACCAACGCGTCCTTTTTCGGATCAACCAATTTTTGTATTCATTCTACATGGTCGGTGGTATGATACGGCCAACCACGAACGCAGCTTGTCGGAAGAGATGAGCTCCCGACCAAGACCATTGGCATCGACCAAATATTGGTCGGATAACCGTTTTCTACACTGTCCATTTTTATATCTACCCGACCAAGTGTAGTCCACCTGTGTAGAAGGCCTTTTACTAATCTCAAGTAAGTCAATAAGTTCTAGATCCACGGAGCGAACAACCCAATCCATATTGTAACCCATTTTTATATTTTGAATATTATTAAATTCGTCCTCACCCTTGCTGAAGACCAGGCGCCATCAATGTTTATTATACTCTTATACTACCAGTAGCAGATGATATCTATAGTTACGGGCGATTAGGAATTGCATTTTTCTATTTCAAATGGAAATCTAAATTCAAAGAGTTTGACTTATACACAAATCGCATCCTTACCTCCATATCCATCACCAAGCATCTCAAATGCATTTCCAACTGCGCCAGCAGGTCGTTGAGCGGCACGGGACTGTTCATTATCACCGTGTTCAGCTCCGTGATCATCATCAGCACCGACGGATCCTCCGAGTGCACCTTCTTGAGAGCCTCCGGTAGTATAATCGTACTAAAATTGTAGTTCAGCTGTACTAAGTCCGCCAAGAGGAGGTTCGCGTTCCTAACGCACTCCACTGCTACAGCCATAGCCGAGTCTTCAGCAGACGCTGACTGCAAAGGCAGCAACGAAAGCAACTCCACAGCTTGCATCGATAACGCACTCATATCGTCCAAATACCATTCGCCTTCTCTGGACGTCAAATCGACCAAACAGTCACCAGCACTTTGCGCCCCGTTCTCCAACATCAGATACCGTCTGTTTAAATTACACAGCATTCCGACCACGACGCATTCTAAGGCAGACGCGGCTCCTTCTTCAGTCCGCACCCAGTTGCTAATATTCGCCTTAGCTTCGTTATATGCCTCCTGTGCTAAGGTCAATGCATCTGGTCCACCTTCCAATTGCAACCTTTCTATTGCCTTATTCAAGGCAACATTAGCCTCAGCACTGATAGCCTGTAAGCGATAGTTGTACTCAACGATCTGAGCCGGATCTGTGTTGTTGTTATCAGAGAAGAGAGCGTTCACTTCGTTGGTGACCTCGCGGCTGACTTCAGAGGATTTGTTCTCCAGAGCAGCCGCTAGGTATTTCCTGGACATCATGATGCGATGGTACTCGGTGTGGCTTTGAGGGTAGTACTGGGATACCGCTACGTATTGGGAGAGCAGTTCCAGACAAGACCTAACTAGGTGGTTCGTGTGCTGCATGCACTGGTTGAGTTCGGTCTCCGCTTGTTCGCACTGTGATATCATGGAACTCTGTCCGGCGTTCGTCAGGAAGTCTTTGATGTGTTCGAAGATCGGTACATCGTCGTCTTCGTTGGTCCCTGAGAACTCTTGGACCCAGGCCATTAGTTGAGGTCCGTTGAGTGCTTCCGTCGTTTCCGCGAACGCTTCGATTTGCGTATCAAAGTCCTTGAGGATCTTTACGACTGCTTTCATGGAGTCTTCAACAGCGTTCTTGGCCTGCTTATAGGAGCTGTACTTCTGCGAGATGGCGTACAGCGGATGGGTGTTGAGGTTTGGCCCGTACGCCTCGATCTCCTTGATAAGCGCCATCTGTTGGTGGCACTCCTGAAGCTTGCCTTCGATCGACGTCAGCTCCTCGTCCTCCTTCAGCCAGTTTTCAGCGGCTTGTTTTATTTCTGGCAATACAGCCATCAATTGTTCCCTGTAAAATAAAATAATTTAAAATTTTGTTTCTAAAGTAACGATAAAATGGCAATGTGAGGAATAGGGCGGCTAATGTACATTAAAGGCTTTCGAAACCTTTTAGGGCGGTCCCAATCCCTTACGATTTTGATTAAAATTTAACATTTGTAAGGCGTAAATTGCTTTTCGTCAAAAACTGAATTAATTGAACAGTAAGGATGATATACATACAATACATGAAAGAGTCTTTTCAGATCAAAATATTACATTCCGACCTGACGACCAGTTCGGTTCTGATGGTAGCGAGTGCTACTTCTAGCACAGTGATCATGGGTTCGATTCCCACACAGTACAAATATTTGTGTGCATGACCATGTCCATTGGTGTACATTGGTCTGGGTATTTGTTTACAAAAAACACCATCTACGAGTAAGTAAGTTTATCAGTTGTCTATTTCCCATACCCATAGTAAGCTTCGATCTATTTTGTGACTAAATAGCATGTGTGGCCCAGAATGGTATCTCTTGAGTTATTTATTTAGCAAAGTAAGTTTATCAGTTGTCTAGTACCCATAGTACAAGTTTCAGCTTAGTTTGGGACTAGATGGCGCTGTGCGGCCCAGCGATACCGTCCATATTGACATCCGACCGCTCACTATTTTATTTATTATTTAAATCTGAATTAATGAAGCTGTGGCACGTGTCAATATCCGTATCCATTGTTGCCGGCATAATTACACAGTCATAAGGCATGTGTAATTGTTAATGTCGCTGAAAGCCACTCCGCTCATTTCCTGTAATGGCTGAATTATTGAGCAACGCTGATGTTATGGCTATATTATATCAGGTCAAAACATATTCGGAAACAGAATAGGATATTTGACTATGCATTATCAATAACAGAATTTTTGTTATGAAACCAATCACTTAAACAACATCATCATCATCAGCCTTTTGCAGTCCACTGCTGGACATAGGCCTCTCCAGTTGTTTACCACCTAGGGCAAACTTCTGGAGGATATACCCATAATCGCCACGACGGGCGGGCTGGTTGGCAATCGCAGGGCGTAGCTTCTCGCTCCGGTGACGCTGCTGCTCGTCATCGGCCTGTGGTATTTAGCTACGTCTTCTATCGTGATGATTTTACCGCCACCAGTCGGTTTGCCAGTGCCTCGTTTGTTGTTCGGCAGGATACACCACGGGCAGGTGAGGATGGCTTGGAGCGAAAAGGTGATAGGTCGCTCCCTTACATCACTTAAACGCAATATTTAAAATCAAACAAACTTCTTACGCGAGGCGTACAAAATAAGACATGAAACATGCTTGTGACGTCACTCGCAAGCCTTTTTGTATGATGATGATGAGCCTTTTGTATTTAGGACTCATCAATATTTGTAATTTTGACATTAAGAATATGAATAAGAATTTATTTATTGTCTTTACAGTTCTGTCATATACAGTAGGTACATAGGCATATATAACGCAATCGTACAGGCAGACAATAGGACAAGCTCAGCTGATGCTGTCGCGGGAGCGCGTCCCCGGCAGCGCTGGTTTTCAGCTTTCCCCTACCCTCTGAGGTGTTAGAGGGCATTGTGATAACTCGGAGACAGTTAATGCTAGCATTGCTAGCACACTAATTTTTCCCACTCTAAAAATTACCTATTGTTTGTGTGTGTAGTATACCTAAAGAAGAAGATAATTTTTATTAGTTCACTTATAGCACAAAGTTTTGTCAAAAACTAGTTTATTGGATTTATTTAGAGTGCAAAATAAAACCCAAATTTGATTCTTACTACTACTAGAAAAACGAACTATACCGATGGAAAAATCCTTTTAACTCTATGGCAACAGAAATGGCTATTTCATAGTTCACTGAAGATCCAACTTCAGGTGCATTTCGATTGCAATTGACACTTCAGCTAACTAGAACTGGAGACAGCGCCCGGTTTTATTGTCCCCCCATCGGGGAAATATACGAGTGAGGTGCAAGAGAAATGGTAATACATTCAATTATGAACCTTATTCCTTGGCAATAAGACCAGTTAACTGGTATGTCTAGTAAATTATTTGGAGTGCAGGTTATAATTTATGCAAAGGAAAACCTTATTATATAGTAGGTGAGTGGCCAGCGTTGTCCGGCTCGTTTATTTAATTATTTATCACTGATACAGTTTCCAAACTATACGATTTTTCCGACATTATCGAGAACAGACAGAAATACGACGCGGAAGTGCCCCGGACAAGCGGAAGTGATAAATAAAGCATTGTCACAGACGTAGCTAGCTACAGTCAATTACAGTTTTTTGATTACAAGGCCTATTGTTGCCATAAATTCATTTTATAAAAAAAAAACCTAACCCAAGACATCATGCTGGGCTACACAGTGTTGGGGTACTATGGATAATAAATTTAGATACTTTTTTTGGTAATAAATACAGTATAATATCAGACCAAAAGAAATTACAACCTCATCGTTGTCATCATCAGCCTATCGCAGTCCACTGCTGGACATAGGAATCTCCGGTTGTTCGCCGCTTTGGGCAAGGCCAGCGTGGCGATTAAGGGTGAAGCCTCCAGATGTTTGACCAAAGTGCCAGAGGCCTGTAATGCAATAGGCTGATGATGATGATGATAAAGGCCTGGTACCGGCTAGTACTCACGTGGCTGCGCACGCTCGGTGGCACGCACCGCTAACATCGCCAGCGCGGCGCGCACGTCGCGTCGGCTGCGCGGGCGCTTGCCTGGAGAGGCCTGCGACCAGCCGTGGACTACAATAGGCTGATAATGATCATGAAGGCCCGGTATCGGCTAGTACTCACGTAGCTGCAGCTAGATCATGCGCACGCTCGGCAGAGCGAACCGCCAACATCGCCAGCGCGGCGCGCACGTCGCGTCGGCTGCGCGGGCGCTTGCCGCCGCCGCCCGCTCCCCCCCACTCCACCAGCGGGTCGTACACGAACGCCTCCAGCAGGGTCAGCAGCGTCTCGCGTCCGCGGCGCATCGTGCGCAGCACGTGTTCGCACGCGAGACGGAATATGCCCTGGGGACAAAGGAAAAAGGCGTTTTATTTACGAGTGTTTTTTTTTATTTAAGAGGCGGCAGACGAGCAAATGTGATGCCTGGTGGTAAGCAGTCGACACCGCCCGTGGCAACTCAAATCGAGTTCTGGGGTCGATGCCGGCTTTTTAAATAGGAGTACGCTCGTTTCTTGTAGGCTCCCAAGTCGTAGCTGTTCGGAGTGTACAAAAATACTAAAAAACTTACTGAAATATCTTACCTAAAATGAGGGGTAGAAGTTTGTATGAAGCATTCACCCCGAATTTAACGGGAGCGAAGCCGCGGGAAAAAGCTAGTATCAAAATAAAATAATTAAGGAATAGAGCGCGTCATTGTAGTTTAGACAATCTCTACCTACTAGAACTCTAGACCACTAGAACCTACTACTACTCTCCTACTAGAACTCTACTAGAACTAGAAGAGAGGTAGGGCATAGCGAATCTTCGCTCGAATTGAGCCGCCCGTCCGGGGAAGGACCTCCACCCTATAGAATACCGCAGCCAAATGACCTCCGGGTCGTGGTGGCTGGTGAGTAGGGTCTCCGGAGCTCGTGGGGGGTAGGGTTGAGCCGGCATGGCAGTGGCAACTGACAGGCTAACCAGTTACTTGCCAGTTGTTACAGCGATTTGGGCTTCTCTTTCGCTTTCCATCAGGCGTATGGAAGCCGTTATGTCGAGCTATTATAAAAAAAAACTCGTCTGTAGTGCAACTCGACGTGATTACAGCGACAAAGGCTACCTTCATGGCCGATTGTAAGCGGCGCTGAGCCCGCTAATCCGCGGCGTGTTTGCGCCGTCACGCCGCCGCCCATTAGCAGAGCAAACTGTCACGTCTTTGATCATAAAGGAGTCTGCCCACTACACCGTACCATACCATGGCCGTGCTATGAACGTGTCAAGCACGGAAGGTAATACGATACGGCTTGCTTTGCCCACTGAAACGAGTCGACGGCGTTTAATGCCCGTATGATGCCCGTATGATGCCCGTATGATGCCGGTATGGTGTCCGTATGCAACCCGTATGTTGCCCACCCGTAATTTGTGTGACTATTCATAGGAAGCCGTTTCATTATCGCATGTGTATCGGTAATGCCTGGACGTCTGGGGAGTGGTTTTAAGAATAGGTATGGCTATTAAAAGATTAACTGTACAATTTGTACTAAGATTGTATAGGCTGGACTAAACTCAGAGAAGGCATTTGAGACGCGTTTATAACGGTCCTTATACGCGGTTATAACCCGTATTATCACCGTGCGCGGAGCGTACCGGCACCGGCAAAATATTCTCGCCGACAATTCTGAACTGTCCGTGCATGGCACGCGACGGTGCTGGTCGGTGACGGAACGGTCTAATGGGCATCGTCTCATAGTTTTCAATACAAAGAATACTTTTTTGTCTGACACGTTCATAGCACGGCCATGGTATGATACGGTGTAGTGGGCAGAGTCCTTAATTGTATTGCAACGCGTAGCTACACAATAGGTAGTCACTTTGTGAAGGAGGTGACAAACATCTTTCATACTTCTGAACCAAGGGTCGTGGGTTCGATTCCCACCCGGGACAAACATTCGTGTGATGAACACTTGTGTTTGTTTCGTGTCTGGGTGTTTATATTTGTATTTAAGTATTTATTTGTGGTACCTTCGTTGTTCTGATACCCATAACACAAGTGCTTAAGCTACTTACTTTGGGATCGGAGCAATGTATGTGATGTTGTCTAATATTTATTTATTTACTAAAACACCAAGTAACACAATGAAATCTAAAACCCGTCCCGAAGCGAAGGAAAAATGCGTCGCTAGTTTGATATACAATGGTTGGTAACTGAACTGACACACATCCACCTGATGTATCATAAATAGACACAGTGATTCACAAAATTAACATGCCCAAATAACATATTAACATGCTCCGCTCCAGTCGCGATAATGAGAGACAAGAGCTAATTAGAGGGCTGTGAGAGCGATGATACCCGTGAGCCGACTGAGTTTAATGTATGTACTCTGACTAATGAAGATTTAGAAAGAAAATAAAAACGTTTATTTAGTGCAAAACAATACATGCCAGTTTTAACAAACACACACATCGTAGGGCATATCTAATGCCGCGTTTACACGCTCGCGTTCAATACGACATTCAACGGGCACAAACACAAGCACAAGCATGTGAACGGGCTGTTCGTCTGTTTAAATGTGCACGTGCGTGCGCAGTGTGTAGGGCAGGGCTGCTCGCCAAGCTGCTTGCCGGGCTGCGTGGCGCGCGTGTAAACCTAGCATTACATAGTAACATACACTATAGGGCAATGTAATAAATGGTAACTCAGCATTAGCTAATAATAATATAACCACAGTAAACTTAAAAATTAAAAGTAATAATATCAGATATCGTTCGTGTGATTTCCAGATTTAGAATAGGACTGCCCCATCGCATCCCGTGGGTCTCGTAAAAGTTGGAAGATAAGGCAGCAGCATCATCATCATCATCATCATCATCAGCCTATTGCTGGACATAGGTATCTCCAGTTGCTCGCCACCTAGGGCAAACATTTGGAGGATATACCCATAATAATCGTCACGTAGTTTCTGGCTCCGGTGATGCTGCTGCCCGTCATCGGTCTATGGTATTTAGCTACGCCTTCAATTGTGATGGTTATACCGCCACCGGTCGGTTGCCAGCGCCTCGTTTGTTATTCGGCAGGATGCACCACGGGCAGGTGTGGCTTGGAGCGGAAAGATGATAGGCCGCTCCCTTACATCCCCCAGGCTTCAGCATATACCTGTGCAAATAAAACCTACTGCGGTCTCGAACTCGCCTACCAAACGTGGTGACTAAGGCAAATCCCCCCAACTGAAAATTATCATTGGGGGAGACAGTCCAGCAGTGGACGTTTGCAGGCTGATGATGATGATGATGATGAATATCAAAAAAGTCCCTTGAATGGCTTCGACCCCAGGATATTTTTTTCACTTCCTAAACAGAGTATCTTATAACATGTCCCTTGAATAAATCTCTTACACTCACATTGCCGAAATCAATATTATTGCCAAGATAGAAGCCAAACAAAAAAGTGTTTCGCTAAGTTCCTGTTCTCATAGCAAACGATACCCAAAATCCCAAACATGATCCGTTATGACGTGGGTGTCAGTGGTCATACATTGCGTTTTTTACGCGGGTGCCCCAAAGTAGGGCGGTCGCAAATTGTGCTGTTTACGTACGTACCCCGCCCGGGAGACCAGCCACGTAGCATACGGATTGAGACCGTACCACGACCCCAAACCAAACCCTTGATAATATTATATGCGACAGTAACTGTCTGTCGCACTTTTACGCCAAAACTATAGAAACGATTTGAAATTTGGCCTGAGAAAGCACAAATTCTACTTTTTTTGCGAAGGGTTTTTAGAGGTATAAAAGGTTGAATTGCATTTTAAGAGCTCGAAGATTGAGAACTTATTATTTTGGATGTTGATATACATATTGGACACGTATTTTTCATTTAAACAAAAAATAACAAAGATACAGGGCATCAAAATGTAGGAGTAGGGGTCTTCGACGTCACTCAGTGGCGAAACAAATCCCACTCTCTGAAGTTTCGCGTGATTTCAACGGGCTATATTTTTGTAATTTTTGGTCTAATTTACAAATGAAGAAATACGTGTATTTTATTTTTGAACAATCTAAAAGACGGACTAATCACATTTTTTATGGCAACAGGCCTATTGTACTTATAGCTATATAAAAGAGGTAGTGTCACAAGCAATACGCTTTAATGGGGGTAAATGACACTCATTGTTTCATATAAAATATAAGTTACAACAGCTCCTATTGTATCTGCTCCGTGGGTGAAACATTTCGCGTGGGCAGACTCAAGAGATGCGATTTTGAACGTAAAAGTTTCATTTTAAAATTCACAAACAACCTCTCTCTATGAGACCCGCCATCTTTTCTAAATTTCTTAACAACAAACTTTTAATTAAATCAACGCTGCGTTGCTTTTTGTTAAACTTTGCTCTCGACCGTTGCGCTTTCAACAAACATAACATTTTGTTGTGTGCACACGTGTTTGGCTTGAAATTAAGCATAAATTTAGCACCTTGTGATTTAGCTTTTACAGTGTTACTTTTTAGTAAAAAAAAGAATGAATTTATTTATTTACTTCGGCATACACAACAAGTAACAATCGAATATTTGACAACATAAAAGAAAAGATGCTTATAACTAGATTCTTACTCAAAAATGTGTACACTATCATCATAAAAAAATAAAAGAATTAATGACGTATAAACAGGTAAACAAATGTGATATGTATTTATTTACTAAATAGAATGAAAACCGTCTTCATATTATAGGTGTATTTATTTACAATGACACATAACAAAAACCGTCGCTATGGCAACGTTGAGACACCACAGTCCTCCGCCGTGAATTCCCTAGTCGGGTCCCTTAGGGCTACTCTCCCGGCTGGAAGCATTTGGTCAATGTGGCGCCGCAAGGTCTTCCCCCCTTCTGTAGTTACCTCGTAGTGTACACTTCCCAGACGCCGGATCACCTTCCCGAATTCCCACTTTTGGGAAGGGTCACTATAAGTCCGCACCTGCACCTTTTCGCCAGTGACGAATGTCTTTTTCACCGGTGCTTCGGGGGTTTGTGAAGAGTGGAAATGTACATTCTTTTGAAAAATCGTGTGTAACTTTGTCCGTATATCTCTGTTGAACATTAGTTGATATGGAGTCTGGCCGGCGTTGTTCGGGGTCTGTCGAATTTGGGTGATAACTGATCTTACTTTTTCACTAATGTTTCCTGAATTATCTGCAATCCGTCTCAGTGATTTTTTAATTGTTTGAACGAACCTTTCTGCTTGTCCATTTGTAGCCGGATGATAAGGAGCGCTGGTCTTGTGAATGATACCCGATTGTTTGAGGTACGTCTCAAATTCTGTGGACGTAAACTGACGTCCATTATCCGACACCAGTACATGGGGAATTCCAAATGTAGCGAAAATATCTTTTAACTTAGTAATACACCAAGCACTTGTAGTCGATTTCGTTGGCAAGACTTCTACCCATTTGGAGAATGCGTCCACGACTATGAACAGTTGATAGCCCGCTATTGGACCTGCAAAATCAATATGAATCCTTTGCCAAGGACTAGCAGGAATTTCCCAATGGTGTAGTGGTGCTTTTGTAGGTTCGTTTTGTTGCATTCGACAGGTTCGGCACGCGTTAACTTTGTCTTCTATGTCCTGATCGATATTCTTCCAGTATATGAAACTTCGAGCCAAAAGTTTCATTTTTACAATTCCTATATGTCCAGCGTGTAATTCATCTAATGCAGAAATTCGTAGGGTTTGTGGTATTACAATTCTTGTTCCTCTAAATAAGCAATTATCTTGAACTGTGAATTCATGATCTTTATAGCCAAATTGTTTCAGTGGTCGGCCAGCTAGCAAGGCTTGAATTACCGTTTGTAGTTCTGTATCCTTTCGCGTTTCCTCTTTAATGATTTCTGGACTTATACTTAGTGTATTGATTAATTGTGTCTGGTAAGTAGTGATTCTGTCAATTTTATTTTCAGGAGTCCTGTCAACCGGAAATCGGGATAAGAAATCAGCATTACTATTGTTCAGTGATGAGCGGTATTCAATGGAATAATCAAATCCAGAAAGAAAATGGGCGTAGTGAAACAGGCGCATAGTACTCATTGTCGGCAAAGTCTTGTGTGGGTGGAAAATTGCTGTGAGGGGCTTATGATCAGTAACTAAAATAAATTTTCTTCCGTAGCAGTAATGAAAAAATTTCTTTAAGCCCCAGTAGATAGCTGTAGCCTCTTTGTCGATTTGGCTGTAATTTTTCTCACTTTTAGACAGAGTTCTGGAGGCAAATGCAATTGGTCTTTCAGAACCATTCGGTAGCCTGTGAGACAGAACTGCGCCCAAGCCAGTCGGTGAAGCATCTGTTGCAAGTATCACAGGTTTATTGGGGTCAAAGTGTGCTAGAACGCTGTCACTTAAGATATGCATTTTAATTGCCTTGAAACTTTCTTCACATTCCTTCGTCCATTGAAAATCAACTCCAGTTTTTAGTAGTTCGTTTAGAGGACTCGTAATTGACGCTAAATTTGGAATAAATTTGTTGTAGAAATTTGCCATGCCTAAAAAGGTTCGTAGTTCGGTGACATTTCTTGGTGGTTCTGCATTGGCTATGGCGTTTACTTTATCTTTATTCTTGTGAAGGCCGTATTTATCAATGGTATGGCCTAAATACTTGATGCTTCTTTCGAAGAAATGACATTTGTCCTTGTTGACCCGTAGGTTGTTATCCTTGAGACGATCAAGTACCTTTTTCAGGCGTTGTAGTAATTGACACTCAGTCGACCCCTGGATGATTATGTCATCAAAAAAAGCATTTGACACCTTCGATACATTGGAGTGTTCTATCCATGAATTTCTGCCATAAATTTGGTGCTACTTTCACTCCGAACATGAGTCTGTTTACCCTGTATGTGCCCTTGTGAGTACTTAGTGTCTGTAAGAGGGCACTATCATCGTCCATAACCATGTGTAAATAGGCCTGACTAATGTCAAGAGTACAAAATAACTCACCGCCATTCATTTCCGAAAATATGTCCTCAATGATTGGGATGGGGTACTGCTCGTCTTCAATCACTTTATTCAACGTAACCTTGTAATCGGCGCATAAGCGGATACTGCCGTTAGGTTTTACGATGGGTACTATAGGAGTCCCCCATTCTGAGTGGTCAACCTTTGTAATAACACCTTGTGTGCATAGTCTTTCAATCTCCTCATCAACCTTAGCTTTAAGAGCATAGGGTACTCTTCTGGGTTTAACAAAAATAGGATGTGTATCTGGACGTAAATTCAGATGGGCTTGATAATTAGGTATTTTACCTAGGCCTTCAGCAAATACAGTTGTAGAATACTGTTCCAGAAGTTCGTCCAGTTTGGGGTGTGATTCAATGTGTATGTGTCTTATGTCTGCAAGTTCAAGTTGTAGGTCTTTTATCCAGCTTCGCCCAAAAATAGGGTCAACATTCTTATTGATTACGTACAGTTTATTGTAACATTGTTGTCTTTTGTAGGCGTATTTTACATATGCGACACCGGCAGGTTTGATAATTTCTCCCGTATATGTTCTCATCTTTATATCAGTTTTGAAAAGCTTTTTCTGAATTCCAAGATCTTTGAATTGTTTCAATGACATTGATGTTAGAGCTGCTCCTGTGTCAAACTCTAATGAAACTCGTTTATTTTCAATTTCAATAGATATCATGTATTTTTCTGGAATGTCTGACTTTATGAGATTGATATCACACAGACTCTCATCGCTACAGATCGCATCTTCTTCAATTTGGTGAGTATTTTGCTTACGTCTATATTGTAGACAAACTCTTGCAAGGTGACCTTTGCGTTTCCAGTGGTGGCAGGTGTTGTTAATGCTGCCACATTTATCTGCCTTATGATCATTCTTTCCACACCTGTAGCATTTACCACGCAGGTCAGCAACTGTTCTTGGATGCTGTATTTGTCGACTAGTTGAAGGCGTACTTCGTTGCTGACTTTCAAATCTAGGTGGAGTTACCTTATGTACTGGTTCAGCCCAGGAAGACATTTTTGAAATGTGTAGATTTTCAGATTTACTCATTTCCATGGTTGTCGCTATTTTTTGTATGTCCGAGAATGCACATGATTTTTCTTGTAATATCTTGGTTCTTATTTCATCGTCTTTTAACCCTCTTATAAACTGTAAGCATAAGTACATGTCAGCGATTGATTTATTACAGTTTGGACAATTGAAGTTGCAGTGTTGCAGTTACAGGTTAACTTCTTAAGTTCTGACGCATATGTATTAACAGTTTCGTTCTGATGCTGCAGTCTAGATATGAATTTGTGTTGTTGAACCCAGATGCTAGGTTTCGGATCTAAGTATTCTTCCAAAATTTGGGTTAGTTCCAGAAATGTCATGTCCAGAGGATTATCAGGTGCACATAAATCATATAATTTTTCATGTAATTCAGGAGTCAATGAAGATAATAAAATATATACCTTCATGCGAGGGTTGTCCGAGTAATTGTTCAGTAGTATATGTAATTCGAATCGCCTTATAAAATTTTTGAAAGATTCCTTATCCTGTAGGGGTTGTAATTGCATCTTGGGTTGAGAATTCTGAGTATTGCTATTGTTTACTGTTGGTACATTTTGGTGGCCAGGTTCTAATCTTAAGAGTTGGAGTAGTTGTACCTTTAGGTGCGTTGTCACATCCTCAAATTCAAATCTGTAATTTATTTCATCTTGTAAAGTAGTGTCTGCAGTTTCGGATTCGATGGTAGATTGTATTTCTTGAAATTTTCGTAAATTTTCGTTCAAGCTGTCAATACGTAATTTGATTTCTTCGTTGGTGATTTCAGTTCTTGTGTTGATTGAACTTTGGAGTCTTGTAATATACCCTCGAAGGGCTCCTCGCACGCGCTTAAGCTTTTGTGCATCGTTCGTGGCCATCGTCGCCAATTGATATGTATTTATTTACTAAATAGAATGAAAACCGTCTTCATATTATAGGTGTATTTATTTACAATGACACATAACAAAAACCGTCGCTATGGCAACGTTGAGACACCACAAAATGTTTAAGGCAATTTAAACTAGGAACCTAATCTTAAACTAAGGTTTCCCTCGTACTATTGATTACCAGATGACTGGGCCTTCTTCCAGACTAGATATTCTGACAAGTTGCGCGAAACAATTAAGGAATTAAATATCTTCTAAATATATATAACTCAAAGGTGACTGACTGACATAGTGGATCTATCAACGCACAGCCCAAACTACTGGACGGATCGAGCTGAAATTTGGCATGCAGGTAGATTTTATGACGTAGGCATCCGCTAAGAAAGGATTTTGAGAAATTCTACCCTCAACGGGATAAAATAGGGGATGAAACTCTATTCCACGCGGACGAAGTCGCGGGCACAGCTAGTCTTAAATAAAAAAGTTTAGCCTCGAAACGCGCAATACAAAAAAAAGGTATCTAAGTAAGTTTATCAGTTGTCTAGTACCTATGGTACAAGCTCCGGCTTAGTTTGGGGCTAGGTGGCGATGTGTGGCCCAGCGTGGCATGTATTGGGTTATTTATTTATGTCTAGCAGTGCGCTGATGATAATGACGAACCAAACTGGTCGTGAAATATTTTATTTACACCAATCGCGGCTCATATTAGAGTGACATAACAGTTCATAAGGCCCCCAATAACCCGTCGTCGCGTCAATAACCGCTGCGTGGGCGCTGCAGTAACGCATAAATACTGCGAGCGGTGTTGGCGTTTCGTTCAAAAACATCAGCTCGATTGCCGCGCGGCAATTTTAGTTAAATGCGAGCGGTGTAGGGTTGTTACGTACATGCTTAACAAGGGACTTAATTAAAGCGGATGGTTACGTGTACCCAATTCTCCAACTAAATATACATTCATAGTAATATTATATGTTTTTTTTTAATAAAGAAGGAATGAGTGTCGACCTCAGCTAGGGACCGCCCTACAGAGTTGGGCAATTTTCAGATGCATTTAAAATAAGATAAATAATAAAATAAAATTGATTTGGAACTTTAACATGGTACAAATTACAATGGATGTACGATAACAGCCACATTAGTTTTACAACTGTGTCGCAGCTGTTAACGCCCACCTCCGATTTATTACGCCGTAGATTTCAACTCCAGAAATAGGGAAGATAAGGGTGCTGGTTGTCAATCGGGACATGATCATAATCAGCCTGCAAACGCTATTTCATTCTCATTTTTTTATAGCAGCACACCTTCCGTCGCCAGGTAGTAAGCAAATGGAGGACCCAAGTCGCCACGGCAACCAAATTTAATTACAAAGAGAGATAGGGCATAGCGAATCTTCGCTCGAATCGAGCTGCCCGTCTGGGGAAGGACCTATAGAATACCGCAGCCAAATGGCCTCCAGGTCGTGTTTCTGATGGTGAGTAGGGTTTCCGGAGCTCAAAATACCTGGGTCTCTTATTGGATGCGCGGTGGCAATTTGGCCCTCATTTTAAAGGGTTGTCATCGCGCCTCCTCAAAGCTGCGGGCGCATTGTCCCGGCTTCTCCCCAATATTGGGGGCCCCAAGACTGGCTGCCGGCGTTTTGTACGCCGGCATTATTCGGAGTATGGCGCTCTACGGAGCGCCAATATGGGCAGACGTCGTTAGCCGGACGGAGAACGCGCGGAACGTGCAGCGGCCCCAGAGGGCAATCGCCCAAAGGGTCGCTCGGGCCTACCGCACCGTAAGCTTTGACGCATCTTGCGCTCTGGCCGGACACCACCTTGGGGGCTGGAAGCCCAGGTGCTGGCCAGAGTGTATCAGTGGACGACGGCGGAGAGGGCGCGCGGGGAGCGCCCTGCGCCCGCCGAGAGGGGCGCAATCAGGCAGGAGGCTCAGGAGGACCTAGTCCTTCTGTGGAAGGAGAGTCTCGCCTCCGCAGAGTACGGCAGAGTCCTTTTGGATGCCGTGGTGCCGATCTTTGCCGACTGGCTGGACCGGCCCCACGGTTTCCTTACTTTCCGCCTTGTGCAGGTATTGTCCGGACACGGTTGTTTCGGGCAATATCTGCACAGGATCGGGCGGGAGCAATCCGCGATGTGTCACGAGTGTGGGGCTGACCGCGACTCGGCCGAGCACACTTTGATAGAGTGCTCTGCATGGGCCGCGCAACGTGCCGTTTTGGCCGGCACAATAGGGCCCGTTGCTTCGCTCCCCGCGGTCGTTTCGGCCATGGTGGGGAGCCGCCCAGCGTGGGTAGCTGTGTCCTCCTTCTGCGAGACTGTCATGTCCCGGAAGGAGGCCGCGGAGCGAGAGCGGGAGGATGACCCTTCCGCTCCTGCGCTCCGCCGTCGTAGAGGTGGCCGGACTAGGCGAGTCTATCGCCAATTTTTGCCACCTGACGGGGTCCAGCCGGTAGGTGGTGCGGGGGCACCGCCGCCAGCATTGCACGGACCCCCGTCTTCGACGGATGGGAGTGGGCTCACCCTTCAGACCACTCCCATGACTCCCCCCTAAAGGGGGGAGCCAGTTGGGGCCTGTCGTGACCAGGCCGCGTCGGTGATGTCTTGGTGTACATACAAATAGGACCCTCGACACCACCTTTAAGGCGCATGACGAAGGGGCCGGGGTTTTTAGTGGGTATTTCCTGCCTCACTTCCATCTTCGAGGCGGGATGAGTCCCACATACCCCGCTGCTCCCCCAAGCAGCGGGAATGCATAAATGCATTTGCCCCGGCAAAAAAAAAAAAAAAAAAAAAGGGTTTCCGGAGCTCGTGGTGGTTAGGGTTGGGCCGGCATGGCAACTGACAGGTAACTGACCAGTTACTTGCCAGTTGTCACAGCGACTCGGGCTTCTCTTTCGCTTTCCATCAGGCGTAGGGACGCCATGATGTCGAGCTGCTATAAAAAAACTATTGAAGTAAGTTCATCAGCTGTCTAGTACCTACTCGTACCCATAGTACAAGTTTTAGGACTAGACTAGTTTGAACTTCTACCTTTACTACCTTTTTCTAGAACCAATCTGGGACGCCATGCTCCCATGTCGAGATGTTGTAGCGAATATAATGAGAATGAGAAAACTATTGATATCTTGACGATTCCTTGGCCAGGTTTAGACGTAATTTGATGTACGAGGAATAGGTAGCATTAACATAGTTTGTAGTGTATTACATTAAATGTTGTGTACGCCTATAATGGGCATATGTACAAGAATCTTTATGTTGTATATTATTGTAATGAATGTTCTGTATATATGCTGTTGGTGTACCGTTTTAAATAAATAAATAAATAAACTTCCGTGGCTTAACGTGGCGGGCCTTGGGCTATTTACTTATTACATTTGCTCAAGGGACGACCAACCCTGCAGCGCGCACGCTCGCCCAAACGCGCCGGCCGGATATTGAACCCGCGGCTGTCAAACCGAAGGCTCTGCAGCCGCCACACACTCTAATTGTTGATTTATCAGCTTTGTGCCAATTTCCGCACCACGTACGGAGGAACACGGTTTTTTGGCACTGGTGGTGTTAATATTGGAATGAATTGGCCTTTGTATTGACTATAATTCTCTTTTTAACCGACTTCAAAAAAGGGAGGAGGTTCTCAATTCGTTTGCCAAAAAATTCCTTCGAGCGAAAAGATGATGGTCACTCCATTACGTCCTATCATCATCTCCATAGGGATGTAAGGGAGCGACCTGTCATCTTTTCGCTCCAAGCCAACGTCACCTGCCCTTGGTGCATCCTGCCGAATAACAATCGAGGCGCTGGCAACCGACTGGTGGCGGTATAACGATCACTTTTTAAGGCGCAGCTAAATACCACAGGCCGATGACGGGCAGCAGCGTCACCGGAGCGAGAAGCTACGCCCTGCGATCGCCAACCCGCCTGCCCAGCGTGGCGATTATGGGTGAACAATTGGAGAGGCCTATGTCCAGCAGTGGATTGCAATAGGCTGATGATGATGATCATCTCCATTACATCTTATCTACATTATTCTTGAATGACAAAACTTAGTCGCAATTTTTTTTTTTATAGTGGCTCGACATAATGGCTTCCCTACGCCTGATGGAAAGCGAAAGAGAAGCCAAAGTCGCTGTGACATCGGGCAAGTTACTGGTCAGTTACCTGTCAGTTGCCACCGCCATGCCAGCCCAACCCTAACCCCCCACGAGCTCCGGAAACCCTACTCACCGGCTGAAACACGACCCAGAGGTCATTTGACTGCGGTATTCTATAGGGTGGAGGTCCTTCCCGGACGGGCGGCTCAATTCGAGCGAAGATTCGCTATGCCCTACCTCTTCTCTCCAAATGCCATCTGATCTCTACTAACTTACAATTAGCTTACTCGACGTATGGATTAGATACTTGATATGTAGCTCACTAGTCGCTAAGTAGCCGGGTGAAGCCGGGTAATCCGGTTAAGCGGCCATTAGCCGGTGTCCGCAGCAACTCGATTACCGACCATCTCGGCTCTACTCGGTCCGTGGGGCACACGACTCCTGATGTTTGTTATTGAACCCTTAATAGGCTCTTTGGTCTTGTAAATTATAAAAGAGTCATCATCATCATCAGCCTGTCGCTGTCCACTGCTAGACATAGGCTTCACTCATAACTAGCTGTGCCGGCGGCGTCGCAGGCGTGGATATCGGGTTACAAAAATAACGGACTTCCATAAAATCTATATCTATACTAATATTATAAAGCTGAAGAGTTTGTTTGTTTGAACGCGCTAATCTCAGGAACTACTGGTCCAAATTGAAAAATTCTTTTTGTGTTGAATAGACCATTTATCGAGGAAGGCTTTAGGCTATATAACATCACGGGAAAAAAATAACTATTACTCGCGGACGAAGTCGCGAGCACAGCTAGTGTATCCATAAAATAATTATCAGGGGGTGATAAGTGATCGATACTGATGCCAAAAATGCAATCAGTAAAATTTATGTCTGTCTGTCCGTCTGTCTGTCTGTCCGTCTGTCTATCTGTCTGTTTGTCTGTCTGTCTGTCTGTCTGTCTGTCTTGTATGTTCGTTATAGAAAAAAAAACTACTAAACGGATTTTGACGAAACTTGGTACAATTATTCTTCATACTCCTGGGCAGGTTATAGTATACTTTTCATCACGCTACAAGCAATACGAGCAGAGCAGTGAAGGGAAGTGTTGGGAAAACGGGAGAAATTTTTATCTGTATGTTTGCTATCTCGATCTGCGATCGCCAGTCCACCTGCCCAGCGTGGCGATTATGAGTAAATTCTTCAGGTGTCTGGCCAAAGTGGCGAACAACTGGAGAGGCATATGTCAAGGTCAACTCATCTATAGATACAACAAAATATTCCTGTCCTAAATCGATCAGACCAGAATCGAACTTGAAACCCTCAGTTGTCCCGGCCTCAACGCGACACCGACACACATAAAAGGACCGCTGTAAAAGAGTGCGGTAACCGCAAAAGCCTTGAGTAACGCGAAGCGAGGGACATTTAATTTAAAAGAGGGAACGAGTGCCGACCTCAGCTCGGAGGCAGTTGGGAAATTTGCAGATGCATTTACTGCGACGTAGATTCCTGCACAAGGAATAGGATACATAGGGACTGATTGGGACTCGGGTAGCTAGGTGCAATTAATGTTTTTATTTATCGTAGGGCTTAGGGCATATCTAACGTAATAACGTACACTATAGGACAATGCACCAAAAGGGTGACCACTCAGCCTTAGCCGTGACGCAAGCATCGCGGCGCTGATTTTCAATGCACCATTATTAATACATAATAAAAAAAACAGTCAACTGAAAAATTTACAATCAAAAGTAGGTAATAATATCAGATATCGTCCGTGTGGTTTCCAGATTTAGAATTGGACTTTTTTTATAGCAGCTCGACATAATGGCTTCCCTACGCCTGATGGAAAGCGAAAGAGAAGCCCAAGTCGCTGTGACAACGGGCAAGTAACTGATTAGTTACCTGTCAGTTGGCACCGCCATGCCGGCCCAAGCCTAACCCCCACGAGCTCCGGAAACCCTACTCACCGGCAGAAACACGACCCGGTGGTCATTTGACTGCGGTATTCTATAGGGTGGAGGTCCTTCCCCGGACGGGCAGCAGAAGCCTTTGTCCAGCTGTGAATGTTTGCAGGCTGATGATGATGACTGCACAGATAGTGACCTTTCATCGCGTGACGGAAAGCGAAAAGGATAGCCAAGTCGCTGTGTAACTAAATCAATCACTTGTCAGTTGCCACTGACATGCTGGCCCTCTAGACGGGTAAGCCTTACAACTCAAAAAGTCCGTTAGTCAACGAAGCGATTCTTCTTCTTCTCGAGTCAATGGTACTTCACCTCGAATGGAACCAGCCCAAAACCTGGCGACTTGGATGCCGCTATCGGTCGCCTTACAAAGGTCACCGATCGTGCACGGAATGGGACACAGACGGCAGGTGCGCAAATGTACCATACCATGGTCTAAAAGGAAGCGATGGGGCGGAGTTTTGTATTCTTTATTCGTCTCACCACAGATAAAATCTGTTCAAAAGCAAACGGCAGATGAAAATGAAGCGTACGGGCGCGATACAAATTGGAGCGACATGCTCGTAGACAGCCGGAGCGACTAAGTGCTACGGGACAGCGGGCCTCGTAGCGCGCTACGACGGCGGCTACGGCGCAGCGTACTACGGTGACAGTAAGCAAGTCGTGTATGCCTCGCAATCGGAAGTTTTTGTTTAGAGAGTGCCCTTCACTCCCCCACAATGTAATCATGACAAGGTCGTCTTGGCTATCACGTAGAAAGAAAAAAGACAAGTTCATATAGCGCACACACATACACATTACATGGAATTGGCATTAGATTAGACCTGTGGATTAGACATTGTTGGATGTAAGGGAGCGGCCTATCCTATCATCTTTTCTCTCTAAGCCAACCTCACCTGCCCATGGTGCATCCTGCGGAATATCAAACGAGGCCCTGGCAACCGACTAATGGCGGTATAACCTTCATAATTGAAGGCTTAGCTAAATACGACAGACCGATGACGGGCAGCAGCGTTACCAGAGCGAAAAGCTACGCCCTGCGATCGCCAAACCGCCTGCCCAGCGTGGCAATTATGGGTATATCCTCCAGAAGTTGGCTCTAAGTGGCGAATGTCCAACAGTGGACTACAATAAGCTCTTGATGATGATGATGAAGATATTGTGAAAAGTTTTCACCAATAATAAATCAAAATCTAGTAGAGGTCGTTCGCAGGTTGATGTTAAAGATGATCTGGTAGAATTAAGGCGGTATTATTGCTAGTAAAGGATCTCTTCTAGAGCACCTTCAAGTAAAGAAAATGCGATTTTCTGAAGAAATCACAAGCCTAATTTTGAATGTTAGAAATGTAGTTACCAAATAGTTACACATTGAGACAACTCACTGTAGTTCATTTGACTGTGTCTCGACGTCGTCGCGCCTTCGTGAGCTCGCAGCGGCTGCGACGTTTGCCTACTTCGGAAGAATTTACTTAACTTCAACGTGTAGGCGACATTATGCGACAGAATGTCCAAGTAAAAGAGAGACATCGATTGCGGAATTGGATTTACGGATGAAGTTGGAAATATCGTGGATTTGAATCCTGGTTTAGTTTATTTGGAATTTGAGGGCTGTAATGTGTTTTTTTTATTATACCACTAGGGTGGCAAATGGCTACCGGCCTGCCTGATGGTAAGCAGTTACCGTAGCCCATGGACGCCTGCAACACCAGGGGCATCCATGCTCAATGAAGGCAAATATTAGGACATTTTCAGGTCAGGTCGAGATAGGCAAACGTAGTTCAGGACGTAAGCGTAGTTTTAAAAAGGTCGGGTATAGCGGATCTTTGCTCGAATTGAGCCGCCCGTCCAGAGAAGGATCTCTACCCTATAGAATACCGCAGCCAAATGACCTCCGGGTTGTGGTTCTGGCGGTGAGTAGGGTTTCCGGAGGGTTCACAAAGTTTTAATTGTAGTAGCAAGCGAAAATTTAAAATCCGTTTGTGTAAATCGTTAGAAGATTGTTTATTTAAACACTTATGTAGATAACTTTAAAATTTAATAACTGAAAAAATTACAAAGAAACCACAAGCGAATTTCTGATATTTGCGTAAGAATGAACAAGCAGGATAGCCTGCGGCGAACTACCTATCAAGCATTAGGGGCTCTATACACTTAACCAGATCTTATCGCTACAAATCGCAGTGAGTGCTACTTGCACTTACATTTTGTTTTTTTTTTTGTTACCATTGACAGTAAACTACCATTACAGAATTTTGCAACGATTATTCTCAGTGTGACATTACATTACAATTTTGGAGAAGGCATTCGTTCAGCAGTAAATGACAATAGGCCGATACGTTGATATCAATGACGTTTTCTGCAAGACCTAACCAGTTCACAGCTTAGAGACTTACTCTCAACGAATAGGAAGCGTAAGAGAAGTCCAATCCTCATGAATTAATTTGATATCAATAGTAGTTTTTAACCGACTCCAAAAAAAAGAAGTGTTGTTTTTTTTCTTGTATGTTTGTTACCACATAACCTCCGGGAATTGTGAACCGATTTGTTTGATCTCCATCTCAGATCACTACAAGTTCTAGGCGAGTAAGTATAGATCGCCCTTAACGAGACTATTCGTCCAACATTTTCTACACACTTTCCTCGGCTTTATTGCACGGACCGAATCAACGTCTGGAAGCAACCAAATAAATAATTTCCCTTTGATCTCGGATCTGAATCACGGGCGTCCATGTCAAAGAGAATGCTAAGATTACGGCTGGGGCGCATCAAATGGCGGGGTGTTTTTCTTTAAGTTAGGAAGCTTTTGCTGCGATAGAGTATGTGACTAGTAATTGAATTACATATTATGTTCACCACTTGCGCAGTAAGGGAACTTACAAGAGGCGACTGCTGATATTGTTAACAATTTTATTATAACTAGATAGAAAAATATATGTAAAAGGTCTATAAAACTCTTAATACAACTTAGAAAAGTCTGGTGCTTGCATAATAAGTATTTATTTGAAAAATAAGTATCTAAGTAAGTTTATCAGTTGTCAGGTACTAACAGTACCATAGTACCTACAATCTTCGACTCAGTTTTGGACTACATTGCTCTGTGTGGCCCAGCGTAGCATATCTTGGGTTATTTAGTTTCAACATAATCTCTTTTTTGTCAAACTTTACTTATAGTCACTCTGTTCTCCTACTTTAATAGTTTTAAAATAATTGCACTAGTACATTACATTCAGGATGCAATGTACTCTCGTTAATAAGACCATGTTTTCTTTGACTCAAAGAAATATGATCGTAACAAACCCTTGCCATTGGAGGAAAATGCAAATTCTATAGCATTTTATTAAGGGATAAAGAAATCAAAGACATTCTCCAAGTTGAATGGAATTTAACTTTAATAATTCTTTTTATTTTTAACACTAAAAGTAATCTAAAAGTATGACTTTTGGAATGGACTTTTTAAATGAATGAAGATTAAAGTGAAGTGACCCTCAACGGATATTTTTTAATAATAAAAAATGTCGTTGTTTTAGGAAGTAGGTCAGAGCAGGTCAAAGATCAAAGAAGTGCAATTTTGAAGCATTGGAATGTAACAAAAGTGTTTTAATAATTTTACAATAGGCTTGTTTCCTTAAAAAAATTAATTAGTCCGTCTTCTAGATTATTCAAAAATAGAAGATACGTATTTTATCATTTATAAATTAGACCAAAGATTACAAAGATATACCCCGTTAAAGTTTCGCGTGACGTTTGTCGCACGGCGTGACATCAAACACCCCCACTCCTAAATTTTGATGCTTTGTATCTTTGTTATTTTTCATGTAAATGAAAAAAGAAAAAATACGTGTCCAATATATTTTTATAATCGAACATACGGACTAAATATAATGTAAGTATTTTGACCCAGGAAACATCCCTATTATTATCCGTATAAAGTTGACTGGCTCGGTGGCTCAATTGGTAGTGACACCTGCCTTGTGGTTAAATTAATTTTCTGTCGGATCACCTCATTTCGGATTATCAACTCTTTTTATATAAAAACCATTCTTCAGGGTTCTGTTTATAAAATATATGTTCAAATGGGTTTTAACGAACAATAACAACTAACGAAGAAGAATTTTCAATAATACGAAGCGTGCATAGCCAAGAAAGCAAGAAAAAAAACAATACGTCGAAAAATATTAAATCAAGTTCTATTACAGACTAAGTGATACATTTTTGTCTTAATACAGTCTTAATTTCGAATTTGGTCGTCCTTTTCGGGCTTTATAATGTACTATGTAGAGTTATTCTCTCTTATCCCTCCTTCACCTTTCCGACATAGGACCACGCGGGCTGGCATGAGATGCCACCGTTTCACGGTGGATTACATCCCATCGGGTACTAAAAAATTCGGTAACTCCTACTTATGCCGTACTATCAAAAAGTAGAATTCTCTGCCGGCACACGTGTTTCCTCCTTCTTACAGTATGGGATCCTTTAAACGAAGCGTGAAGAAGCATGTCGCGGGCCAGTATGGCTGTGGTAACTGACTGGAAACTGAGGTTTCCCGCCCGTTATCAGAGCGATTTGGGTTTCCTTTTAGCATTCCATCAGGCAAAAGGAAGCCACTATGCTGAACCAATATAAAAAAAAATATCGTCACAATAATATAATGTCAGTTTATCCTTTCTTTCCTTCAAATATTAATCTACGGAGTAAAAACAGACAGATTACCTATTGGTGTGACGGAATCCCGCCTTCGCTGTAACTAGGAAAACCCGCTGTCCCGCCGAGCGACGTTCATTATACATACAATTATGAGGGCTAATTAGGCATCAAAGTGGCTACTCGCGGGTAAGTTAATTATTAAGCGCGAATTTGCACCGCCTCCGTTTGTTTCGCTAAACGAGAAAAGGTTTACGCGACCGCCGCCCCGCATTACGTCTCCCACACAATCTCTTGTTACTTTCCACTTAGAACGTTTTCAGGATCAATTAGTGTTTATCATCATTAGCGTATTGCAGTCCACTGCTGGACATAGGCCTCTCCAGTTGCTCGCCACTTAGGGCAAACATCTGGAGGATATACCCATAATCGCCACGCTGGGCGGGTTGGCGATCGCAGGGCGTAGCTTGTCGCTCCGGTGAAGCTGTTGCCCGTCATCCCGTCATCGGCCTGTGGTATTTAGCTACGCCTTCATTTGTGATGGTTATACCGCCACCAGTCGGTTGCCAGAGCCTTGTTTGTTATTCGGCAGGATGCACCACGGGCAGGTGAGGTGGGCTTGGAGCGCAATGCTGGTAGGTCGCTTCCTTACATCACAGTCCCATCTCAGTTTTCAGGATCAATTCGTGTTTACAAAGAACTAGACTTTCTTGTCGACCAGTTATGTTCAGTGGTATTGAACGCTGGCTCTGACACAGTGGACGCGGGTTCGACTATTACGCGAATTCAATATGTCTATGTGTCTGACCAACTGGCCGACGACTGTCGGCCGGCCCAGGTACCGCTGGGGAGATGAAATGGCGAAGGACCTGCGAGAACTCCTCGTCGACGAGTAAATTCATGATACATAGTTTGTAGTCTCTTACACAACTCTTACAACAGCCACAAAGAAATATAGCGGCTATATAGCCGTCGACCAAAAGCTTTGCCTGCGCAATTTATTTAGGTACAGCGCCATCTATCAGCCGAGGCAAGAACTTAAAAATGCGAGGTCTATAGATCGTTTTGCATTCGTAAAGTTCTTAGACAAAAAGACCGATCTAACTCAAGTGTTCGTAGAAATAGTTGAAAAATAGTGCAGTGCAGCGAGACGGGCGAGACGGGCGAGACGGGCGAGCCAGCGGGCCCTGCCGCGAGACACTTCATTAAAACTTGGACGCGCCTGTGCCAGACGGCTTTGAACGCCGACTCGGCGTGCGACGGGTTAAGTGAAAAGAATGGCGGTGTCGAGGGTACATACCGACGAAGATGTTTTAGCAAGTGGGTGACATTCATATGAGGGCGGTACGTCAAAGTGACATTTCGTATTTCTTGACAGTCGATGTCATCTGTCAATACACTCGCCGTCTGTCATCGGACCGATACTGAACAAACGTTCAAAAATACTTTTTTTTTAATTGATTTATTGATTCGATTCCGGAAACTTCCAGCTAAGAAGCTGAGTTTTGAATAATTTTATTAAAAATCTTAGCAATTGTAGAATCTTCTGTCGCGTCAGTGTCGTTGCCAGATTGCGCAAAGCAAAACAGAGCTTGTGTCGTGTGCGCCGTTTTTGATCTAAAAATCGTACAATATCCCGATATTGGACGGTTTTTAGATCGACGACGACTGTCAACTCTGCTCGCGAGGCAACAACAAAGGTAACGAGATTAGGATGTCTGCAATAGCCCTGTTGCCGTAAAAAATGTAATGAGTCCGTCTTTTAGATTGTTCAAAAATAAAAGACACGTATTTTTTCATTTGTAAATCAGACTAAAAATGACAAAGATATGGCCCGTTGAAATTACGCGTGACGTCAAAGAGTGGAAGCTTTTTTGTTACTGAGTGACGTCAAAGACCCCTAGTCCTACATTTGCATGCCTTGTAGCTTTGTTATTTGTTGTTTAAATTAAAAAATGAAAAATACGTGTCCAATATATTTTTATAATCTATAATACGGACTAAATATAATGTAATTATTTTGACCCTGGAAACATCCCTATTATAATAGGTTGTTAACTTAGCAGCGCGGTGGGGGGTAACGTGGTTGGAGAGGGGGGGAGGGCAGCAGGTTCAGATGCATTCATTATGCGCTCCAGTGATTAATACGCTGGTAAGCCGTTTGGATTTCATCCCTAAGGTGCAATGGCTGGTTTTAGCAAGGATTTCATCCTTGAGGTCTCTGTTTACTAGATAAATTATAAAAGCTGTTCCTATCTTGATAACAAGCGTAAATTATTGTATAACTATTTCAGTTGCTTACTTGTCCGTTGTAGCAGCGACTTGGGCTTCTCTTTTACTTCCCATCAGACAAGGTTAAGAAGCATTCAACATTATTATAAAATTTCACATGCCTAATGGTAAAATAGAGGTTCTCATACCTACAATAAGACATATGTTTTCAGCGAAATAAAGCATCATTTCATTTCAAGCTACTATAAAAAATCTCATCATATAGCAGTCCATTGCTGGAAATATGCATCTTCAGATGTTAGCCACTTTGAGCAAAGATATACTAAACTAAGTAAATATGAATTTAATAAGACCCAAACAAGTTGACCAACATTTCAATAAATTACACATAATCAAACTTGGTAAGAAGATTAGAAAATTACTTAATGCCTTCAAATTCCTAGCAAGGCCAATCTTCATGAATTTATATTTGAGATCATTATTCAAACTGTAAAGCAAACTAGCAACCAGAAAGATATCACACAGTATTAGAAAAATGTCTATGTTATTAATAGAAACGATACAAATCAATGTATAGTCAGCATCAGATATATACGTATATCAGAGCAAGTAAGCTATTTATATAAATGTACACAGTATAACCAGCCAAAAATATCTACACATCGACAGTCACAATGATATAAACAGTGACAGTTGTCAAATACAACTAGCAGAGAACAACAAGCAGAGAACTTTCATAATAATTTCAACACTCAAAGGAATCAAATGTATACGACTAACTAATGCGTTTGAAACACTACCTTAAAATTAGGTTCTGCTTAGCCCAATGGCTGACTGGTAGAGTATGCTTTTGTGGCTTTCAGTCTTTGTCTAGACTTTAAATTATTACCGTTATATTGCGCACATTTAAGCACCTTCGTTGAGATAATTATGAAAAACAGACGTTTACTGCTATTTAAGAACGGCATGTTTGCATTCAATGCATCATAGGTTAATAATTCTGGAACTTCCGATATGTACTCGTAGATAGTTTTTGGCTGTTTATTATGTGTAGGTACAGCAGATCTATTTCAGCTTGATGACGATCTATTTGAGTAGCTTTCGTGCTCACATATATCTGATGCTGACTGTACATACACTAATAGAAACAGAACTAAAATCCTTGAAGTGTATTTATAGACTGAAATTGCGGTAGTACTTTTCGATTTACAATGGTTACCATCCGTTACCTGCGCCTACAGGGTGGTATTCAAACTTAGATAGGTCGTTCTTCTTTTTCATCGATAATAACTAGACATTTTCTCGATAATGCGGATTTAACATCTTAAAAATAAACGGAAATAAATATTTTAAGACATCATTATGAATATGTAAACATCCATATTTAGTGTTTCTTTTTATACTTTTTCTGTGCAGTGGCATTCCACAAAGTATTGTGACAGAGTGGCCCTTTTCATCGGAGAGAAAAAAAAGAGAAAATAAATTTTAAGGTAGTTTCCATATAACAAACGGAATTTTTTGCCCGATTAGTAAGGAATCTCTTGCGCAAGTCCGACTAGTAGACTTGGGCGATTTTTTTATAATAAAATCTCGCAAGTCCATATCGTACTTGGGCGATTTTTTTTATAATAAAATCTTATTAAAAAAAGATATGTTAATATAGAGGTACATTATCATGAAACCCCCTGTATTCAACGAAGGGCGAGGCCAATCGGAACTGCGATAAAGTACGTAGCAAACTCCGCCGCACGTAGCCCAAGTTATTCCGGGCTTATTCTATTCTCGGCCGGTGATAAGGCGGCTGGTTATAAACTTACAATTCGATTCGCGAGCAGATTGCCTTTGAGCGACTGCTACGCTGGTACAGCACCCCACTTTTACATAATCTGTTTTACCTATACTTATCTATCTATACTTATAATAAATCTGTAGAGAAGACAATTCTGTACACGGAATATATTTTCAAAATAACTATCAGGGGGTGATTAGTGATCGATACTGATGCCGAAAATGCAATCAGTAATTTTTTTGTCTGTCTGTTGTTCATTATAGAAAAAAAAACTACTGGATGGATTTAACGAAACTTGGTACGATTATTCTTTATACTTCTGGGCAGATTATCGTACACTTTTTATCACGCTAGACGTCACCGGCATTCAAAAGGTTAAGAGTTGATGTCATGGCGTACTTAGAAAAATGTAAGTGTAACATAACAGCTTAACGCTATATTAAGCTGCGGTTAAGCACCAAACATTCAACATTAGACAAGGCACTAACAGCTCGGTGCTACGAGTAAACGCTACGACGTAGCACTTCGTAGCGGACTACGGTTAAAACACGGAGCAATATAAGGAGGAGTTGTTGTAAGTCACATTGTTATGAACGAATGCGTGTCATTGTGCAAAATAGCACTGCTGGCATAGGACATAGGACAAAGACAACTGTCATTAGGGGACATTTACCTTAATCAACACCTTTCTACTAAAGTTACCCCTGCTGCCCGCCTCTTGAAATTCCCTTATTCGTCCGCTACGACACCCACAGGGAGATCGTGTGGTCCTATTTTACACGTAAATTTGGAAACCACACGCCCGTGTGGTTTCCAAATTTACGTGTATTTATTTACAAAAACCCGTGTGGTTTCCAAATTTACGTGTATTTATTTACAAAAAACCCGTGTGGTTTCCAAATTTACGTGTATTTATTTACAAAAAACCCGTGTGGTTTCCAAATTTACGTGTATTTATTTACAAAAAACCCGTGTGGTTTCCAAATTTACGTGTATTTATTTACAAAAAAAAATATCTAAGTATTTTTATCAGTTGTCTAGTACCCATAGTATAAGCTTTGGCTTAGTTTGGGACTAGATGGCGTTGTGTAGCCTAGCGTGGCATATCTTGGGAAATTCATATATTTATTTATAATGGTTGAGATCGTCTCTTTATGTAGTTCAGGTAAATTTCACTAGAAATATAATTTGTAAAGGAGATGTATTTAAAATCAGAGGTGTAAAAGTGGTTGAATTCACAGTGCACAGTTGCTTAGGCCATCTCCTCTTTGTTTTTGCTCCGTGGTTTAAACGATGTGTGGTGTGCACCCGGCGCGGATCTCGTCGAAAACGGAATCCGCGATGAGGACATCCGCACTCCGCACGTACCTCCGCAAATCCGCTGAGCTCGGGAGCGCGGCTTGGTTATGTAAGAGGTTAAGCGGAGGGAGGATATTTCTATGTCTTATGATCATTGTGCCAAACAGACACTTGAGCTCAAATCTCATTACATAGGCATTTTAGGGTGGCAAAGGGTTTTTACTCATGAAATCAGATTTGTTTTTGTCAAATAACTAAATAGGGCTAGGAGCTCGGTGGCGCCGCGTTCTTGTTCGCTTAACAATGATCGCAACGTTGTGCAACCATTGGCGCGGTCAATCCGATGATGGATGACCAAAATTTGACACCGATTTCCTCCGTGCCTCGGAAGGCACGTTAAGCTGTTGGTCCCGGGTGCTATCTTTACCAACTCAGATATGAGTCGTTACATCATATCAGAGATGATGATAACTCTGACGGACGCCTAAACTGGGAATGGGTATAGCTTACCCTAAGTGTTGCGGAGGTCTGATGGCAGTCGCTCTGTGTAAAAGCTTAGCCCTCGCCAAATCTCTCAGTTTAGGAAGCCGACCCTGAGACAATCGGGAAAAAGGCTAGGATGATGATGAACTAAATAGGGCTAATATAGAACAGGTTGTAGTCCCCCAGGCGAGCGGTGACGGAGGTCATTGGCACGCAGCTAAGCAACAGCTGACATGTACAATTGAGTAAAACAAATAAAATGAAAAAGGGGGGACTATTATTGCCTTAGTCGCTAGGCTTGGCAGCCGGGTTCGTGATGCTATTAGTATGGAAACCAGACTATTAGTATTTGCTTATGAAACCAATTTCTCAAACGTCTATAAATCCGGAAGCCACACTAGCTATTAGTATAAAATTTACTTATGAAACTAATTTAATAAACGTCTTTAACGATTGCAATCTATTTATCTATCTATACTTATAATAAATCTGTAGAGAAGTCAATTCTGTACATGGAACATATTTTCAAAATAACTATCAAGCGGTGATTAGTGATCGATACTGATGCCAAAAGTGCAATCAGTAAAATTTTTGTCTGTCTGTATGCTCCTTATAGAAAAAAAACTACTGGACGGATTTTAACGAAACTTGGTACGATTATTCTTCATGCTCCTGGGCAGGTTATAGTATACTTTTCAACACGCTAAAATCAATAAGAGCAGAGCAGTGACGGGAAGTGTTGGGAAAACGGGAGAAATTTTTATCTGCATGTTTGATCGCGCATCACGCCAGAACTACTGCATGAAATTGAATGCGGTTGTCACAAATATATTGCTAGAGGTCTAACTTAAAATTTAGGTACCATTTTATGGAAGTCCGTTATTTTTGAAACCCGAAATCCACGCGTGCGACGCCGCCGGCACAGCTAGTATAAAATAAAAATAACCAAGTAGTCCATAGTCTACGCAGAATTTACTAATCTCACAATGACCTACGAAATTAGTTCCATATCACACGTCGTCCTTACAAAGTTCCGTTTAAGCGAAAGTTAAGAACAAACATGCAGGCACCATTGTATTGCGCTCGCAGATAATCCTTCCTGCTAGATAAGTTGCTAGGCGGAGCTTTAAGCGCTAATCCGAGGAGCTTTGTCGGACACAAAGCTTGTCTGACTTTCATCGCGATAACATCGCCGCGGCAATTCGTATTAACGTGGGAACTGATTTAGATGTATGTTTGGAAGTGACTCGTAAGTCTATCTTTTTTTTCTAGTGGGAAATGTCCAACTAGAAAAAAAAGGTACACATAGACTTACGAGTCATTAGGCACCTTCATGCCGCCTCCGGGGGTAGTCGGCATGGTGTGTGGGACTCACACCTCCCAAAATGGGAGGGCATACCCATTAAGCCACTCTGTGTCAAATAACATCTGATAACATCACCTACATTGCTTCGACTCCAAAGTAAGTAGCTTAAGCACTTATGCTATGGGTGAATCAGAACACAATTACATACTTTAATACAAATATAAACACTCAAAACGGAACAAACACAAATGTTCATCACATGTTTGTCCCGGGTGGGGATCGAACCCACGACCCTTGGTTTAGAAGACAGAAGTCACTACCAATTGAGCCACCGAGCCAGTCAAATGATGATGATGATAAAACCACCTTGGTCTATCTATGGAGGCATCACTGTGTCTCCAGTGGGCAGCAAGTTGCAGGAAAGCGGGTAGCATAGGCATACGGCCGCATCCCTGCCTGTCCTGGCCAGCCGCTGACAAGCGGTCGGCACTCCTGATCCAGGGACCCTTCTACCTCTTGTAAGTCTACCTAACCGAGTCACAACCAACCCCACTTTATATGTATGTCTGCATGTAGGAACATATACAGGAAGAATAATAAAGGTACTTTTAATACCCATTTAGATCGTAGAGAGAGAGCGTATGCAAAAGCAATCTACTGGCGCCATCTAATTGAACCCAGTTCTAAAGAACCCAATTACGTCACAATAGCCCCGGGGAAGATGCATAGAACCTCGTATAAAGGGTAATTTATAAAATAATCCGGCTCCTTTAAAGTCTTTATTTTATTTAATCGGAGAATCATAAGCCGGAGATCAGCTAATTTTCCGCATACCCTTTAGTATGCGGTCAATTAGCCTTTCTTCAATGGAAACTAATCTTAAAGTGAAGAAACCTGTTCGTTTTTACCAACTTATAAATAAATAAATAACCCAAGACATGCCACGCTGGGCCACACAGCGCCATCTAAGCCGAAGCTTGTACTATGGGTACTAGACAACTGATACACTTACATAGATATATTTTTTTGTAAATTATTATTATTCAAAGTCAAAGTCAAAATAATCTTTAATTGTAAAGGTTTTTAAAAAAAAACACTTACTAATCGTCCAAGCTACCACCGGTTCGGAAAGCAGCATTCTACCGAGAAGACACTGGCATGAAACTCGTGTAGTTGCTCTTTTCAACATAGTGTTTACAATATTATTATACATAGAAAACACCCAGACCAATACAAAACCGTATTTTTATTTACATTTTTTTTTTATAGTAGCTCGACATAATGGCTTCCCTACGCCTGATGGAAAGCGAAAGAGAAGCCCAAGTCGCTGTGACAACTGGCAAGTACCTGTCAGTTGCCACGAGCTCCGGAAACCCTACTCACCGGCAGAAACACGACCCGGAGGTCATTTGGCTGCGGTATTCTATAGGGTGGAGGTCCTTCCCCGGACGGGCAGCTCAATTCGAGCGAAGATTCGCTATGCCCTACCTCTCTTCATGTAGATAATTAAAGATAATAGCTTCAAAGGTGCTAATACCAACCTAATTTAAGAAAGCTTCATTAAAGAAGTTGGTACTCAAGAAACTCGAACGGGCATTAGGATTTAGAAGGAAAAAACTTTGCCTGATCTGAGCAAACGAGATGGCACGTGAAATTAGTGCTGAGAAGAGTCTCGAGCCTTAGAGTCCTTCTTATGAAAGTGTCGGGTCCTGCGCCACATTAATCTATACCTTTTTTTTTTTCTAAATGACTACGATGATGGTTAGGCCGGCCTTGTCATCATCACCGGACCGTTGGGGGAGCGGAAGGCTCTCACCCCTAATTAATCTATCCCGGTTTTCTCCCATCCAACAAATCATGCTCTGGGCTAAATTAAAAACTTGGCAACCACTGGGACGATTCTAACTATCATCATCATCATGTCGTCCAAGCCGTATCCGGCGACGGCGACTCCTAACTGTTGTCTGGATAGTTGTGGTGATAGGCTCTTATGTGACTCGCAAAACCGACCTTCGATTTGAAGACTCGATCACACGGCACACAGTGGAGCTGGCCAGCCGAATTTATTGTGTAGTTGTAGGACTTCGGACGAGTCTTCCTTATTTGGCGCTTTGCATCAAGGTCCTTCAGACGCTTTTCCTCGAACAGATCCACATTTTTCCACTATAACATGTGACTTTTAAACCCTTTTCTAGCAGAAGACCCCAAAACGCAAAACGACACATTGAAAGAAATGACCCGATGGCTCACTTGATAGTGACCTCTGCCTTCTGAGCCAAGGAGTCGTGGGTTCGATTCCCGCACAATACAAACATTTGTGTTCACGAACATGTCTGTTTTTATTGGTCTGGGTGTTACTATGTGTAATAATATGTATTTAACAAAAATTAAAGTATCTTATGTAAGTTTATCAGTTATCTAGTACCAATAGTACAAGCTTCGGCTTAATTTGGGACTAGATGGCGTTGTGTGACCCATCGCGGCATGTCTTGGGTTATTATAATTATAGCATGTGACATTTAAACCCTTTTCTAGCAACAGACCTCAAACGCAACAATTAAACGAAACAATGAAAGAATGACGGTCTGTGAAGACTATAAGTCGTGATTCACCGCACTACGCGGAGTAATTTGGTGGATTTTGTTTGGGCGCGGAACACCTCGCAACGACAGCGGGAGTAATTAAAACTTTAACCCGAGACTGCTCCGAGGGTAATGTTACCAGTTACTTAGCTCCTTTTGGACCTCGCGACTCGTTACGTAGCATCAGTTGCTGCAATGCAGCAGGTATTAGTAAAATGGTTCCTCTCGCGTGACAGAGAAGCCCAAGTCTCTCAAGATGTCCCTGAGCCCAAGTAACTGCGGCAAATCTCAATAATTTTTACTGTGGCTGCTTGGCTTAATGGTTGACTGTACGCGGCTTTAAGTTTTTATTTTGTACAATTTTTACGTGCAATAAAGATTAAATAAATAAATAAACGATTACTGACTTATGTTTGGTTCGTGAAAGAAAAGCCCAAGTCGCTAAGGCAACGTACATTTAACGAAATAATTTTGTTACCGTCATGTCAAGATGTAATCATCTTTTCGCTCCAAGCCAGCCTGCAAGTGGTGCATCCTACCAAATAACAAACGAAGCTCTGGCAGCCGACTGGTGGCGGTATAACCATAACGATTAAAGGAGTAACCAAATACTACAGATTTAAAGAAATAGGCGGTATTATTGGTAGTAAGTAATCTCCTCCACACGACCTACAAGTAGTAAAGTATATTTTTTACAAAAATCACTTAAAGTACGTAACAGGCATTGTACCGGACCGTTCGAAAGCGTTCCGGGGTCACGCGGGCGTCATGACGTCATTTATATTTTTTATTAAAAGTTATTTTTGGAATGGGATTTTGAGGTATATTAATGACGTCGAGCGGGGTGGCCATAAAATATTATGAGGTGCTTTAATCTCTCTAAAGAGATAGATGAATGATGGTAAAAGGTGAATCGAAGATTATCCAGCTGTTGCTATGTAACAATATTAAATAATAAACACCAGAAAGGTTTCCGGAGCTCGTGGGATGAATGCTGCCTCGCAGTCGGCAACGCGCGTAATACCCCTGGTGTTGCAGGCATCCATAGTCTGCGGTAACCGCTTAACACCTGGCGGGATATAGCCTTGTTTGCCTCCTTTGTGTAAAAAAAACCAACGTGAGTCTTTCCGAACAGCTACGACTTGGGAGCCTTAAAAGAAACGAGCGTAGGTACTCCCATTTAAAAGGCCGGCAGCGACCCCAGAACTCGATTTGAGTTGCGGGCGTCCATGGGCGGTGTCGACTGCTTACCATCAGGCATCACATTTGCTCGTCTACCGCCTCTTGCATAAAAAAACCCGAAAGACTGATCCACAAGTGCTTGGTATTTGAAGAGAAAAGTACCATACCAGCATATACGCCAGAGGACGAAAGTAATCGCTGCTAGTACGCTGAAGTAGCAGTGGGCTGCCATAGAACCGGCAATCGGTGGACAGACCGAAGATTCTTGGATTGGACACCACTTTTAGGCAGATATAGATGGCGTAAGGCATTAGGATAAATTAGGAATTAAAACCGGCAAGAAGCACGAATTATCAAATTTCTTGCCGGTTCTTCTCAATAGAAATCAACTTTCCGAACACGGTGGTAGATTCTATTGTTTGTACCCGCATAATTTGACGATTCATAAGTGCTTGTCATAAGTCTACTTGAATAAAGATATTTTTTATTTTCATTTTCAAAGGTACCTATTATTATTATTTACTTATTTAAGAGTGGACGGACTACACAACTACCCAAGAATCTGACTAGTGATTTTATTACTTGTCAACTGCGGTAGCGACTTGGGCTTCTGTTCCGCTTGCTGTGATGTGCTTAAAAAACCTGCAGCATCTGCTCTAAAATCTATCTCCGACATTTTTTTTAACGCAAGACATGCCACGCTGGGCCACATAGCGCCATCTAGCCCCAAACTAAGCCGAAACTTGTACTATGGGTACTAGACAACTGATAAACTTACTTAGATACATTTATTTGTAAATAAATACATATTTTATACATAGAAAACACCCAGACCAATACAGACATGTTCATGCACACAAATTTTTGTAATGTGTGGGGATCGAACCCACGACCCTTGGCTCAGAAGGCAGAGGTCACTACCAATTGAGCCACCGAGCCAGTCTGCGGTATTTCGGCGGTATAATATTCTTCGATAAAAAAACGCAATGAACACTGATATTTATTACACTGTTCAGCAAGAAGCACCGTAATATTCGTATATTAAAAGAATAATAACGACCTCCGAAATAAAATATATGGGAGTGAGTTACGCATTTTCGTATCTACATAAGAAAACATTTAATGTTATTTATAGTCCTTGCGTATCTTGAGCTGAACGCAAAAGATGTACTGTATGATACTGATGTTAGATCGGATGACGAAGAGACCCCAGATTGGAAACCTGGGTTGAGATTTATTTTAAGGGCAACTGAAAATAATCCAATACTTTGCAGGTAACACTATTACGTATTATTTATATTTTAATTAAATTAATATCATTTATTAATTGCGTCATCCATTAAGAATAAAAATAAATTTAAAAAATTAGCTAAAAGCATTTTTTTTTTGAAAATCGGAATTAACGTCACAGAGACCCGAATAAACAGAATTGTTTATTACAAAATGCGAGGCCATGTCTGAATCTATTTGTTACGCTTCTTCCTTTTAAGCGCACTAGTAAAGTTATAGAGAATTGGTATCTGTAGCCGAAATACGGTAAGAAAAGTATACGACGTTAACGACATGCGGAAAACTTTTTTCATATCTAAAAATAAGATTTCCGCCTGTCGTGAATTCATAAGTACATGGTTGCATCTAATTTTGCCAAACTGCTTGGCACTGATTAACGCAGTTAGCTGACCAGTGACCGTCACGAGTTGTAAACGCGAGCAAAGTACCAAACTTGCTGGTGAACTTGGAAATAGCCTCGGGACAACAGTAGCGAGGCTACAAATCTTAACTAATATTATAAAGCTGAAGAGTTTGTTTGTTTGTTTGAACGCGCTAATCTCAGGAACTACTGGTCCGAATTGAAAAATTCTTTTTGTGTTAAATATAGCATTTATCGAGGAAGGCTTTAGGCTATATAACATCACGTTGCAACTATTAGGAGCGAAGAAATAATGGAAAATGTAAAAAAAAAAGGGGAAAAAAATAATTATTCCACGCGGACGATGTCGCGAGCACAGCTAGTCTTACTATAATAGTGAACGTAGACATGTTTCTGTGACTAAAGCGATCGTACACTGCCAGCTATAAATTTGATAGCATAGCGTACTATTGTACCGATTTTTTTTTTGTAGTAGCTTGACATAATGGCTTCCCTACGCTTGATGGAAAGCGAAAGAGAAGCCCAAGTCGCTGTGACAACTGACAAGCAACTGGTAAGTTACCTGTCAGTTGCCACTGCCATGCCAGCCCAACCCTAACCCCCCCACGAGCTCCGGAAACCCTACTCACCGGCAGACCCACGACCCGGAGGTCATTTGGCTGCGGTATTCTATAGGGTGGAGGTCCTAAGCCGGATGGGCATTTTTTGGCAAAAAAAAATTCTCCAATAATGGGACCAACTAGGAAGGACCCTTTCGAACAAAAATATGAATTTATTAAATAGGTTCACAATTCTCGGAGATATGTGGTAACAAACATACAAAAAAAAAGAGTATTCAATCGAATTGAGAACCTCCTCCTTTTTTGAAGTCGGTTAATAAAGGAGCTATTCACGAGTCAGCTTACCCACTCAAAAGCGTCTATCCTCGTCGCCTTGTAAAGTAGTCGCTAAAATAATTTTCGCCAAAACAATAACGACAGAACAACCGCGAGAGCCACACCAACTAATAAATATGCAGTTTAATGTTTGTATGTAAATTCTGTTATCACGACCCGCTCACACGGGACGGCGCGGACGAAATAAAAATGGAATCAGCTAAATGTGTGTCGGAATCCTTGTCATGGAGAGTTCCGTAGTTTTAAATGGAACTGTACATAAATCAAATATTAAAAGTAGATGTAAAGAAGCAAATTACCATTTCCTCATCATCTTGATCGTTGGAAGTCTTTCACAGTCCGTTTTGCGCACAATTTTCTGCCTCGTGCAACTGTTTTTGGAATCAGCTTCCAGCTGCAATTCTTCCAAATAGATACGACCACATACAGACTACACAAGGGCCGGCATTGCACCTGTGACACCACTGGTGTTGCAGTGTGTATGGACTGAAGTGATCACTTACTATCAGGTGACGTTTGCCCCCTCTGTCATAAAAAAGAACTCGCTCCAGGCCAATCTCACCTGCCCTCCGTGCATCCTGCCGAACAGCGAACGGGGCTCTTGCAAAGTTGGTGACCGCAGTAGGTTTTATTTGTACCCAGGTAAACTGCCGCTGCCCATTTGCTGATATTTCCTAAGACACCCATTATTCCTATTCTGAAAAGTATTCTGGTTCCTAATATGAGATACTTTGAAGGTAGTATGAAAGTTTATTTCGTGAGTTGAACTAAGATGTAGCTGTGGTAATAAAATAAGAGAGGTAGGGCATAGCGATTCTTCGCTCGAATTGAACCGCCCGCCCGGGGAAGTACCTCCACCCTATAGAATACCGCAGCCAAATGACCTCTGGGTCGTGTTTCTGCCGGTGAGTAGGGTTTCCGGTGCTCGTGGGGGGTTAGGATTGGGCCGGCATGGCGGTGGCAACTTACAGGTAACTGACCAGTTACTTGCCCGTTGTCACAGCGACTTGGGCTTCTCTTTCGCTTTCCATCAGGCGTAGGGAAGCCAATATGCCAATATGAGAACACATAATTGCTGGCAAAGAGTTCCACTATTTAATGGTACGGTATAAGTCGTTAGGCACTGTGGGATCTACGATAAGACAAATATGCTTGCGCAACCCTAAACCACACCGCTCATACTTTCGGAGAGGCTTTAAATGTTTTATATGGAAACGGCGATTTTTCATTTCGTTTTCCATTTGCTACTGTAGCCGCTACCATATAAATAAAAGTTATTCTCTATGAAATTGTAAAGTGTTATGTTTGCTAATAGTCGTATTTCAATATATCAGTTTTGGATTGAATTTTTATTGAATTGTCCGAATGATATTCACAACGAACAGTAATTAACTGTTCTCAAGTACTAATGTTGATTACTGCGAATCAACCTCATAAATAACAATTTTATGATTAGTTCATTTAAGATTAGATTCATTCTTATGATTTAGATCATATCTAATATATGAACATGTTTTGATGTTTATTAAGTGAATAAGTGTAGTAATTTAAGTGAAAAACTCAAAATTTCAAGCTCTATGAAATACTTGAACAGCTAATTAACTGTTTTTGACATACTTACAAGGTGCAATTAATTGAACAGCCCTGAGAAATATGAAAACGCGTTGTAAGCGCAAAAACGGTGGCGAGGTCGAGCCCCACGTTGGGCGCCACTTGGCAGCTCAGACGTAACGAGAGCGCCCTTCACGCTGCTGTCTGCCCATCCGAGTGCTGGTGACCTAGGGCTGGGATGAACTAAACATTAGTTTTTGTGCCCAATAGGCGCATTTAGGTTAAATTAGTTTATGAAAACACGTTATAAGCGCAAAAGCGGTGGCGAGGTCGAGCCCCACGTTGGGCGCCACTTGGCAGCTCAGACGTAACGAGAGCGCCCTTCACGCTGCTGTCTGCCCGTCCGAGTGCGGGTGACCTAGGGCTGGGATGAACTGACAAACACTAGATTTTATGCCTAAATGCATCTGATAGAATATTGTAAAAAGGCACGTTGCTAAGCAACTTGATTGCTTCGACGTAACGGGTGCGCCTTTCACGCTGCTTTCTCAGCCTGCAAACCTCCACTGCTGGACATACAACTCAATAACAGCTGTCGTTTGGGGGGATTTGCCTTAGTCACGGTTAGATAGTAGGCGGTTTGGTGACCGCAGTAGGTTTTTTTTGCACCCAGGTAAACACTGCCGTCCGATTCTTAATATTCCCTTAGTCTTCAACGTTATCGTTCAATGTTATATGCTTGAAAGCATCTAATGGAAAATTACTAAAATGAATTCTTGAGTGACAACTTTGTTTAGAAAACGTGACATCCACGGAATTACCTTTGCAAGGTTTTTTTTACATTTAGTGGTAGTAAGCCCTGTCTCTAAGACAGTCCTGGATTTGATGCCCGTACAGTATTAAACATTTCTGTATATAAACATTCAAATGCAATTCAAGAAACGTGGCTTATTTTGTTTCAGCGACAACCCTCGTACGAGTTTCAACTTTATTGTGTGCACATGCAGACAAATGCAGGAGAGGCCTTGCAACCACTGTTACTTGCATTCTGTAACTACAGTTGCATCCTCTTTAGAGTTTGTTCAAATGAAATAAAGCATAAAGTGATTAACTTACACTTGGAATGAAATGAAATGAATAAGTGTCTCCGAAGTGCCATTTATCCATCGCCATCAGCTTTCTACATCCTTCGAATCTTTCTTCCTTTCTAGGTCCTTCGAGCCTAACCAGATTTGTGCCAAAGACCTGTCTTGGCCAATCAGTGACCGCTCGTGTACCTTATTTAAATTGCCTGCCTCCAATTAGAAGTTTCGACCTCAACATATTGCGTCCGGCTCGTTACCCCACCGGCTGCGACGATGCAACGGCCCTGCTGAATAATGCAACGGCTGCACACGTGGTCTATTGATGAGTTCACTAGCTACACAATAACATCATAAAGAGAAAGTCTACTGTTCCGACATAGTAGTTAGAGATATTTTCAAGAACTTCATTAAATAATTAACGAAAAAAATAATAAAATCATGCGTAATGTTATTATTGTTATGTTTTTTATATTAGTTAAAACACAATAGTTATTCAGACAAATCTCCTATACTCCTATATGAGGTAGAGTACTCTCACGTAGGACTCAAGTAGAAAAAAAATCTAAATTTGTACAGTGGTTACAAGTAAAGTGTGTTATATAATATATTAGGCAAATTAAGTCAAACTCCTAATAATCTTGTAATTTCTGAAACGATATCGCACATTTATCACCAGTCCATTGTGCCCCATCACCTGTACTATGGAGGATCCCTACCAGGCCACTGACAACAGTATAATCAGTTGCTAAGTTTTTATCGGAACATGTGTGATTTCCTTTTGGTTTTGAGTTTATCGTTAACTTGTAAAGAAGATCGTATAGCGAGCGATTAAACTTGTACCTATTTGACAATATACACAAAATTCGAAGCTTCCATTGTTTACCAATTCCATGCAAACCATTCGATGCTTCAACACGATCATCCTCATTGTACATAGTTACAAAATACATTTCGCCCTCTCGCTCCTGAAGAAACATTCTCATGAGTATTCCGCGGGATTAAAACAAAGCACACACAACCCGTGTATGTGTTTGTAATTATCGTTTCGGATGACAAGAACACTTTCTGCAGAACGAGGCGAAAATAAATTTGTGCAAATACCGGTTAGGGCGCATACCCACTATGTCGTAACAGTGAATTATCGTATCGTGGTGTGTGAATAGTGATATCCACAGTAATGTTCACATATAAGACGACACGATGAACTACAGTCCACGTTTTTGCACTGATGACAGATTGATAAGTAAAATGATAAAAAGGTCGCGTCTTAACGAGAAAGCGAATCGTTGTTGCGATCATCGGTCGAAGTCATGTTAAAAATATTATCGCGCTAAAGACAAAGCGTTAAAAAATAATAGGCTTCGATCCGAAGTATTCGGGAACTATTAAATACTTATATGTACACTACTAATCTCAAACAGAACACTGGCCGTGAACCTTAAAAATGTCGTCACAATGACGGAGACAGCTAAATACGACAGTCCTTCAATGATAAACTATTTCGACGATACAGTAAATATAGCAAGAACAGCTAGAGATGACAGTCGTCCCGATAAGTTACGTTACGTTATAGTGCGAACGCGCCCTTACGGCAAGCAATGGCGCTTTCTTAAAATAGAGGATTATTTCAGTCGACAAAAAAACGTAGGAGGCTTTCTGTTCTATTTTAATCGAGTTCTTATTTTGGGTAATGACTATACCGTTAACAGGGAAACGAACTGCCGGCGGCTTTATTGCAGAGTCAATGCGACCTACGCAACGATTCAGAGGCCTACTCTTAAGGCTCAGCCAAATATAGGTTATGTAGAGTAGGTATATATAAGTGGGATGTAAGGGCATATCATGTTTTCGCTCCAAGCCACCCCCCTCACCACATAATGCTGAATAACAGACGAGGCTCTGGCAGCCGATTGGTGGCGGTTTAACTATCACGAATGAAGGCGAAGCTGACCCAACCTGCCCAACGCAATTTGGCGATTATAGGTAAAGCCTCCATTCAGGTTGCCCAAAGTGGCGAACAACTGGAGAGGCCCATATCCAGCAGCGATGATGATGATGAGTATATTTGTATTTGTATCGAGTAAAACAGTATGGTTTCCAAGTTTAGAATAGAACTACCTCATCTCATCCCGTGGTTTCCGTAAAAGACGATTAAGGAAATAACAGGGAACGGGCAGCAGCGCTTACCGGGGCAAGAACTTACTTTCTGACGCACAAAAATGTATGACTCCCAGAAAGACCCGGCCAAAATTTTTCACGATCACCAATCAGAGAGGTAGGGCATAGCGAATTTTCGCTCGAATTGAGCCGCCCGTCCGGGGAAGGACCTCCACCCTATAGAATACCGCAGTCAAATGACCTCTGGGTCGTGTTTCTGCCGGTGAGTAGGGTTTCCGGAGCCCGGGGGGGTTAGATTGGGCCGCTATGCCGGTGGCAACTGACAGGTAACTGACCAGTTACTTGCCCGTTGTCACAGCGACTTGGGTTTCTCTTTCGCTTTCCATCAGGCGTAGGGAAGCCATTATGTCGAGCCACTATAAAAAAAAAAATCAATCATCAGCCCTTCGTAGTCCACTGCTGGACATAGGCCTCTCCAATTGTTCGCCACCATTCTCGATCTTGGACTTCTCGCATCCATCCCGCGAAATTTTTCTCCGGACCAGCCTTTCTGGAACCATCGTCTTAACGCTCTAGCGTCAATCAATTACTTTTCCATTAAGTATGCCACTGTAATTAGCAAAAGTAGCAGATCCCATTACCGGTGTCCAATCCTCTCGTGCCCGGCACGTGAGCGACAGAGTGCGTCCCCGAGCAGACAGGGGGACACTAAGCCCCGCCCTCGCTCGTTTGCGTCTCACAGTGTTTGTCGGCTTAGAGGTAAAATGGGGGTTGACAATACGTAAAGGCACTTTCCAACTCTGATTTCTTGTAACTTCTATAGATAGACAATCCTTTGAAATAAATGCATTGCTATGTGAACAATGGAACCACATTCAAAGTATTGTATGTAAATCGCAGTCTGTGTAGTTTCCGGATTAAAACAGGACCACCCCATCTCATCCCATGGTTGCCATAGAAGACGACTAAGGGAATATCAGGACACAGACAGCATCGTTTGCTTGGGTACAAGTAAAAGCTATGCGGTCACCAACCCGCGTGCCAAGTCATTTAGCTGGCAAATCCTCCTAAATGACAACTGTTAATGGGGGGAGGCCTGTGTCCAGCAAGGGATGTTTGCAGGCTGATGGAGTGACTGATTTGATTACTTGTTGACGCAGCGACTTGGGCCTGCCCTTCGCATTCCATCAGGTGACGGACGGGCCACTATTCTGTACTACTACGAGTATAAAAAAACTTTCCTTTGATCCAATTCACAACATTTATTTGCTACCTATATCAAATTTAACTTTACCACAATCTTCGGTTTTCTCGTGGATTTATCATCGCCATTGTACGCCGAAATTGAAATCGAACTCTCGGTAAGTTTTGCCTCAGCTTAAGTCGTAACTTTTAATTGAAATGTTGTTTCAGCATGATTTGACTAAAACTCCATAAGTACCTTCTTGTCTTGTTGTGCATTAATGAAAATTTTTTTAGGGTTTTTACCAGTTGGTAATGCCATTCTGCAATATTTTTTGACGAATTAAATGCAGTCACTTTGAAAGAGCTATTATATTTCGAGTTACGAGCCTTGGGAGTGGACACCGATATAGATAGACATACTGTACTACTGTACTGTAAAAGAACTTCTGGCATTGGCTGCATAGAGGAAGCTGGGACTAGAGAAATGTGGCGCGAATTAAAGGAGGCCTACGTTTAGCAGTTTGATTTACGGACAGAGGCTGATGATTGATTACTTGTTGTTCATTCTCTGATAGTTCACTGCTTAAAGTATCTACGATAGAAGACATTTACAAAACCAAACTATAACAATTACGAGACGTAACAACAGCGATGTACACCAAAGAACGCAATTATTAAAAACACCAAGGACTTTCTAAACAAAATGTAGGTTTAATAAACATTCCTGCATTAACAAATATTTTCCATTATTGCTTTTAAAGCTGCTGAAACTTGGCACGGCTTTAACTTATAAACGCATTGCTGAGACATTTAATATTTTGCAATATGTACATTTATTTCCGCACACATACATTATTATTAGTATAAGGTAATCATCTTACAGAAAGATGTAAGGGAGCGCGTTATCATCTTTTTGCTCCATGCCAACTTCACCTGCCCGTGGTGCATCCTGCCGAATAACAAACGAGGCTCTGGCAACGGACTGGTGGCGGTGTAATGTAACCAACACAATTGAAGGCGAAGCTGAATACCACAGATCGATGACTGGCAGCAGCGTCACCGGAGAGCATCAGCGTCAGCGAGAAGCTACTCCCCGAGATCGCCAACCCGCCTCCAGCGTGGCGATTATGGGTATATCCTCCAGATGTTTGCCCTAAGTGGCAAATAACTGGAGAAAGAGAATAGACTGAAGATTTCTTAAGCAAACTAGTTGTGCCTGCGACTTGTGTGTGTACGTGTGGATCCACTTTTCGCATAAAAATATAGCCTATTTATAGGTATATTTAATCTTTATTGCACAAAAGAAATAGGCCAATTCATGTTCCTAACAAATATGTTATGAAATAATTTACATAATACAACATTTATCCCTGGGTGAGAGCTCCCAATTTGCCATACGACACGAGGGGTATGCCGAATGGGCCATAAGTAGGAATTACCATAATTACAGAATGGCTCTAGATCAGAGTTTGCGAGCTTTTCATACAAGGGCCATAAATGAAACAAAATGAAAAATGTAATATAGGAACTCTTGTCCAATGTAAGTGAGTTCCTCCCTCTTTTATTTTCACATTTTAACTAAAAGTTGCTTTTTAGTTTGCCATCATGCGAAAGAATGCTATTAGGGTGCGTCCGTACTCGAGAGCTTTCCGCGAACTGCGCGCGTGCATTTTTGGTCCATTTTTACTCGTGCGCTGTTCGCGCGCAATCTACGCGGCGCCGGTCACGAGCTGCGCATTCGTCAGATGTGGACGCACCCTTATGCTACACTATTATAATAGAGATAAAAATAAGACGGATAATAAATACGAGTATCTGTTTTAAACAACGATATCTCGTCTATTATAAGGCACATTCTATTTTGTGGGAATCTAACCCACGACCCTTGTTTCAGATGAGAGAAGACTACAGCTCTATAAGATGATTTGAGTCATAAATTATGCAAATTTACATCTGTGTTCGACTTGGCGTTGTAAATAAAGGCAATGAGGCAAAAGCGTTTCGTTCATTTCCCTTCGCGGCGATAAATACGAGTTGCCAAATTGACGTTAATGTTACGTAATAATGTCAATTTGGCATTTACGTGAACTTGACAGGTGGCTTAAAAGGGCTCATGAATGATAATAATTTTTATCTTATTTTTGAAAGAAGATTGTTTTTTACTGTTTCAAAAGCAAGGTCCTTTCGCCCCGTATAATCAACTAGTGATTCTAGTCTACTCTATAAATCATCATAAGGTTTACCCATAACAGGGTTAATTTGGCAATCTATTATTGCTAATATGTTTTTTAAATTATTTATGTCATTGTCCAATGTCATCAGGACTTAGTTAAACTCGGAAGATAAGAGTTTGTTGTATCATGTTTGAAAATTATCTTTATTATCATGAATATGCCCAGTACGTTTCTGAAACTAGATACTTTTGCAAATCCAACTGCAATTTTCAATTCAGCCGGTCTCCTCGTTAATTCGACAACTCCAGCGGGACACGAGAAATAGATTCTTTCCTCACAAATCCATCCGTATTAGTATTCAACGGGAGCATGATTCTAATTTGAATAATGCCAGGGACGCTCCGGTGCGCGGAGATGCAGCAAAATCTAGCTCAAGACTAGCTCAGATGCTAGTATAAGCATCAATTGCCTGCCCTGTTCCTATTATCTGGAGTCGGCAGTATGGTTTCTTCTTCCATTCATCCCTATCAGCCGTCATGGTTTCATTCACTCCTTTCTTAGTCATGTCCTCTCAGAAAATAGCAAAAACATAAATCTAAAATCTTTTTTTATAAAATAGGGGGCAGACGAGCCAGCGGTTCACCTGATAGTAAGTAATAACCGCCGCCCATGTACATATGCAACATCAGGAGTAACAGCTGCGCTACCAGCTTTCAAGAAAGAGGTATGCTCTTTTCTTGAAGATTTGAGGGTCGTATCCGGTCCGGAAGTACCGCTGGCGACAAAGCATTCCATAGTTTAGTTATGCGGGACATAAAATCGCGATAGAAGCGCACGTTTATGGACGGCCAAGCCACTATAGGTAAAGCACGATTGTATATCTTTGTCACTTCCAAACTCTTGACCAGACCTGTGTCTGGTAGTGTGTCTTTTTCTCTCCTGCTTAATTACCCCTCTCAAATCGGATTTAAAAAACTCGCCTGCTCTGAACACTTCAAACTTTCGGTTACTACTTGGGTTTAATAAAGTATGTCGCTAGAGGTGTCCGTTTTGGTAGAAGTTTAACCATTGTCTAGCAGCCATAGTACAAGCTTCGGTTTAGATTGGGACTAGACGACGCTGTGTGGCCCAGCGTGCTACGTCTTTGGTTATTTACTTAAATAGCATTTAAGTTCTAACGCTGCAATGGCATAAAGTTGAGTCGCCGACGATCCCGCATACAGCTCAATGCATCACCAGTGGAAGATTAACCTCAAACACAAACCGTCATCCAGCTCGCATCAGAGCTGTGCACTGTCAAGCCCGACGTGCCGTTAATTAAACAGGGCTCCGGCGGGCGACTGCCAGCCAACTTAATTAACAATCAAACATGATTCAGTTGAACACATAGCTGGATCTTGAGAGTTTAGAAACTTGGGACTTGCTGCGGGAATATGTGACGTCGCTGCTTAGTAGAAGCACGTTATGTTTAGTTTAAACCTTGAAACGTCAATGCTTGTTATTGCGATGAATATTGCGCTAATATCAAGCTTATAGATGATAGTTGGCGATATTCCACTGTAATGTTTTGTCTCGTGCAGTATTCTGGAATTAGCTTCCAGTGGCGACTTTTCGTAATGGACAAATTTGGGCATTCTTAAGGGCCGGCAAAGCACTAGTGACTCCTATATCAATTCACCTTCAAGCCCGTTTGCACGCTAGCATAAAGTCGCTTTGTCTGTTTGTCCCTATTCCCTATGTGTGCTTAGATCTTTAAAAGTACATAAGGGATATTGATGCTGTTTTTTTAAAAAGATACAGTTATTCAAGAGGAAGGTGAGTATGTATAAAATACATCCATAATATAGTACAGAAACAATGATAATTTTAGAGTTCTCTAATGTGTTTTTTAAAAACGCGAAGCGAGGGCATATCGCTTGTTCATAATGCTCTAAGCATGTAGTTACTCCTGCTGAAGTCATCCAACTTCCGATGCGAGAACTTAATTAACAATCGAATAGGACTCAGTTCGGCCCCGAGTCGCCAGGACACGTAATGATCTCGAGAGTTCAGCAACTAGTGACTAGTGAAGCGACTCGGGTATCGGTTTGATTGAAATAGGAAGTGGTGTTGCAGAAACGTAAGTTACGTTCTTAGTAGCTTTTTCTGGTGGTATTATAAATTCGTTTATTGTTTTAAAAGCGTTAGGCCTCGTTTGTGGAGCTATGTTGATAGATGGCACAACATGCGACGCGGCGTCTGCAGCTGCGTTTCCTTGAATGCTTCCATACTTCGCCATATGTTTGCTTTTCGCAGACCGAGTAATAAAAACACATATAACGATACTTGTTATAGAGTCGTGGACTTCATTATTTTTTTTGGATCCAGAAAATATCAGTGCGTTCATAGTACAACGTTTAATTATTGCCTTTTTTATAAGCGTAGCGTAGTAGGTAACTGACCAGTTACTTGCCAGTTGTCACAGCGACTTGAGCTTCTCTTTCACTCTCAATCAGGCATAGGGAAGCCATTATGTCGAGCTACTATAAAAAAAAAAGCGTATGCTAAAGATGAATCACTGCGATTTTTTTCAGACTTCAACAAAATAAACGATTTTTTTAGTAAAACTAAAAAAATATACCCTATATACTCGTGGTTGTAATAACACCACGAGTATATAGGGTACACACAGCAAACCCAATTCTCTAGATGAGGATAGAGGACGGAGGAGGAAATCGCAAATATGATTGTCCTTGAGTTCGGTAAACAGCCTCCATATGAACAACATAGCGACGCGAATGCTTATATGGGCCGTTATTTATCGCCAATATAACAATACAAATTGAACAGTTATAGGAAAGATGCTTTGGAAGATTTTTTGGGATGCAACAAAACATTTTTACGAGTGTGATGTTGTAGGAAGTTGATTGCGTCCAACCAATATTTAAAAAAGAACGCAATTATGCCTAAAAGTTAAGTAGGAAATGCTTATTTGTAACAGATTCAAAAGTGCTGTTATATTATGTACCAAAATTATGGAATCCTTCCTCATTAAATAATAGCAGTATTTGACGTCACTTCAACACTCCGATATATCTTACCTACAGTGCTAATGATATAATCAACAGGTTTGGCTTAGACCAAACACTATAATTTCACGATAGTTGTACTTACATTAAAAGGTTACCATTATCTGGCTAAAAGGGAAGCGTACATACCTGAAACAAAAAACAAACAACATTAGCCCTAAGCACACATTAAACAAACACTAAAGTCCGACGTATCAAATACTATTCTTCTTATTACTTTAATACAAGAACACATAACTTGTACGAGTACAACAAATAAATTACACAGTTATCATTAATATTTGTTGCCAAGATACCGAGCTACTGAGTGTATCATAATCGTTGGCGAATATCCTAACCTTTTCGCTGCCAACAGAGAATTTGCAAATAATGTCAAAACTGAGAACGCTCAAGGTCGAAACACGTGTAACTGTTAAGATACAGAGGCGCCTGAAACATCTCCAGCGGTACGTGAAAAACGTATGTAGATTCGTCTATTTACATGTTCATCATTATTCAACGTATGCACCGCGGCCCCACGTCGGGCGCCAAACAAATTGTTATTGCTTCTGTCACTCGCCGAAGTGACTCGTTTTCCAATACACACTATTTTATTGAATGACATAAATAATTGTTTCTTTTTTCGTTTTGGTAATTAATATAACTGATTAAGCGTTGAAATATTTCAGATATTAATTAAACGTCAAAAACATTATGTACATTTTACATGCAATTAATTAAGTGTAGTTGTGGTGTTTATGGGCTGAAGTGATCACTTCAGGTGACCTTCAGGCCCGTTTGTCTCTCACATTAGAAAAAGTCACAATAAAAGATTTTGGTTATTAGATTATTATTACATCGGCATCGCTTACTTAAAAGATCAAGGCAATTTGAGAATGGCGAGAAACAAACAGCATTTGTGATATAAATTTTTGTTTGCATAAATTCTCAAGGTTGCAATTCCACTTTCGGATCGACAAACTTTATTTGTAGGTCATTCTAAAATACGATTCCGCTGGATCTGATATCCGCTGCGATGGCACACCAATAGAGTATTCGATCGTTCGATATTTGAGTTGGAAGCAACTTCGCTCTCGGAAGTTCCGCCAAGAAAATTGCGAGGAATCACAAGTTCATCAAACTTGTAACATGTTACACAAAGTGAAGTGAGGCGATGGCCTGGAGTGCCGAGGGACCGAACTGAAAGCCGGAACAAAGAAGAGGTATTTACTCTGCTGTTCATGTGTGTTGATTGACGAAATATAATATAGTAAAAGTCTCGTTACATGGTTACGATATTATATTTTCGAAACTTTTATTGTATTTGTCATCATCATCAATCTATTGCAGTCTACTGCTGGACATAGACCTCTCGACCCACCCATATTTAGCCAGTCCGATTGACTAAATACTTAGGTATCGTACTAATTTGGGGGATGCTCAAGTCTTGGTGGGGGAGCACCAAACATGGGATTTGTTCCTATTATGTGAAAACACAAGCAACGAAGATTTACATAAAGTTACATATCTGGTTGTAATTTAATCTAGATATTTAACTTACTAGCAGTAATTCAAATTCAATTTGCAAAATTGAATACAACTAGAATTACATCAGCCCTAATAGCTTGGTGATGGCTTAGCGTCACACCCGACAATCCAGAATTTTCTATTCGGTCAGCACTTAGGTTGATCGAAACATGGATCCCGCTACGACAGAGGGCAGTAAAGCTTACGTGACCAAATGTGTTGAAATTTTGAACAGAGCTGAATAAACTACGAGTATGATTGAATCACATATGTCATCCTTCTTTGTAAACACGATTTAAAATGTTGCAAAGGAAACTAAAGACTTTGTCAATTTAGATTTGTCTAATGTATGTGTGGAAATAAACGATAACTACCTCAGTTCTCTTAAAAACTTATCCTTTTCCCAAAAGTTGTTCACGAGAGTTGGCTCACAGCGATTAGACCGTCTAAATTGTACAACAATTGTCTATTATTCTCAGTTTTAAGTCAACTTTAATGGTGTGCAGTTAAGAATATTCATTGGTGGCTTATTATATGAGCTTTCGTAAAAACAACAATCGATCCGTAGGCTTCACGTTAGTTAGTGAGTCAGTTAGTAATAAACAATATATATTAAAATAAAGCATGTAATAAAATTTGTTTAAAAAGTTTAGATTGCATATAACAGTAATGTTTTATTGAATGAACGAAATCTCATCGAAATCAATAATTTATTTTGTATCCATATGTGACACCACGTTGGGCGCCATTAAAGCCATGACAAAATTAAACCAGTACAATACGGTCATAAAAATATTATACCGTTACAATCTATTTATTTTGACTGATACATACAGTTTCTAACATACAGCAAACTGACGTGAATGGAACGTACCGTAATGTTATCTGTTGAAATGCTGAGCAGCGCTGAGCCGCTATATGGGATTACTACTGGCTTGCTGTCAATTTCTCTCGGCGTTGGAGTTCAGACAATAACGTGTGCCGATTCAAGATAATATATTTTCTACAGGGTTCTTTCAGACATATCTTCTCGTATAATATATCCTCGTAACTGACGATTTCTTCTGGCTATTCAATGATGTTCGTAAATCTATAAGAAAAAAGTACCCATACTATGACATGTTCACATAATGCCAGTCTAGTGCTAGACTGTGTCATTTACATTGTTCCAGTTATCAAAGATTTGTTGGATTGGTTGGCAGCAGACGAACACATAAACTAGTTTTTAAGAGGATACCGCTTCTCGGCATACGTAAACTTCCTCGGGTTGTTCGCCACTATCACCACACGCAAATGCCTGGAGCTTTTTCCATAATCGCGACACGCTGGGCAGACTGGTTGGCGATTGCAGCGCATAGCTACTGGCTACGATGACGCTGCTGCCCGTCATCGGCCTCAGGATCTTAGCAGGCCAATCTAAATGATTGATTGATTCGAAATTGATTTAAGAGAGGTAGGGCATAGCGAATCTTCGCTCGAATTGAGCCGCCCGTCCGGGGAAGGACCTCCACCCTATAGAATACCGCAGTCAAATGACCTCTGGGTCGTGTTTCTGCCGGTGAGTAGGGTTTCCGGAGCTCGTGGGGGGTTAGGGTTGGGCCGGCATGGCGGTGGCAACTGACAAGTAACTGACCAGTTACTTGCCCGTTGTCACAGCGACTTGGGCTTCTCTTTCGCTTTCCATCAGGCGTAGGGAAGCCATTATGTCGAGCCACTATAAAAAAAAAAAAAAAAAAAGATCAGCTAGACCCGGTAACGCACCTGCGATCATTATACATACTAGATCCTTCTAGGCTGGCCAATCCTATCAACACAATGGTAATCTGGATTTCCATTGACACGAGAAGAAGAAGAAGAAGATTGATTCGAAAAAAGTAGCCGGCAAACAACATCATCTGGACAACACCCAAGCGACAATTGGTCATCGCTAGCGCTTCAAAAGAATAAAGTTAAATAATGTTGTTTTACGGTCAACGTTAGTACTCCTTTGCGGTCCTATAAATCCGGCCAGCGGCGCACACGGCGGGTATTAGCCGCATAAAACGCGCCGTTTTTGTAATAAATTGCCGCCATAAAACAGCTCGTTACAATTGAATGACTGCCTAAGCGCATTTCATGTTAGGAACTTACTGGAGTCGATGATGTATGCGTTCGTGGTGAATGATGATAGCGTGGTTATAAAAAGGTTTGAAATTAGCTTCAAGCCAACCTCACCTGCCTGTGGTGCATCCTGCCGAGTAACAAACGAGGAGCTGGCAACCGACTGGTGGCGGTATAACCATCACATTTGAAGGCGTAGCTAATTACCACAAGACGATGACGGGCAGCATCACTGAAGCGAAAAGCTACGCCCTGCGATCGCCAACACGCCTAGCGTGGCGATTATGGGTATATCCCCCAGATGGTTGCCCTAAGTGGCGAACAACTGTAGAGGCCTATGTCCAGCTGTGGTCTGCGAAAGGCTGATGATTATGATGACTCGTATGTAATCGCATTCACTTAAAAGGGCGGATGACCCGTAGGTTTCAGTTTTTTGAAAAAAAAAAATACTTTATCGGAAATATCAAGACATCAACATTTCCAAACGCACCTTTTAAATAACCTACAGATAACAATAATTTTCAGTTCTCCAATCATATAGCACACTTTTCATACGTAACACGTAAACACAACACCCAACAACCTTTAACTTGCGGCGTTCAGCGCAAAGTTTCCACTAGTTTGAACTCAATTAAATTTTAACTTGAGGAATGGCTACCGCCACTTGTTAATTCATCCAGTTGCCGACTTACCTCCCCCGCTGGAGGGTTATTGACTGGGACACCTAACAATGGAATTCCCTATTGTTACGTAAGGTAAGTGGCAGTTGGGAACTTTTTAAAATGAAATTCTGTTGTTATTCCTAAATCAGTTTGGTTCTGGCACATATAAATTCTCCATTGTTGCATTATGTGGGTGGCAGTTGGGAACATTTTAAAATTAAATTCTGTCGCTTTTTAACCTCCACTACTACCAGTTTGATTCAATAGTAATGAATACTGCCTCTGAAACAGTGATACATGATACATAGTACGAACATTTCTGTTAGTTAAGTATAATTATGTATCTTTACAAAAAAAAAAGAAGTATCTAAAAAACTTTATTTATTAGCGATGAGGAACGGATCGGCTGCGACTGTGTTGCACCACTGCAGACAATGCAGCTTCTGCTCTTCCGTCGGATTTGCTCCACCAATTACACGATCAGGGACCTACATGAGGCGAACCGATAGCGGTGTCCAAGTCGCTAAGATTGGGACGGGCTCTTTAGTATAATTGCCATCGATACAAGAAGAAGAAACAAGTATATCAGCTGTCTAGTACCCATAGTACAAGTTTCTTAGTTTTAAACTAGATGGCGCTGTGTGGCCCCGCGTGGCATGTCTCGGGTTGTTAGTATTCCACCAACGCACGCGCCGGGACACAAACTCAAGATCGCATTACGACAGTGTTCGCGCGAGTGGATACTTCCCAACTGTGCTGTGGACACAAACTATAACTTTATAATGACCTAGTTCAGTCTGTTATTTACTAACGTACTGTCTTCGCTGCTTGTTGATGCCAGAGATAGAGAGACAAATAGAGATCAAGAAAATACTTGTCGTCATATTATACACACGTAACGTCACAATTATAATGTGCATAACTCTTTAAACTTAAAAGGAGAAACCTAACCCATGTAATAATGTAACAAACAATAAAGAAATGTTCACGTGTGAAATTGTATAGATGGGTATCTACACAACATTCTTTCAAGAAATACTCGCTAAAATTTAGGCAATCTATCGTATAAAATATTTCCAGGAAGTATTCTTTTGTTGAGCATTGTAACACGAGGGCAGCATCTAGTCAGAGGGGCTTAACGACCGAGATGGGTTTCTGCGGAAGGCAAATAAAAGACATTATTATTGCAAGAGGAAACAATACTTGTATTGCAAAAGTCCTTTTGGTCTAAAGGCAGATTCTCGTACTAAAAGCAGGTATACAAAATTCAAACCTCTAGTTTGCTGTTTATCTACAAACTTTTCGGACTTTTTATTTATTGTTTTTATTTTGAAAGTTGTAAAAAGAAGTAGTAGATTTTTTTTATGAAATAGGGGGTAGGAGACGTATAAGGCAGATTTTAATAACGATGTATTGTCTTCGCTAAGCCGCTTTTTTTATTCATTATGGGTTTATGCTTGGCCGAAATTCACCGGGTATTAAGTGATATTGACGCCTACCCAGCGCGCTTACCCAAAGAATACCGATTCACTCTTGCCTTATACCAGGGAACAATGCTATAACAAATAAATAAATATTATTTATTAATTTAAAGATTTAATCTAAGTCCAAGTAAAACCAATAAAACAAGAGACAATGAAACTACAAACAGTACGTATATTTGTCTTCCTTTCTAAGTGGATTAAGGGCAATATCCAAGTGCCAGGAACACAGATCATTGTCTAGCTAGCTGGTGCACTCCCGACTACATTCCTACACTATATTCCTGCTAGACAACTGCAATATCGCTGTGACAGAAAGCAGAACGCCCTTCATTATATAAATTGCTCCAGTGTCCTTCATATTGTCAGTAGCAGAAATTTTATGACAATGTTCAAATGAAAATGAACAGATGAACAATCCAGTTATCAATTTTATTGGAAATTAGCTCAGTTTTATTAGTTCATTCGTTGTAGCACGTTGGATTATTTGGTAGTGAGCATGTTTTCTGAGCAAATTGACGGTTCGAATCCCATCCAGAATAAATATTTATGGCTCGGTGGCTCAATTGGTAGTGACCCCTGCCTTCTGAACCAAGGGTCGTGAGTTCGATTCCCGCCCGGGACAAACATTCGTGTGATGAACCTTGTGTTTGTTCCGTATCTGGGTGTTTTTAAGTATATTTGTATTTAAGTATTTGTTTGTGGTACCTTCGTTGTTCTGATACCCATAACACAAGTAGCTACTTACTTTGGGATCAGAGCAATGTATGTGATGTTGTCTGATAAATTATTTATGTGCTCAATATTCACATTTTGTATGGTACTGCTATATTACTATTTGTATTTATTTTCGTTATGCTTAGATTGATTGATTGACTTGATTCCCACAATTATATCATCTCTGATTTCTAAAATAAATACATACTTTTTATTGGACCATAATAAATTTCATTGATAATAAGGAAAAGTATACAATGAATCGGGAATGATGCAAATATTAACAAACTGTATATAACCTGAAATACGTCATAATGATTACTCTGTCAAGAGTTATACATACTATTTTAACGTTTATTTAGAATATCATCATCGGATGCTGATTAAATGTGCCTGCATTTAATCTGTCATACCGAATTGGGTCACCAGAGCCCCTGCTAGTCGTATCAGACAAAAGATTTAATATAAAATCCATTGGCATGATCAACGAGCCGTTTCGCGAATAAATGCATTTTTTAACAGTGCACTAAAACCCACTCGGCGACATCCATAAGATAAATTGTATAAAAGTGAATTTCGATTGCGTCACAATTAACGAAGAGAGAATTTGTGTATTTACTTTGGGTGAGAATATTCTAATAACTTGTATTGTCTATGGAATGTTGTATTGTGACATACATAGTAATAAATAGCCGGAGATATGCGACGGAGCGCCAAAGTCAAAGTCAAAATAATCTTTATTTGTATAGGTATTTAAAAAAAACACAAATCGTCGAAGCTACCACCGGTTTGAAGCAGCATTCTACCGGGATGACACCGGCAAGAAACTCGTGCAGTCTTAGCTCTTTTCAACACAGTGTTTACAATATTATCATCACATTTATATTTTTAACTACGACCACGTCATACAATCTAGGGCCTTCTGAGACCTTGCGCCATTTAGTCCCAAACCAAGCAGAAGCTTGTACTATGGGCACTAGAACTAAGTAAACACCCATACAGACATATTCATGCACACAAATGTTTGTACTATGCGGGGATCGAATTCACGACCCAATTGGTAACTTGCACGTTGGTAGGTCCAAAACTCAAGTCCCTGCGGCTTTGACCTTGACCTTCCGCTTTTCATCAGGCGCCTGTGCTATGCTACGATAAAAAAACGTATTAAAGGTGAAATAGAAAGAAAAAAGAAAGAAAGAAAAATGTTCTATTGGCAACACAAGACACAGTACACAATATAAAATACACATTATCATATGAGCAGAGCATATAAAAGAAAAGATACAGAAAAAGAACTAAAGTGTGTAGCCAATCAGGATCCATCCTCAGTGTAAGCCATTATAGCGTCAAATACACCTTAAAGGCGACTGATATGATTTTGTTGAACCATTTACGAGATAAAAGATAATGGCTTACCGCTAACAGTATCTTTAAACATAGGTCAAGACAATTTTCTTATTCATTACTGCTGAAACAAACAAAAGCCGACACAGTTCCCCTTTGAGCCAGTCCCCACGGGTGCTCACAAGAATTTCATTGTACACGAACGAAACCCACCTCTCCACACGTTCACTTTCGAATTACCCCAAAAGTAAATTCAGCGCCGAAATCCGTATCACGCAAAGGGAAGCAGGAAGCATAATAAAAGCCGTTTATTACGAATGAGGGCGTAAGTGTCCGCGTTTACGCGACACACGACCCGATCCTCTACGTATACATAATGGACAACTTATTTCACCCTCCAAAAGGGTGCTGGAAGAAAAAGAAACACACTTTTTGTTTTGTTTGTTTGCGTAAACGGCGCATTTGTACTTTTACCTGGAGAAATAAAACATGACTTCTTTGATAACGTATACTTTGCCTGTGACTGCTCTTTCATATTTTTGGTTAGTTCAGAGACAAGCTAAGTTCCAAGTTCTTGAACGAGCTAGGATAGGATTAGACATGTCTGTCTTGAAAGTGCGTTTCAGAACCAAGCCTGTTCGGAGTTTTAAGCTGAGTGTTGGCCATCCGTTTAGAAGGAGTGGGTTTGTGAAAATAAGAACCAAAATACTCAGCATTTAATCATTTTAAATGCACCATTTTACATACAAATACATCACCGCATTGGTATTAAATCTCGACATCTTCATTGGGTTTCCGGAGCTCGTGGGGGGTTGGGTTGGGCCGGCATGGCGGTGGCAACTGACAGGTAACTGACCAGTTACTTGCCCGTTGTCACAGCGACTTGGGCTTCTCTTTCGCTTTAAATCAGGCGTAGGGAAGCCATTATGCCGAGCCACTATATAAAAAAAAAGTCAATCGTGAATTCCATTAAACTGTGTTAAAGTTTACTTACCAATGCATTCTTACTAAATAGAAGGAATTTCCACCAAATGTTCTAACGCAAATTGGATGTATTCCGCTAGTAAATGAATGGTTTATATCGTGCACTACAAATCGACGTTGTGTCGCGATGCAATTACGTCGCAATCGGAAGTTGGGCCGCAGCCGCTGGTGCAGTCGCGGAGTGTGAGCCGAAACTATTTAGCGGCAAACATTTACAAACTGCTTCACAACATTCCGCCCCTTGAAAAGGCTAAGTTCGGGGAAGAAATATGGAGCCTTGGAAACGTTTTAGGGTCGTAGTTGAAGGAGAAAGCTGTGGTTTATAGTTTTCTATTTATCGCTTTGATTGGCAGACGATAGAAGATGTAGGTAACTGCCACAGGGCGATGATGAGCAGCGGCGTCATCGGAGCGAGGAGCTACGCCTTGCGATACCCAATACGGTTTCAAGGTTGGTGATAATGGGTAATGGCGTCTAGATGTCAGCCCAAAGTGGCGAACAACTGGAGAGGCCTATGTCCAGTAGTGGACGTTAGGGTTCTCTGAGGGAGGCCTGCATTCAGCAGTGGAAGGCAATTGGCTTATAGATTGATTAAAACATTTGCAGTAGCTTTGCTACATTTCCATGCTTGAAATATTTGAGTTACTATGGTGAACAGATTAACTTATGTAATACTAGCTGTGCCAGCGGCGTCGCACGCTTGGATATCGGGTTTCAAAAATAACGGACTTCCATAAAATACTTATACCTATACCTAAGTTTTAAGTTAGACCACTAGTAATACATTAGTGAAAATCGTATTCAATTTCATGCAGTAGTTTTTGAGAGATGCGCGTTCAAAAAATTTCTCCCGTTTTCTTAACATTTCCCTTCACTGCTCTGCTCCTATTAATAGTAGCGTGATGAAAAGTACCCTATAACCTGCCCAGGAGTATGAAAAATAATTGTGCCAAGTTTCGTTAAAATCCGTTGAGTAGTTTTTGTTTCTATAACGAACATACAGACAGACAGACAAAAATTTTACTGATTGCATTTTTGGCATCAGTATCGATCACTAATCATCCCCTGATAGTTATTTTGAAAATATATTTAATGTACAGAATTCACCTCTCTACAGATTTATTATAAGTATAGATTATTGATAGCTGGATTTTAGTTAAGGAAAGGGTTCATTTTAAACATCACCTTTATAAACTATATATGCCAACACTATCTTTACAAACTACACAACGTTACCTTTATCTTAACTAATATTATAAAGCTGAAGAGTTTGTTTGTTTGTTTGAACGCGCTAATCTCAGGAACTACTTGTCCAAATTGAAAAATTCTTTTTGTGTTGAATAGACCATTTATCGAGGAAGGCTTTAGGCTATATAACATCACGCTGCAACTATTAGGAGCGAAGAAATAATGGAAAATGTAAAAAAAAAACGGGGAAAAAATAACTATTCCACGCGGACGAAGTCGCGAGCACAGCTAGTAAACTATATGATAGATATGCCAACTGAAAGATTTGTACAAAAGTAAAGCTAGTGCAATCAAAATAACGTAGGTATTCTTTCCTCCTGCGTTTAGAATCGTATAACAACAATTGAAACTGCTGCTCAGAAAACAAACAAGCATATTCTAAATAAAAATCTGATGAAAGTGTTAAAAATGGCGCATAAACAGAAATGAAAGCACGGCAACAGTCAACGACCAACTAACATTGTCATAACATTGAGAATCTCAATTAAGCAAACATTTTGTTTACATTTCGGATCAGTCAAATCGGTGCAGACTAAATACTTCCTGAAGAAATATTCAGATCAACGATCTAGAGTCTCGGCAAATACATTTTTCAAAAAGTTTTAAAGTCAAAATCTTTGTGCTAACAAAAATCAGCTATGATTTTTAGCAAAAATACTTGTTGGGGTTGTCTGAATACTCGTAGAGGAAAGATATCTCCAGTGGGACAAAGATCACTGGTAAAAAATATACTGTCGTATAAATCACATTTCTTTTATCCCACTTGGGTGACAAAATGGCTGCCGGCCCGCCTGATAGTAAGCGGTTTTGGTTATCGCCCATGAACGCGTGCAACATCATGAATTAAAAGTAAATTACTTTAGACCTAAGTGCCCCACACTGTCATTTTGTCAAGCTACTATAAAAATGTATTTACTGTACTGATTCGTAACTCACAAACTATTCATTCTTTTAAGTTCAAATTAAAAATGTTTCTCTTAAACCTACAATCTTCTGCGCAGCTGCCGTCTCAGTAAAACAGTATTCCCTCTGAACCATAATTTAATTTAATACCATAAACGTATACACTTGGCACTTATAGATCTACTTTCTCATAATCATATTTATCGTGTGTTCGCTAATTCGCCATACCATCTTTTTTACACCTTATAAATGTAATCCTTTTTGACGAAATCTATAGTTTACAATTAAAAAGGTGTAAATATTACAGTGTAACTGAAAATACATTTGCATATAGGTTTCCGTTAAAAGGTTACCACACAACACAGACTTCGAACTGTTGGCAGTTTGCCATTTAATTCACTCCACAACTAATTATGGAAGTAGTTCGGTCTTCTCGATTTTATTTCGACCATCTAAACGAAAATTTGTTTTAACTTGTTTGTTATAAACTACGTTTTGGCTTCAAATATGTTAATAATATAGATTCTTAATACCGCTCGAAAGTGAATTCCATCTAAGTGTTTAGA